>JARBWK010000004.1:85273566-85552618 GCA_030556195.1 Anolis apletophallus
GTAAGGCAGAATAGGGTCAGTGTGATCTTACTTTGAGGCCCAGGAGATGCCATTTGTTTAAACAGGAAGTGAACAAGAAATCAAGACTATATATTCAGCTGAACTTAAGTGAGTTGCTCTTGGCCAGGAATTGTGGAACATTTCCTTCCTGTTATTTGCAGATTCTAGGAGGAATCCCTTGGCAAGCGTATTTCCAACGAGTTCTTTCTTCTTCATCTGCTACATATGCTCAACTGTTATCCCTCCTGGCATCGTTTGGATGCATTGTGATGGCAATACCTCCAGTACTTATTGGTGCAATAGGAGCGTCAACAGGTATGTTGAATGTCTTGATCATGGTGACTTGATTTAGCAGAGCTGGTAAAGCTTTAGATGACCAGGTTCTGACCTGTAGCTGTCATTGCTATATGGGAATTATAGTCACAAGCATCTGGAAGGCCTGAACTTTTCCATCTCTGCCCAAGGTAAATTGAGTAGTTCACCTTTGATGACCATGCTGATCTCTCCCTTTCTCCCCTGTTCCTTTTTCTTGGTGTTTAATACACTTCTTACTTTTTCATTTTTAAACCTGTCTTATGTTTAGGTTTAGAACATTTGAGAAAGGGGAGTTTTATTAAGTTGTCTATCTTTACATGTAACCATGTAATATGTACTTTTGTAATATGTATTGTTATGTATGTGCTATGTTCTCTCTCTCTCTCACACACACACACACACACACACACACACACATATAAATTTTCCCTGGCATTTACCTCGCACTTTTAAGAAGAGAAATGCAATGCAATCAAATATTTAAAATAATATGCATTCCACTTCAATCAGGCATGTAGCCGGGGGCTAAGGGACTTCAGCCCCCGAAATTCTCAGGGTGATCCGTGAGAAGGCCTTACTGGTACATTATTTAAACTGTTATGTGCACTTATATCATGATCTGATCACCATGCTCATTATATCCCACATTAATGGGGTTATTGGGATAACAATACAAAAGGTTTGCTAGGGTAGACCCTCTTCCACCCAGTCTCAGCCCCCCCGAACCAAACTCAGCCCCCCCGAATCAAAATCCTGGCTACGGCCTGACTTCAATAGGTTACTAGGTATTGTTTTAAGGCAGGATGAAATATTGTAAAGACTCTCTCTCTCTCTCTCTCTCTCTCTCTCTCACACACACACACACACACACACACACAACACACACACACACAAATACCTGTATGTATATATATATATATAGAGAGAGAGAGAGAGAGAGAGAGAGAGAGAGTCTCTCTACAATATTTCATCCTGCCTTAAAACAATACCTAATAACCTATTGAAGTGGAATGCATATTATTTTAAATATTTGATTGCATTGCATTTCTCTTCTTAAAAGTGTGAGGTAAATGCCAGGGAAAATTTCAATTAATAAAATTGAGATGGGTTAGATGAACAAGATGTCCAGAAAGCAGAGCTCTATAGTAAATGATTTGCTTCCCTGCACGACTAGCAAGAGAAAATGCTATTTGCATTTATTATTTATTTATACATACATTTGGATTATATTTATTTCTTTTCTACTTTTCCTCCAAGTAATTCAAGGCAGTAAGCAATGGTTTTCTCCCTCCCAAACTCACACAACAAGCAAGGATATACACCTAAGGGTGCACCTACACTGTAGAATTAATGCAGTTTGACACAACTTTAACTGACATGGCTCAATGCTATGCAATTACAGAAGATTTAGTTTTACAAGTTCTTTTTCTCTGCCCAAAATTGCTGATGCTTCCACAAATTACAGCTCCTGCTGTTCCATAACACTGAGCAATGGCAATTAAAGTGGTGTCAAACTGCAGAAACAGTGTAGATGCATCCTTAGTTTCCTCAGCATTTATTCCTGTCTGTCTGTATATCTATATATCTATATTAATTATTATATCTTGTTCAGGTTTCAGCATTCAGGCTCACCATGGAGTTTAAACTTCCTTTTGCACAGAATCCATAATTATCCATGTATATTTGTATTACAGCTTGGAACCAGACTGCATACGATGGTCCAGATCCTAAGCTAAATAATGAAGCCGACATGATTTTACCTATTGTCCTTCAGTATCTTTGCCCAGTGTATATCTCCTTCTTTGGCCTTGGCGCAGTGTCTGCTGCTGTAATGTCCTCTGCCGACTCTTCCATCTTATCAGCAAGCTCCATGTTTTCACGAAACATTTACCAACTTTCCTTTCGACAAAGTGTAAGAGTAACAACAACATTTTTTGTGGGATACAGCAATATTACAGTATTACACTTGGTGGCTGGTTACAGGTTTCCTATCTAAAAGAAAGAAAGAGCACTCCATGAGTAAGCAGATTGCTTATGGAATCTATTTTGAGTTTTACTAGATCCCTACAGTTCATTAATGAGAACCAGGTGCAAAACAGTAGGTGATCATGGGCTATAGTGGAGTCAGCTGCCTCCTGCACTTCAGGAGTATTTTACATTGAAATGCAAACCTGCAACTGAGTTACTGCCCATCAAGGATTCTAGCATAAGTAATCAAGGTGCCCAACATAATATTTAGCAAAAGATAAGCACGAGACAAGGTCCGGCAAGAAAATTCATTTTTCTTGTAATCATTGTACTATTAGAAGCCAGAATCCCTTGCTGACCTACTGCATGTCATCCAGAGATATACCAAGAGATTGTGATGTAGATTCACACTACCCCAAAGTACGTAGTTGTTGTTGATCCATGTAGACCTTTGACACATCGACTTAGCTTCACCCACAGTGATAGCTTTACATGCCCCGTAACTCTAGGTTTTTTGCAAAAATCCCTTCCTAGACTCCTACCCACTCAAGGGAACGGAGAAGGAGTGCAATTTGAAACTATAGTGACTTGTGGCTTCCACATCAATGAAGTAGTAAATAGTTCAAAATTCAGTCTGATGTTTAAAGGAGTTTTCCAAGGGTTGGTGGGTAATGCTCCAGCACCATATAGCCAAGAAGGCTAAAGACCTGCAACCAGGGGCGGCCCGAGCTCTCCGGGGGGAGTAAGCGAACTTTATTTCCCCCCCCCCCCCGGTGGCTCCCGGCGGCTCCCGGCTGCGCCCGCGCATGCGCAAACTCCCGAGCA
This sequence comes from Anolis apletophallus, assembly GCA_030556195.1. Classification (NCBI taxonomy): domain Eukaryota; kingdom Metazoa; phylum Chordata; class Lepidosauria; order Squamata; family Anolidae; genus Anolis; species Anolis apletophallus. Next base: position 85,276,675 of record JARBWK010000004.1, read on the forward strand.
CGCCGGCGTGGAGGAACGGGGGGGAGAGGGGACTCACGGGGCGGGCTCGCCGCTCACGAACCCGAGGAGGAGCAGGAGGAGGGGGGAGGCCACGAGGGCGGCCCCCCGGAGACGCAGCAGCAGCAGCAGCGCCCCCGGAAGGGCCCGAAGCCAGAGGCGCATCTTTGTGACGTCACTTCATCGCGCCTCTGCCGAGGAGGAAGGGGGGAGAAGGCCTCGCCGCGCGCTGTAAGGACGCCCAGAAGGGAGACGCTGGAGGGAGGGAGCCCTGCGGAGGCGCGGAGGCCTCTTCCTCCTTCCCTCCCCCCGCCGGCGTCTCTCCTTCCGGGCGTCCTTACAGCGCGCGCCAGCGAGGCCTTCCTCCCCTTCCTCCTCGGCAGAGGCACGACGAAGTAACGTCACAAAGATGCGCCTCTGGCTTCGGGCCCTTCCAGGGGCGCTGCTGCTGCTGCCGCTGCGACTCCATGGGGGCCGCCCTCGTGGCCTCCCCCCTCCTCCTGCTCCTCCTCGGGTCCGTGAGCGGCGAGCCCGCCCCGTGAGTCCCCTCTTCCCCCCCATTCCTCCGTGCCGCCGGCTGACTGCGGCGACACGGCGGCGGGGCAGAGCGGCGCCCCTCCCAGGTGGCCACGCCCCCTCCGGGAACGTTACCCTACGCGACCGTGTAGGTCGCTTAATGGGGAAGGCCGGCCCTGCCTGCAACTCCCATGCTTCCACAGCATTGTGCCATAGCAGTTAAAGTGGTGTCAAACTGCATTAATACATCCCAAGAGCCTGACTTTTATCCTCAAAATAGGCTCCTCTGGATAGCTACTAGGCATGGTTTCGAACCAAAAAATCGTGATTCTAAAATCAAATGGGGGGGGGGATTTTTTTTACTAGTAATAGAAAGACTTACAAAAAAAATTCCAAAAATTTCTAAAATGTAACTTAATTACTAACGAAATTCATTAGTAGTTCGTATGCCAGCGCATGCACAATCCAGATGGTTTTGGCCTTTGACAACTCCCAGAAATCCTAACAGCTGGTAAATTGGCTGGGATTTCTGGGAGTTGTAGGCCAAAACTTGAATAAATCACACTGAATTCTAGATGGGACTCTCCAAATAGGAAGGAGGGAGGGAGGGGGTATTCTATTCTTGGAAGCAGCAAAGAAAAGGAGGAGGAGCCCCCCCTGCTCCTCGCTGCCTCTCTCTCACCCCGATCCTGAGGGAGCGAGGGCCCAAGTTTGCCCAGGCTGAGAGGAAAAGGAAGAGGCCTGAGGCTGTGAGGAATGGTGGGAGTTGAAGTCCAAAACACCTAGAGGGCTGAAGTTGGCCCCTCATGAAGCCTTTTCAAGGCTTTAGATCCTGGCAGGCAGAAGGGGCAGGGAGAGCCGTCCACTCCTCCTGCCCTGCCAGGATCTAAAGCATCAAAGAGTATTGGGGTGAGAAACCAACCTAATGTATAATAGAATGAATGCTACTGTAAGTGCCTAATATTATAAGTAATCCAACTGGTCATATACCTACATTCCATGCACATGCAATAATACAGCAGTAATAACAATAGGTATAAGAAGAGGTAAAATTCAAACCGAAGTATTCTGACTGTGGTCCCTCCTCAGACTGCAAAAGGCTCTTCTCTATGAGCCCGGGAAAAAGCCAAAACCCGGGCACAGCGTTTGCTGCCTGGGTGCACACACATACATATTCTTGGGGGGTTGCTGCAGAATCCCGGGCTCATAGAGAAGATTCTGCAGCAAATCCCCCCCCCCCCAAGAATGTGTATGTGTGTGCACCCAGGCAGCAAACGCTGTGCCCGGGGGTTTGGGTTTTCCCGGGCTCATAGAGAAGAGCCTTTTGCAGTTTGAGGAGGGACCACAGTCAGAATACTTCGGTTTGAATTTTACCTCTTCTTATACCCATTGTTATTACTGCTGTATTATTGCATGTGCATGGAATGTAGGTATATGACCAGTTGGATTACTTATAATATTAGGCACTTACAGTAGCATTCATTCTATTATACATTAGGTTGGTTTCTCACCCCAATACTCTTTGATGCTTTAGATCCTGGCAGGCAGGAGAGGGGAAGCCTGGAAAAATGTAAACAGAGGGTTTACTCAGAGTAAATCCACAAAGGAGGGCACTTCATCCAAAGTGCCCTCCTTTGCAGATTTACTTCTGAGTAATCCTCTCTGTTTACATTTTTTCCAGGCTTCCAGCCGAAAGAAGGAGCGAGTTTAGGGCTTGCCTTGCCATAATACTTATTGGCAAGGGAGGCGGAGGGTGGTGAGAGAGAAGGAGGTGCCCCCTTACGACCTAATAACGACACTTAAGAAAATCCTGGCCCCGAGTTCTATAAAGAAAGTCCACTTCCTGGTTGGCGTTCCAGATGCGGAAATACTCAAAAGTAGCATTTCTTATGAATTTCTTCCGAATCATTTCATTTTCATAACTTTTTTCTCATGCCTAATAGCTACGTACTCTGAGGCCCCAAAGGCAAATGCAGCTCACAGATTTTGAGATGTATCCACCCCCTATAATTATGAGTGGGAAAACGGGTTACGTACAGCCCTCAGATCTGTTTTAAGACCTCCAGGGGACTGCAACTGCTCCAATTTTTTTCATGTCAGAAGCGACTTGAGAAACTGCAAGTCACTTCTGGTGTGAGAGAATTGGCCGTCTGCAAGGACATTGCCCAGGGGATGCCCAAATGTTTTAATGTTTTACCATTCTTATGAGAGGCTTCTGTCATGTCCCCGCATGGGGAGCTGGCACTGACAGGGAGAGCTCATCTGCTCTCTCCCCGGATTCGAACCTATGACCTGTCGGTCTTCAATCCTGCTGGCACAAAGGTTTAACCCACTGTGCCACCGGGGGCTTCGAACTGCTCCAATCATATTGTTTTGTCCCAACAACAGATCTATTCAACAAATTGTTGAATGGAAAGTCAATACATCTCATTGATTCAGTGGATCTAATTTAGGTAAAACCAGCAACAGAATTCAGGCCAAGGTTTTTTAAACTAAGAATACCCCTTACTCCCAGCAGTTGTCCACTCCTGCTGTAAAGGATAAGGCCATCCTTAATCTCTAAGGGTTCTTGGTCATTGGATGGTGGGGGAAATGTACTTGCCAAATGGCAGTGACTTGAAATGTGTCTAGAGGAGGATGACCAAAAAAGTGAAAGATCTGGAAGCCAAGCCGTTTAAGGAGTGGCTTGAGAAGGTGGATGCATTTAGCCTGGATAAAAGATGGTTAAGACATGACATGATTACCATTTTAAAATATTTGAACGGATGGCACATTAAAGATGGGCCCAACTCATTTTCTGCTGCTACAGAGACTAGGACACAGAGTAATGTATTCAAATTATAGGGAAAGAGATTCCACCTAAGATTAGGAAGAACTGTTTGATGGCAAGAACTGTTCAACAGTGGAATACACTTTTTCAGAGTGTGATGGAAACACCTTCTTTTGAAGGTTTTAAAAAGATTGGATGGCTATTTGTCAGAAGTGTTTTGATAATGTATTCCTGTACGATAGAGGCTTGGATAGGAGTACCTTTGTGGTGTCTTCCTACTCTATTTTAACAGCGCAGTTTGGTTACAAGACACACATTCCTAGCTTTGTGTTGAGGTTTTACATTAGTTTTTTAGGAAGCTTGAATCCATGTAATTCTTTTTGTTTTTTCCAAACTGTTTCTATGTCTTACAGGCATCAGACACAGAACTTGTTTGGGTCATGAGATTTACCATTTTCATGTTTGGAGCAATGGCAACAACGATGGCTCTGCTAACTCAATCGGTCTATGGACTCTGGTACCTCAGCTCTGACCTTGTGTATATCATCATCTTCCCTCAGCTTTTGTGTGTCCTCTTTATCAAAGGAACTAACACTTATGGTGCCGGTATGGGATATTTGTTTGGCCTTCTACTCCGAATTACTGGAGGAGAACCATATCTGCATTTGCAACCTTTGATTTTCTATCCTGGTTGGTATAAAGATGAGGACCGATACATTCAGAGATTCCCTTTTAAGACAGTAGCCATGCTTACTTCCTTCTTCACTAACATTGGAGTATCCTATCTAGCAAAATACTTGTTTGAAAGTGGCACTTTGCCACCAAAGTTTGACATACTTGATGCTGTGGTTGCAAAGCATAGCAAAGAGAACATGGACAAGACAACTCTTGTGAAAAGTGACAATATTGTTCTCAGTGAGCTCACACCTGTAAACCCACGACACGGTTTGGCTCTGAGCTCCACCTTCACTAATAAAGAGGCCATCAGTGATATTGATTCGAGCCCAGAAGAACCCATTAAAGAAATAAAGTGACAGCGACCGAACTGAAGAGAAGTACTGCTTCCGTATCCCTAATAATACAACAGGGTATGTCACAAAGGGAGATCAGAGGCATTTAAGTTGAAGGGGAAATGGATGGGGGAGCAAACAAGATAGATCCAGTAAATTCTAGGAGCAGAAATAGCCTGTGGAATAAACTATTGCATATATTATAAAGTCTATTGGCTAGAATGATAGAATATCTCACTCTTTTTGCATTTGGATTAAACAATGCTATTTATTGGGAAGGTGATAGGGTGGTCACTTTTGCATTTTCCAAAAACATATTGCCAAAAGAGAGAGGACAAAAAGGGCACATATTTCCATAAAATTGTCATACTTAAAATAATTACTTCAACCACAATCTTGTTAGTATCTTATGCATGAATAAGTTCCCATACAGAAGTTGTTGGACTTTTTTGTGCAGTGCAGAATGTCTAGATTCAGAATTGCATATTGGGCACCTTTTTGCATGCAGATGTGCATGTCAATGTAGATGCATTCTGTGGCGGATTGGGGTTGCACAATTTTTGCCATTTGACACAAGGGTGCTAGCACAAACACTGGGGAACTCCACATGCATAAGATTACACCCCACAATCCCAAAGTAGGCTCTCAGCCTATAATTTAGAAATACTCACTGAACCATGGACTCTTAGTATCACCTAGGAATTGGTTCCAGGACCTCCTCATGGATACCAATATCTGTGGATGTTTCAAGACCAGTCATATATAATACTTTGGTAAAATTGTGTCCCTTATATGAAATGCCAAAAGCAGGGTTTTTTGGATTTTTTTATGCAGGGATGGAGGGCCACCTGTTATTTAAATAGATGGGTATCTCACTACAGCAGTGGAAACTATGACCAGATAGCCTGTCCAATGCTCTGCCTGCTTTCCAAGTGCTGATGGATGATACTGTAGTATCAAGCCTCTGCTGCCCTTTCTTCTTACAAACTTGTTCTGGGCAACAATTTAAACTGTCTTCTGAAGGCCCTTCAAACATAGGGCAGTATACCTCCTGCTGTCCCAGTTTGACAAGACAGTCTCAGTCCTCCGTTTTTCATCATTATAAAATGCCCCAGTTATCCTTCCCTCCTCATTCCGTAATCCCCTTTTGTCCCCAGTTTATTTTAGTTGATGAAAATTAAATGTAAAGCTCAAAAGTAGTTTGCATAAAGTTAATCCAACAGAAGAGAGAGGAGAGGGGATCTTGCCCTTCCCAGTAGGCAAAATGCATCCTCTCCCAACTTGTTTGTTCTTTTCTATTAATGTTTGCCATCTTGACCACACTCTGATGTTGCTGAGTCATACGTATCCTGGTATTCATCTGAGAAATAGCAGTGAACATGGCACAGTCCTCTAGTAAATTAGTATCTGTGACCACCCTCGGGGCCATCAAAAGTAGATTTGGGGACCAGAAGAAAAAAATTAAACCCTTTTCCATTTAGGGTTGCCAGAGTCTTTTCAGATGCCAATACAAGCCACCTCAAATATGGTCAGTACATTTAGGGCAGACCTAGAAAAAGCCAACCTCTCAACTTGTGAAAGAAGCATCTCTCATGACAATTCCGGGCTTTTATGAGATCAGAGACCTTAGAATAGCCAAGAGCTCATGAGAGGTTTGAGAAAGGCTTTTTATAGGTTTGCTTCACATATTATTGCATCATTCATCTGGGCGTGAGGAGCTAATAGCAGGAAGAAAAGGAACCAGCTGCCCTTACAACAGATGTTTCCCCTTGGAATTTGGTATTAATTTAAAGACCACTTTGCTGCATACGAAGTGGTCTGCAGGGTCAGTCTCTTGTGAATGTAGCTGAACCCTACTGTTCCTATTTGCACTGGATCCTAAAATGTGGCAAAGCATTGTGTATTTTGGCCTCAGGCCATTGGACCCCAAGAATTTGTACTAGCTCTCTTCCCACTGCCTGACCTAACCACTAAAAGGGACAGAGATCGTTTGAAGAAGAAAAATTAGGAATTGCCTTGGTTTCTTGTGTTCAGGCACTTGCAATGTCCCTCCACCAACTGTGAACTTCTATTTGGGATCAAAAGAGAACAAAGGAGTAAGTCCCTAAATCCTATATAGTCCATCTGTTGCTGGGTTGTGCTATTTCAGAGTAGGGCCAATCACCAACTGAATAGATCACAAAAGGTTTCCTCCAAATACAATCTTGGATGTTGCAGAAAAGACTACCTTAAAATCATATTCCTGCCATTCTAGTCTGACTTGTATACCGGGTATATTTTATGCAAAATTTATTCAAACTTGCAATAACTTCACTTTCAGTCTGAAATAGCATAGCCTAGCATAGCCTAGCAACAAATATTTCACCCAGGACTTTTCCTCATCTTTCTCAATGTGCTGTATTACTAATTAGTCAACTGCTTGATTAAAGAGCACAGCGGGAACCTATTTTCCAAACTATGACTTTGTATATATTCCTAGCTGTGTATGGATTCAGCGTGTGCCTTTCATGTAATCCTATGTAGCCAGTGTTAATATGAGTCCTGGTAAATTGCTGTCACTTGTGCATTCATCCAATTATCATCGTGTTTGTAAATGTCTTTCAGCCCTAAGATAGTCAGCATTTGGATAGAGATGGTTTTGCTGTACTCTGAACCAAACTCTGCACCAAACTATTGAATGTGTGAAGAGACTCATGAAACTAGCAATATGTCTATTCACAAAATGGTACGAACCTGTGATTCTATTCAAAAAATCAGCACATGGGGAAATGAAAAGTTCATTGGAACAAATGGATTGACTGAACCATTGCTAAACAGTATTATTGGCATTTTGATATGGAAAGTAATTACCAATGCACAGACGCCTAGAACAGCCAAGCTGCACCAAAGAGGCAACAGCTTGTGATCATTGCTTTGATTTTACTCTTAAAGTTACATTATAGATACAGTTTTAAGGAAAAGTGGTTCTCAAGTGGTGAAAAGTATCTTGTTTGATGTAGCACATGTTTTCCCACACCTGCATTAAGCATACTTTGTTTTGGGATTGGTCATTAAGAAGGTAAAATTGGAAGGTGATTGGAAGACTTAATTTGCAAGTCTGATTGCTGAGACCTATTTTTACTGCTGCTGTCGCTGCAACTGTTGGTCCCACACCGGGAAATCATTGATAAAATTGTTATTATCTTTCCCACGCAACTGTAAAATTGTTTGATAACCAGATATAGGAATAGATTGATCAGGGAGGTCTTTCTGAACAATGGCAGAGATTCCAATCCTGTCCCCTTTTTGAAATTTATAGATGAGGCAGAGAAGAATGGTAGTAGCCAAGACTACTGGCCAGGAACCAAAGCTGAGGAAAAGTATTTTTAATTACAGTACCCATAATCTCTAGTCAGCATGACTGATGAGTAAGCTAGCTGTCAGATGCCAAAAACTGTAGTCTAAAAAGATATTTTCTAAGATCTACTCCAAACCAGAACAGTCTCAAAGTCTTGCTTGCAGTGGTTCCATTCTCTGGTCATAGAAATTGCTCTTCTCTCCTTTGAACTCATAAGAGTTCAGTCAAGTCTGTCTGTCTGTCTGTCTATCTGGCTGGCTGTCCATTTGAGGAGATCTGTGGACTGTCCCCAATCTTCCTAGTGTATTGTTCTCTTTCTCATAAAAAATAAGTTTCCAATCTCTCAAAAAGTTATTGTTTTAAATAAAAAGGCAGATTTTTCACCTTTTTTCTAACATATCACCTTACAGAAAGTGTTATGTCCACATATTGTATCTGTAACCTCAATGTCCACCAGATTTACCTGTATGTAAAAAAATTATCTTACATTTAATCTATGTCATATACTGTATATACTTACAGCATTTATCCCATCTTGTCTTTAAGTTTAATTTCTTTTTTTAAAAAAATAAACCAAAGCTTCCACCTTGAAAAAACAAACAGCACAACCATTTTAAGGCCAAATATATCCAATCCTTTGTAATTATCACCTACAAAACATTTATATTTGGTATCGGGGTCTCTACCAAGTCTCAACCACTGTAAAAACTGAACATAACTCATTCAAAGTAAATAAGCATCATCCCACATAGATAATCTTAACTTTATATGTTTTGTTTATATCCCCATAGGCAAATCATTCCCCTTCTCATTTTATTTCTCTAGCACCCATTTCACCTTGTTCTATATTAACATGACTCTTTCAATGGAATGGGGAATGTACAACCTCCGGGTGCTGTTGAACTGCCACTCATTTGGTCCAAAGTAGAACCAATGATGAAATAATAAAAGCTTGAGTCCATTTTCACCAATCATGTTTGCTTCAGATGTGTTGCAGTTTAACCCCCATAGAACATGGCCAACATTATTATGTAGTTCACTCCAAGTTGTGGAGAGAGGCTGGTGCACACAAAAGATAAAAAGAATATCCCAAATAATGTGCTTTTTTAAAGAAGAAGAAGAAGAAAGGAATAGGAGAGATCCTTGAAATCCAAGTGTAGTAAGAAAGCAACAACTTTTCTATCTTCTGTGAGGGCTGAAGAGCTAAGAACAATTGCTGCAAATGTGCTTTTCTACAAGCAAGGGTAAAACTGCAAATAATATGCATTTTTATTAAATTTGTGCTTTGCACTTTTTAACATTTTTCTACTTTGCAGACAAAACATGTAACAGATTTGCAAAATTTTATTGTGATTTAGAAATGTCTACTTGTTGAGAGACTATCTCAACAGCTGAAAGGAAGTTGAGCTGCTTTAACATTTTTGAGTATAATTTATCATTTAAGTGAGTTGAACACTGTAGGTGGGAAGGAGGCAGAATTTTTCAATGTGTTTTGTATATTTATCATGAAAGATCCCACAAAATGGGTGGCCAATATATCATTGTATTCCCTCATTTCATTACATTTGCAGCTCTTAAAGTGGTTGTATAAGTATATAAGGTGCACTATAGCAGTCTTTCCCAACCAGATGCCCTCCCGATATTTTGGACTATAGTTTCTGCCATGCACAACCACTCTACACAGGGGCTGGAGTTGGTGGGAAATATAGTCTCACCATGTGGCAAACACTATGTTGGGTAAGGCTGTGCTATAGAGTGGATTTCAGGTTTCAGAGGAGAAAGTTCTCACCAAGATATCAACTTCAGAGTTTCACAAAAAGTAAACAAAATAACTACAGCTCTTCTAATTTGTAGACTAATGTGAAGTTTGTGAGCAAACTTGTGTGTGAGAGAGTGTGTGTTTTCATAACCTGTATCCAGAGATAAAATAGATATGAAGGATTAGAGACTGAACGATAACTCTTGTATTGGATTGGTTTTTCACATGTGGGAATTTGACAGAAACGTCATTGGAAAGTGACAGTTTTTTCACCAATTGCATTTTTCTATGCATCCATAAACAATGTCATACTTTACAAACTGGTATGTCTAGACTCATGCAGGCAAGAAAGATCCCTATATTTCAGCAGATTCTTATTTTATCCCTTCACTCCACACAGAGGAAGTGGGGGAAATAGTTTTCTGCTGAACCTATCAGAATCTTCATGGGGGGGGGGGGTTACCGTGGTGAAATTGGTTCAAGTTGTCTCTTCTTATGACCTCCTCAGACAGGGAAATTTAGCATCCTAGGACGCTTTCACCCCATCTTCTGGACGGAGCCCCACACTGGCCATCACACGATGGCCAGCCAGGTTGAAAGCATCACTAGAGGCTTTCGCTAAAACACAGAAGGCTTCCCATGTTGTGCTGTCTCCAATGAAACCAGCACAGGTCCTCTTCAGGAGGGCAGTGTGTGATAGGCAAAGTGTCACCGAGAGGGATCGGCACGCAGGGTGACAGATTTGCCCTGCTACCCCTCTCCTTGTGCTGTGGTGCCAGATGAAGCAGGACGCTTCACCTGGCCTTTGGGGTGAGGCCCCTAATATATTCAATTATAGGGCTGTCAAGAGTAAAGTTCTGGTAGCAGATGCCAAGTGGGTACAATGGGACCAGTCATTTAGCCGTTCTCAAGACAACCAGTATTCTATGCCCTAGCCTGCTACCCTCTATGAGGTGGGAAATACTCTCACATCACCTGTGTTGATGTAGAACTAGTCTAGCTGTTGTAAGCAGAATAGAGAACTCAGCGCAAGAACAAAGTAAGGTTCAGTTGGATTTTTTAATTTCGTATCAAAAGCATTGCATAAATTAGTATAAAACTGATAAAAATAGAAGGTGCACAGGCAGCTAAATATCTTTTGACCAAAACAGACAACAGCAACAGCATTGTCTGTAGCCTCCAAAATTCCTCCTCTGTACATGAGACAGGGCACAGTGGACAAGCATACAGATGCTGAGTTATCTGTTCTGCTTCACAGTCACACAAGGTATGGGATTCTTTTAGGTAGTGCCATTTTGCCAGGTTGTCTTTTGATCTGCCCACTCCACTTCTGAGTCTATTCAAGGACTTCCAAGTTGACCATTCTTGGTTTGCCCCTGGAGGAAGACCCTTGTGGGGGGGGCTGAAATTATGAGGAGCCACTAGTATAGTCAACCATAAAACCCACAGCATGGTCCCATCATTTCTATTAGCAGAGTTACACACAAAGAATAGCTACAAGGTGATGATCGCTCTGCAATAGGGCCAGAGTGAGCAGCCATCTCAAGCAGCTAATTTAGAATGCCACACTTGCAAGTTGTTATATAATTTAGTGTTTTATTTGTATTTCTTCTTTGGTATTAGTATTGTTGTGAGGAAAAGCACTTTAGGATTTTCCTCTGTAGGATCCCAGATATGTTGGCTATGTATGGATATACTCTGTGCCTCGATTTAGTGGAAACAACACACCATTTCCTACATATCCCTGGGCAGAAATATGTCTTAGGCAAGACCAGCAATTCAAGAGAAGACAGTATGGACAGGGTATCAAGCAGTTACATAAGCACCACATCAGAGACTTTAATCCAAGTAAATGATAAAATATTGTTTTGTGTATACATGATGATGTAGATATATTATGAACATTGTGAAAGACTAAATGAATGTAAACATTACAGAAGTTAATCAAATACCACCACAGTCAGTTTTAGGCTTTTATTTTCATAGTGTGGGACCATTTAATATTACAAATATATTTCAGATCTCTTAAAGCCTAGGAAGAATGCAGTTAATTGTTTATCTACTCTCCAAACTGAGTTGATAAAATAATATGTGCAATTAATCAATGTATCTTATACGTCTACTATTTAAACAGGGTAGTCGTCATTGCTATTGTTTATTAAAAGATGTATATTTTTGTCTGTGTCAAAATCTATTTAACAAATTATTCAAGCCAAATAAGAATCATACTGTTGATGTATACATGTTCTCTCTGCATGTGTAATGTATTACATGGTGCCCAAGAAATTTAGGAAAAGGGGTTAAATGTCCACTTTTGGCTTTGTTTTGTCCAGCTATTAAAATATACATTTATTTTATTATTAAACAGTGTGTGTGCTCTGTGACATTTAATGGACGGTATCATGGAAAGGAATATTTCTACTTGTAACCAAGGTGAAAGAAAAAATGCAAAAGCTGGGTTGCAATTAAACATTAAAAAAACAAAATTATGGCCACAAGACTGATTGATAACTGGCAAGTAGAGGAAGAAAACGTGGAGGCAGTGACAGACTTTGTATTTCTAGGCACTAAGATTACTGCAGACACAAACTGCAGCCAGGAAATCAAAAAATGTTTACTTCTGGGGAGGAGATCCAAGACCAATCTTGATAAAATAGTGAAGAGTAGAGACATCACACTGGCAATGAAGATCCACATAGTTAAAGCAATGATATTCTCCATAGTAACCTATGGATGTGAGAGCTAGACCATAGGGAAAGCTGAACCAAGGAAGATAGATGCTTTAAAACTGTGGTGTTGGAGGAAAATTCTGAGAGTGCCTTGGACCGCAAGAAGATCAAACCAGTCCATATTTCAGGAAATAAAGCCCAACTGCTCATTGGAGGGAAGGATAGTAGAGGCAAAGATGAAGTACTTTGGCCACATAATGTGGAAACAGGAAAACTTAGAGAAGACAATGATGCTGGGGGGAAAGGAAGGAAAAAGGAAGAGGAGCCGACCAAGGGCATAATGGATGAATGGTATCCTTGAAGTGACTGGCTTGACCCTGAAGGAGCTGGAGGAGATGATGGCTGACAGGGAGCTCTAGCGTGGGCTGGTCCATGAGCTCACGAAGAGTCGGAAGTGACAGAATGTATAAGCAACACAAAAAAAAAATTTAAACATAAGGCTCCTACATACTTGCAATACGTGCTTATTTGTCACATACAAATGGTGTTTTTGACATTTTTGCCTCTTCTTCATGTTTCCCTGCCCAAACCATTATTTTTTCCCAGCAATTAAAAAGTTGGCAGAGGTCAAGGGCACAGCAAAATAATTGGATTCCTTTTTTTACTGCCCCTGTGCTCTACTTTCCCTAATGCACTCCCCATGAAAAAGTCTCTTTTTAATTTTCAATTTTCGAAAAACTAAATGAAACTTAACACTAAACCATGGTCAATGGGGGAGGGGCAGGGATCAATTTCTTAACTTCTCCAAAATTGCACCCTCCTTTAAACCGATGATTAAAGAAAGGGCATTGGGGTTGGAGGTGGGGGATACAGAACAAACCTAAAAATGACACAAAATTGTGTGAAACCGACAGTGAGTGTGATAAAGGCTACAGGACAATTTGTTGTGAAAATCTGGTCTTTCCATAGTTTCTGGCACTGATGACACAGAAGTTCAGGCAAGTCATCAAGGAAGACTCCTTAACTCAGAAAATTGGGTTGTTTGTATTGATGGGCCTTTAATGACACATTCAGCAATGCAGAAACAAAAAGTTTGGTCTTGAGACTGAAGCCTGCGATAGCCTTAGATTAACCCCACTTAATATCTTATTTTTGTCTCAACTAATCAATATATTCCTGTTTCCCCTACTTACTAATTGGAACAGGCATTGCTACTCTAACAGCTGCCAAATACTTCAGAAGCAATAGGTAGCAAGTGGTAAAGGGTCTGACGATGTATTTTCATTTAGGTCTCCATTTTAATTTGAAAGAATAGAGAGAGAGAGAGAGAAGCACAAAGCTTTGGCTAACTTACTCTCAGCTGCTATGTACTTGAAGAAAGAAACTTAGGAAGCCTAACACAAAATGATGGCCAACATCGGTAAGAAAACCCATACCAAATTGTTCACAACCAACCAGAACTTGAGAAAGTTACTTTTCCCAGAAGTCCTGAATCAGTATGATGGTGGTGGAGGAATTCTGGGATCCATGTCCAAAAATAAGAGTTTCCAAGCTCTGGTTCCCCATATCTAAAATATTGTGCCCCTCCTTGCTCTTTCTGTATAACGAGCCCATGGTGCACAAAATTCAAAGTAAGATAGGTGGTAGCTCTGTCTACCATCTTTCATAAGATTGCTTTATTACATGCCCTACAATGCAAACTCAATGTAAATTGACAGAGCAGCTCAGACAGAGAGTAATGAACCTGCCACTTGCATTATGACAGAAGATGTCATAAAATCATTTTTAAAGGGGAGGAGGGAGAAACCAAGTTAGTATGGAAGACCTGACAGCTGACATCTAGCCTGCAATATTAAGAGTGTGGTGAGTTCTTCCTTTTCTGAGGGAAGTAATGAAGATAAACCACTAAAATGAATGCTTGATGAATCCCAGTGATGGTAAAGTGATGAATAGCAGGTATCCAATTAGCAGAGGTAGGCACAAAGTGTAATTTGATTTTGAAAAATTAAAGTCTGTTTAGAAATACATTATTCTTGATCATGCACTCTGGTGGTGTGCTGACAAATATTGCCCCTGCTGGGTACTACCAGTTTCCTTTCCATGTACAAACATCTTGAAATAGATTTAATTTAACATATTTTAAGGCTGCAGGCCTCCTTGAGCGATAAAAGGCAGTCCAGTTTAACTTCTCCGTCATGTCTCTGCAATGGACATGAAGATAATAGATTCCTAGCAAAGAGAAGAAATAAAGCTAGCAATTCATTTCTTTCTCCAACTGTCCCAAATTGGCAGAAGCAATACTGAGCAATCCTCTGTCCTACCACTTTTTCAGCTGCTTTAAAAATGTCTCAGTTTCTCTTTCCTCCACTGAATGTTGTGTGGTGTGAGAATAAAGGGAAATGAGAAGGGGTTAACAAATCTGGTGGCCATCTATCTCTGTATTGTATAAAGAGAAAGAAAGGTTGAGGGCTTGAACAGACAGAAGAGAGGAAGGATCCCAAAGGATATGATATCATGGTAAGTGACCTAAATTAAACAAACCTTAAATGAACCTCGGTATTATCAGATATGACTCCAGTATTTTCATGATAGAACTTCCAAACTAATGAGCAGTCTCAATTTCTTTCATAATTCATAGCTGGGGGTGCAGGGTACAGTATGTGTGGGATATGACATTTCAAATGGCTTATTTTTGTAAACTTCTGTTGTATTCTAACTTTTTTCTTTCTTTCCTTTCCTTTTTTCCCCGTGTTCACACAACTATTCTATGCTACATTTAACCCAATAAAAATTAATTGGAAAGACATTGGATTTTCAATGAAATATTTTTTTATGGATGCAACAAAAGTGTCCCAAATGAAAAAGCATTTATTTTAAGTGTAACATCCTGTCCTTTTTGCCTCTATTTCAATGCTTACTATGCTGAATGCTAGAAAAGAGTTGCTTGTTTTCAGAATTGAAATTCTTCTGTATCTGAAGCTAAGTATAAAGGGTTGTTATATCAATGTCCTTACTTGTTTTTTTATTTGCCAATTTTCTTGGACTCTCATTTTGGATGTCATTTTTGTGAGTGACTGCAATATAAATAGATTAACTGAAGGTTATATGACTTTAATTAAAGAAGACTAGATCACTCTAGGCACTGACAATAGGACGTATGAGTTTTATACACGGGTGCTGCTGGCATGAATCCGGCAGTGCCATTTGACAGCAAGAATGATCAGGCTCTTCATAACCAGATTCCTTCCATGAGGCACCTGATATGGGAAGACAGACAGAAGCTCGCTGTAACAGCTCCAAATGCCTGAGAACATGGGGCATTAGTGATGGGTAGGAGAACCTATTTGACTGAATGGATTAGAAGCATAGCAACAGAGAGCTTTGAGACATGAGATGACAGTCAAACTTCAAATCTCACAATTATCAACCTAGGAGTGAAGCCAGATTTCTGTATCATCTCCATAGAATCTATGTTCAGCCACATTTTGGATCTAGGATACATAAGGTGCCTACTTCAGGCAGTTTTGAGGCATCGCAAAAAGACAGCAAATTATTATTGCATTTATCTTTTCTTCTACTATTATAAATGGGGGAATATCTTCATTTAATAATGATGTACAACTTTGGAAATTGAGACTAACAACCTCAACAGACTTGCCACCAGAATCTCCATGGATTGTGGCAAATCTGAAGGCGCCTGATGGAGTTGGGGAGAACCCATCAGCACACACCCCACATCGCCTGG
Organism: Anolis apletophallus; assembly: GCA_030556195.1. Lineage (NCBI taxonomy): Eukaryota > Metazoa > Chordata > Lepidosauria > Squamata > Anolidae > Anolis > Anolis apletophallus. Next base: position 85,292,478 of record JARBWK010000004.1, read on the forward strand.
CTTTCCCCCACCTCATCCCACAAGGGGGAAGCATCCGCTGCCCAACTTTCTTCCCATGATCCAATGCAGCATGGGAAGCCCATATGCTGGTTCCTCTGCAGTTTTATGACAGAGCCTCGCAGGAAGTAGGGATGGGAGCCAGCGGGTTCCATCGCAGTTATGGGATAATAGCCAGGAGATTCCATCACAAAATTGTGGAGGAACTGGCATTGCCATGGAAAACAGCCCCGTCTGATGAGGTTGTAAAACTGAAGGCAACTTTGAAGCTGTTCTTGTACTTTGCGCTGTTTCTGTAGATATGATGAATCTAGGACCACAGCTTCTTGTGCATCTGACTTTATTCACTACCTAGAAAAAACACTCCACAATTGTAGTGCTAAGGTTCCACGTTAATCCCCATGCCAACATCCTATGGAATCACAGGAAGAGGAGTACTTGGAATTTTAGGCCAGAGACTGTAAGCTTCACAACTGCAATGACTGTAGTTGTGGCCATTAAAATGGAACCATGCCACTATAATCGTGTAGTATTGATGGGTTCCTGTTTCTACATCACCTTCTGGCTCCTTCCCGGCAGGTGACTGAATGCCATTCAGTGATGGTGGAATGTATGATACTTACAGTGGGTCCATGGAATTATACTTTACATGGAGTGTGTGTGCGCGCACATTATAAGTGGTTCTTTTGTCTTCAGATGTTTTGGATTTCAGCTTCCATAAACTCTGCCAGCTTAGCCAATGGTCATGGATCCTGGATGTTGAATTTGAAAACATCTGGGATACCGAAAGCTGGGAGACCCTGTTTAAAAAGTATCACTGCCATATCCAATTGGGTGAATGCATTAAAGGAAAAGGCTGACAGTATACAAAGCAAGCACATATTTATCAGATGTATAAGTTGGCAGTAAGTGCACTGAGGTTCAAATCTGATAAAAGTTCTATGTCACAAGATTTTTTTTTACAAAACCAAAGTTTATCCATTGTCTTAATTTGATAAAGAAATTACAAGGTTTGGATGAAATAATTGTTAAGAACTCAGAAAGATGTAACTACTCTCTTTTTTCCAAAGGCAAAGAATGTAATTTCTAGCAGCATTTTATTAACTGTTCTGCACCTCCACCACAAATATAGCACATTATAATATGCAAGGTATCTTAGTAGGCTGAAAAAGGAGACATTCCCCATTTTGCAGCTGTAACCTGTAAATACATGATGGCAAATAGTCAGACAAATGTCTTCCCCCAGGGCTGCTAAGAAGCAGAGGCCTTAATAAGCTCATCATTTATAAAGGCAGAAAACCAGCCTAGGGACAGGCAAGCGAATGACAAAGGCATCATGCAATTGCCTTTTTCTTCAAGGATAACCTTCAAGACTCAACTAAGCTTATTTTGTGATGGTGGCTACACAATGGAACATGCATTAAAAGACTGAAATAGAAGTCCCATGAGAAAAAATAAAATTGTATTATGTAGTTTTTAGCAGAGACTGAAACTCCAGCAAGCAGAGGAGTATTGCTATCACTAAGGCACTCTTTCATTCAGCAGCAATATATCACCCAAAAGACTGTTGCCCATATTTTGCTGTATATTTGTTATGCATGTGTTTGTTTTATCAAAGTCCCAAATGTCACTGAGTTTACAGACCTTTAAGTAATGCTGCCCAAATATTGATATTCCTTCATTTCCTCAAACCAAATAAATACAGTTGTTATTCATTCAGGGGTGTATTAAATTAATTTTGATATGTTCGCTGAAAAGCATTCCTCTCAAAGGGATATTTTATTATCATTTCTTTAGTATGTGTCTCCCTGATGCATGAAATTAGAAGAATAATGCATAAAATGAAGCATAATCCCATAAGAAAGGTACTTTTATTTTATCTTTCTTTTTTCCTTCCTTTTTCTTTGTTAGAGTTTTATTTAGCCCTGCTCAATCCATCCCTAAAATCTGTTTAAGCCATTCACTTATTCTTCTCTAAGTCTTTAGTCTGTTGGCTAATTGAACCAGTTTAGTCTGTGGGCTAGTGTATACAGTTGAGCATCCCTTATCCAGATGTTGAGTGATTTCGGCTACCACAAGTACCATGTGTTCAGAAACCCAGCATGTCTAGATAATCCAGAAAGCCAAATCAGACACAGAAGGGACAGAAATCAAAACCAGGGATTTATTCTCAACGGCCAAAGAAGATGCCAGTGGAGAAAGCACTCCAAAGTACTGACATACCACAACTGCAAATACAGAGCATTATTTTACTTGACAGCGATTTAAGAAGCCCACGCCAGCTCCTGATTGGCTGAAAAGCTATCTGGCTAGGATCCATGTCCTGAATGGCTTAGAACTCTGTTGAATGTCTTCACTGATTGGCTCTTTGTATGGCAGGAAATTCAATAAAGTGTCATTGGATCATTTAAAGTGTCAGTCCATTTAATGGTCCACTTCCAGAAGGGGTGCAATCTCAAAGGAATACAGTGTGGCAATATATAATGAGTCCTTGGAGGGTTTAATGGGCCTCTTTGCATCCCACTTTCCTATTATGTTCCTGCTTCCTGGAGAATTGTGGGAAATGTAGGTTAGGGAAGCTGAGGATCTCTCTGTGTGAGAATTCCAAAGGCCCTGTCCTCATTTCCCAGAATTCTGCAGGAGGCAGTCACATAATGGGAAGTGGAAGCCACTACTTTAAAACGCTAATGTGATAACATCCTAGTCTACAAGAAAGGGGAAGATTCCATTGTCTCCTCTCCTCCCACTGAGGATATGTCTATACTGGCCAGGTTACTCTAATATATATCTGCCTGGGAGCAATTCCAAATCCAGCACCTACATTCTGAATCCAGACACTGTCCTGATGGATCGGGACCACATCAGCCCCACTGGGATGTCACCTCATTTTCTGTGTTGCCACTATCGTTTCCTGGCCATAGAGCTTTGCGCAAGCACTTGGCCATTGCCTGTCACATCTGCTGATGTCAGAACACGGTAGCCATAAGATCAGCAAGAAAAAGGAGGTCAATCCACCCCTTCTTGCTGGCCACATGATCACCCCATTCTGATATCAGCAGACATGATAGGCAATGGCCAAGCACTTGCATAAAGCTCTGTGGCCAGTAGTCAGTAGTGGTAGTGATATGAGGATAAGCCATCCCCTTCCCCTTGGGCTGATCAGCACAAGGAAATGGTGGTGTCCAGCTGGACAAGGGCTCAGGCCAAAATGGATCCAATCCTGCTGTCCAGATTGCCACAAAGCCTTGGGATACTCTAGAACAGGCCTGTCCAACAGGCGGCCCAGGGGCCGTACACGGCCCCCTTGGCTACGGCCCCTTACCCTCCTGCAATAAATAATATATTTTAAAAAATATTTATAAAATATTGTTTCAATTAAATTTTTATTATTATTATTATTTTTTGGTCCTGCCCCTTGGCTTTCTATTGGCCGCCTCCTCTTCTCCTGAGGGAGGGGTCCAATGGGAGGGAGTGACGTCTCTCGGGCCCCACCCCCTTGGCAGCAAACAGGAAGAGCAACCCGGCCGCATGGCTTTCCCCCTCGGCAGCGCCTCTTCCTCCTCCTCAGGATTGCTGCTGCTCTGTCTGGGAGGCGCTCAGGCCCTCAGCGCCAGGGAAGCAAAAGGGGTTTGGGAGGGAGGGAGTTTGTCTGAGAGCGTGAGTGAGTGAGTGACAAAGAGAGAGGGGGGGGCTGCCCTGGGCACACCTCTCCCCAGCGCAAAGGGAAGATCTCTCTGGCTCTCTCAGACACACACATACACACACACAAGCCCCTTCCTTTCTGACCCCTTCATTTGAGTTTCATGAACTGTCTCTTGAATGAGAAGGAGAGAACCGGCCAGCCATAGGAGGGGAGGAGGAGAAAAGGAGGGAGGGGGGAATTGAATGAGAGGGAGCTCAAGGAAAGGCCTCCCACCCACTTCCTCCCTCCTTTTCCTCCCCCCCAGAATTATTTACATTCTTTGCAATTACCTAAGTTTACTTTGATGACTTGCACTGAATGGAATCAGCCAGGGGTAAACTGGCAGAATGTAAGCACACAGACCTTTCAACTGCAAGGCCATTAAATGCTGATCAATTCCAGTTCAAAGCAGAGATTGTGGGATTTTCTGCCTTGATATTCTGTATATTTATGCCCCTCATGTGTTCCATCCATCCCTCCCTCTCCCCTTATTTAAATAATATAATATGTAATTGTATATTTATGCAATGCCGGGGGGCGGGGAGGGGGCGGAGCCGGGGGAGGAGAGGGGCGGAGCTGGGGAGGGGAGGGGCAGAGCCAGGGCTTGGCCCCCCAGGTGATCAGTGACCGGAATTCCGGCCCAAGGTCCAGTAGAAGTTGGACAGCCCTGCTCTAGAATGTCCAACAAACTTTGAAGTACAGAGGACAGCCAGAGAATATGGTTTCAGCCCTGTATACACCCCACTACGGCTTTCATAGGGCCAATATTTTAAATCTATCATTTAAAAAAGCAATATCCCTAAAAATGAAATTCCAGAAAGAGAAGATGATCTTCTCCTATACTACCAATACTGTATATAAGCCATCTTGTTAAAGTCGTTATTCACACATACCCCCAGCAACAGCATGTTGCAAGATGAAACTGTAAGTGGCAAATTATTGTGACTTTATAAAAAGATTGATTATGTGGATTCAGGACATATAAGACATTTTGCAATGCAATGCAGTGTGCTCATTATGATATCTTTTCTTTCCACTAAGTCATCAGTGAATGATTGAATGCACTTCTAGTTAAGGGAGAATTTTCATTAGCTGGCTAAAAGGTCCTTTTGACTGATTAGCAATTTGTGTCACTAAACATTGCACAGTGGCTGACCTGACCAGTGGCAGGCTTTTAGGCTCCAGAAACAAATGTGCCTTTTCATTACAGCTAATGGTATTGAGAATAAGCCAAACCATCCAGCTGAGTTTATCCAAGAGTATCATACTTTTCTTACCCTGTTAATAAAACAGTCACATCCATATCTGGATGTGTTCCACGGAGTTTCAGCTTCCAACGTCAGTCATAGGAAAGAGTAAAGAATGGAGATAGGGGATACATTTCAACATGAAAAAAGTATCAGAAAATATAGGGGTGTCTGGATTATGAAATACTGTAGATACAACCACCTAAATCCAACTGCTAGAGGAAACCCATTAAAGCAGTGTTGTACATTTTGACTGATTTGATTGATCTACCCTAGTTGGACTATCAATTGAATTTAGACAATTTAGTCTCAAATTATAGTGGTGTAGAAAGTGGTATATTTCAGAACAAGATACTAGAAAAACCACCTCTGAGTATTTCTTGCCTAAAAATAAGTCATGTGGTCACCATAAACTGACGGGTGACTTAAAGGGGGGCACACATACACACACAAAGTGATATTTCACTGCATTGGTTTTTCAGTATTTCCTTGCAGTAAGAGTTCTAAATCCTATTTAGTTCCTAAAAGAAGAAAGCTTGAGGCAGTATTTTGCACTGTGAAATTCTGCCCATAGTGATGAGCACAGTTCATAATGGTTGTAGATATTCTAGGTGTAAAAATATTGAGTTAATTTGTGTGTCATGTAAATGCACAACAAGGAAATTATTTAACATCTTTTAAACAGACGCTGAATAGCTATCTGTCAGGAGTACTTTAATTGTGTTTTTCCTGCATGGCGAGGGGTTGGACCGGATGGCCCCTGTGATCTCTTCCAACTCTATTATTTTATGATTCTATGTTTCAGTCTACCTTGCAACCTTGAACAGCACAAAAACCCTGCTCTGTGGCATTTTCTGCTCCCAGGAACAGATTTTAGGTTGAATGGCAGCCTGTAGGAAGGAAAGGGATTTCTTCTTTCCCAATGACAAAAGGAACTTCCAAAATCAGACATGTCTAACCAATACTGACCATTTTGATTTATTAATAACCCACTTTTGTCAAGTATGAACCACATATTGTATTTTCACACATGTTTTTAGATAAAGGTATATTCCTGAGCATTTTTATCCTTGTCCCAATTTTGAAAAAGAAAGGCAAACCACCCGAGGCAATCATACTGATTAAGTGAATTGGTGCAATCATTGCTAAATTAACCCCAGGAACATCAGCCAGTGTGATTTATAGTGTGAGTGGCTTATCCTAGCTGGGAGCCATCATTTCTGGTTGGCCCTAACCCCAGATGACTCAGCAGGTCATTTTGGAGGCTGACATTTTGGGAGGGTGGGGTTGTTGTTTGTTTTTGTTTTGTTTGTTTTTTTGCTTTCTAAGCCATTGCTCATGATGATAATAGCCACTGCCTCCTTCACAAAAAAAAAGCGGGGGACGGGACACCTCTTGAATTGTGTTTTCTTCTCAAATGATTTATTGACTCTTCATCAAGCCACTGCTCTATTCCATGATTTATTTCTCGTTCTGCTGTTATTTTCTCCTCAAAAAGTAGATGGTTCGAAATGTCAAATGAGCACTATGTGTACACAATGTTCTGTCCTGATGAGGAAACATTGCTTTGTGTATCAAATATTGTAACATGGTATCCAATACACATCAACTGGCAGGAGCCTAATTGTATTTTTTTAAAGTCAAAACCAAAAATATTTCAAGTTCTGTAAGAATCATCCCATATTAATCCCTGATGCTGCTATTGACAGATTTTACTATTGACAATTTATCACTCTCATTCACAGACAGAAAGATGTGGTAATAAAAAGTACAATAAAAATGCCTATTTATTTATGGCATTTGTACCCCGTTGCTTCTCACCCCCGAAGAGGGACTCAGCACGGCTTACATTCACAGCCTATGAGGAGAAAAACTATATAATGACTTAAAGCTGCTTAGAACTTTGTATGAGTATTTCAAGCATCTCATTTTAGGACATGTTGCTTAGTAAGATCCCATGTATCCCTTGGACATAATATTATTCTTAAGTAACTCTAAGGAGCTTGACAGTCTGTGGTTTAATTAATGTAGACCCCTTGTCTTCTACACTGACATCACAATTATGAAAGTTGTCCTACGTTGTCCTAATCTGATATGATTAATTCCAGTGCAAGGATCCAAGTTATATCAGAAATGTTCCTAGGACACATGAATACCAAGGGTCATAACTTCTTCCTTCATATCTACATGGGGAAATGATACTGAAACATATTGCAAGGGAGTATTAGGCTCTGGGTAGGAAGAAACCTCAGGTGTGATTTTTATCATTTCCTGTTTAAGATCATAGCCCCCAAAAGATTAAAGAAAAATACTGCAAGTGAACAACTGACTGCACAGATAGGTTTATCAAGAAAGATATCACTTTTCATGACCAGAGAAAATCTGGAAAGAGATTATTTGGAGAAAATATGTTTGCTAGAAAACTTGCCATCTTGATCACAATTTGATCACAAAGACTTTAAACTGAATCTCACAGCAGAAGGAAGACAGAGTTTCAAAGAACAGGGAAACACCAATGTATTAGAACCATAAATAAATATAAATGGTTCAAGCCAAGTAGGGGCTAGTGGTATAGAAAACAACTGTGCCCTTTAGCAAAGAAAGGGGCTGCCCCATATTCCATTAGGATTTGCTATCTGAAAGGAATAAAGTGAACTACACGAAGATGTGCTTTTGTTTCCTAGATAATTCTGTCTTTGACACGCTAAACAGCTTCCCCCCCCCCCCCTCTGTTACTGGAATCAAAAAGGGTCAGAATATTGAATCGTGTTTTTTTTAAGTATAAAACATTTCTATTACAGCTCTGGACAAGATATCATCCTTGAGGACTGAACCATCAGACAAAAATAGACAAAGTTTCTCCTATATTATTAAATATTTAACAAACTGAAATGAGGGGGGAAAGGGAAAAGATTCAAACCTGTTCAAACAGATCCACTGGCTCCTGGACCATCTTAACAGCATCCACCCAAACATCCAACTCACCATGGAAAAAGAAAATGAAGGAAAACTGCCTTTTCTAGATGTCCTAGTCAACCGCAAACCAGATCAACAATTGGGTCACACAGTTTACAGAAAACCTACACACACAGATAGATACCTACATAAAAACTCCAACCATCACCCAAGTCAAAAAAAGAAGCACCTGAGGGACCACCTTACCTCGTATGTTCCCCCAAGATCACTACATTCAGAAGAACGGAATCTGTTACTGGTACCATCAATCCACTCCTGCCATCTGTCCACAACTAGGCAGAGAGCTTTCTCTGTGGTGGCTCCGGTGTTATGGAACTCTCTTCCTGATGACGCCCGAGTGATTTCGGAGCTTGCCCCCTTTCGTAGGGCTTGCAAGATTGTTCTCTTCAGGTTGGCTTTTAACTAGTCCGGCTCCCTCTATGTCCGGCGTCCTCTGTGCCTGAGGTTCCGAGGAATTGTAACCCCTGAATGTTATTTTGTAATTGTCTTGTGTTTTTATGTTTTTATTGTATGCTGCAAGTTGTTGCACGCAGCATGTTTTATTGTATTTGTGATCCTCCCCGAGCCTGCAGGGAGGAGCGGAATATAAGACTGAATAAATAAATAAATAAATAAATAAAGCCTTGGAAGACCATGCAAAAAGAATCTGCAAACCCCACCTTTTCCAAGATGAACTGAACCACCTAAACTGGGCTTTACAAGCTAATGGATACTCCACCTCAGACATCAGAAGAGCTACAAGACCGAGAACAAGCCCTGACAGTCAAGACAAAGATCCACCCAGAGGAAAAGTGTTCTTGCCATACATCAAGGGAACCACTGACCACATAGGGAAGCTGATGGGGAAACACAACATACAGACCTACTATGAAACACAACATACAGACCTACTTCTTAAGGAACTCAAGTGTGAAATTGCTGAACTTCTAGCTAAGATATATAACCTTTCTCTAAGATCAGGCACTGTACCCGAGGACTGGAGGGAGGCAAATGTAACACCGATCTTCAAGAAAGGATCCAGAGGTGATCCAGGAAATTATAGACCAGTCAGTTTAACCTCAGTTCCAGGCAAAATGATGGAAACCATTATTAAAGAAAAAATTACTAGGCACATAGAAGAACAGGCATTGCTGAAAGATAATCAACATGGTTTCTGCAAAGGCAAATCATGTCTTACTAACTTGTTAGAATTCTTTGAGGGTGTAAATAAACACATAGATAAAGGGGACCCAATTGATATTGTTTACCTTGACTTTCAAAAGGCTTTTGACAAAGTCCCTCACCAAAGGCTCCTAAATAAGCTCTTCAGCCATGGAACTGGGGACAGGTCTTGTCCTGGATTGGAACCTGGCTAAACTGTAGGAAACAAAGGGTGGTAATAAATGGACACTTCTCTGGGTGGAAAGAGGTGGGAAGTGGCGTACCCCAAGGTTCAGTTTTGGGTCCGTTACTTTTTAATTTATTCATTAATGATCTGGATGTAGGAGTGAATTCTGAGGTAGCAAAGTTTGCAGACGACACTAAATTGTTCAGGGTAGTTAAAAATGAAACTGATTGTAAAGAGCTCCAGAAAGATCTCTCGAAATTGAGTGAATGGGCAACAAAGTGGCAAATGCATTTTAACCTAAACAAGTGTAAAGTCATGCACATCGGGGCAAGAACCCCAACTACACTTATCAACTGATGGGGTCAAAGCTTTCCGAGACAAACCAGGAAAGGGATCTTGGGGTCTTGGTGGACAGCTCAATGAAGATGTCAACCCAGTGCGCAGCAGCAGTGAAAAAGCAAATTCTATGCTAGGCATGATCAGAAAGGGAATCGAAAATAGGTCAGCAAATGTTGTATTACCTCTCTACAAATCTATGGTAAGGCCACATTTGGAGTACTGTGTACAATTCTGGTCTCCGCACCTTAAGAAGGATATAACGGAACTGGAAAAGGTACAGAAAAGGGCAACAAGAATGATCCAAGGGATGGAGCGGCTCCCTTATGAAACCAGGTTGCAACGCCTTGGTCTTTTCAGCCTTGAAAGACGGCGTTTAAGAGGTGACTTGATCGAAGTGTATAAAATCATGCATGGGATAGAAAAGGTGAATAAAGAAAAATTATTTTCTTTGTCACAAAACACAAGGACTAGAGGGCACTCCCTGAAGCTCCAAGGTAGGAAAATTAGGACTAATAAAGGGAAATATTTCTTCACCCAGAGGGTCATTGGGTTATGGAACTCACTTCCAGAAGAGGTTGTGACAGCTGTCAGCCTGGACAGCTTCAAGGCAGGATTAGACAGATTCATGGATACCAAGTGTATCGGTAGTTACTGAAAAGGACATTCAAGTGCCAACTCGGAGTTGGTTGAGGTAGGCAGGATTTCCCTGGGTACTGGTTGTGGGGGTCGGGAGCAGGTCAGGGTTTTGCCCTCCCTTCTGCTCGAGATCCCCGTGTACAACTGGTGGGCCACTGTGTGATACAGAATGCTGGACTAGATGGGCTGAGGTCCGATTCAGCATGGCTCTTCTTATGTTATGTTCTTATCTTATGAAAATCCAACAAATGCTATGTTCAGCAAAGGACAAGAGGGATCCTCTCACGTCTGCAGGAGTCTACCGAATATCATGCAGCTGTGGACAAGTCTACATAGGGACCACCAAACACAGCATTGCCCAAACATGAATCAAGGAACATGAAAGGCACTGCAGACTACTTCAACCTGAGAGGTCAGCCATAGCAGAGCACCTGATGAACCAACCTGGGCACAGCATATTATTTTAGAACACAGAAATGCTGGACCACTCTAAGAACTACCATGCCAGGCTACACAGAGAAGCCATTGAAATCCACAAGCATGTGGACAATTTCAACAGAAAGGAAGAAACGGTGAAAATGAACAAAATCTGGCTACCAGTAATAAAAACTCTAAAATTATAACAGCAAATAAAGAACAACAAACACAGGGGAATTCCAGACAAGAAATAATCAGGGCCAGCTAATCACCTCTCAACAAATAATTCCCCCAGGCAGGAACAAGGCACACCTAAAAACTGTCAGGCCATCAAATGCTAATCAAGGTGGCAAATTGAAACATTCACACCTAACTCCAACATACAAGGGTTCTTTCTCCTACCTTGGACCTTCCACAAATATATAAACCCATTTTTCCTAGTTTCCAACAAACCTCACAACCTCTGAGGATGCCTGTCATAGATGCAGGCGAAACTTCAGGAGAGAATGCTTCTAGAACATGGCCATACAGCCCGAAAAACCTACAACAACCCAGATCCACCATCTGCCAATAAGTTTCCAGTCTCAATTCAAGGTGCAGGTTATCACCTATAAAGCCCTAAACGGTTCGGGACCTGTCTATCTTTACGATTGCATCTTCTCCTACGAACCTGCACAATCTCTCTTTTGGGGAGGCTCTCCTCTCACTCCCACCACTGTCTCAAGTGTGGCTGGATGAGGGAGGGAGAGAGAGAGGCTTCTCAGTGGTGGCCCCCTGGCTCTGGAATTCTCTCCTCAGGGAGATTAGGCTGGCACCCACTTTGTCCATCTTTTGCAAAGATCTAAAAATGTGGATGTTTCACTATGCTTTTGATAAGATGGCTCCCCAGGAAATTTCGGCCCCCAGCTATGATCTAAAATCTAGTACTGCACTTTTCTACTGTTCCCTGCCCAGAGATAATGTTCCACCCTATATTGCCCTTTATCCCTAATTTTGTCATCGGGTATTTGCACTTTATCCATTAGCCCTGTCCTCACAATTGATTTGCACCAGTCCACCCACCCAAGACCAGAAACTGCTACTATTTTATGCCAATGATTGTTGCTTGATAGTTGTTTTTATACTGTGTTATGTATCTGTTTGTTTTATATTGTTTATGAATTTTTTGACAAATTTTAATGGGTTATATTTTAACTATTTTGATTGGGTATCTCCCCATGTAAGCCATCCCGAGTCCCTTCAGGGAGATGGAGACAGGATACAAAAATAAAGTTGTTGTTGTCGTTATTTTTAAAAGATGAGAAACTACTATTTTACAAGAAAAACCAGATGATTCTGCGTGCAAATTGACAGCCTATTAAAAGGCCACACTTCCAGAATTGACACAGCCAGTGTTTGGATTGTAGCTCCCAGATTCCCCAAGTCTGAATGTCCAGTGGCTGGAGGATTCTGGGTATTGTCATACAGAAATAATTATGTCAATCTCTGTGCCTTCCTCAACAAATAACTGAGTTTAGAAGAAATATTCAAATAATAATAATCCAAACACACTTTTACCATTGTGTATCATGGGACTTGTGCATTCATAATTATTGTCATTACAGGGGATACTGGAACTAAACCCCAATAGATACAAAGGACTTACTTTACCAAAAACCACCATATTGTACACTTTCAAACAATAATCCAGTATGCTGCAAGCTATTTACATTTTTCAGAGGCCTTGAAAAATATTCTGTAGAGACTCTTGGTGATTCATTTTGTCAGGATAATTGCACCAAGATTGATGTTAGCATCACCAGTCTTAAATTAAAGCCATTCACTAAAATATATTCTTCATTAAATTCTTTGCTATTAATTGTAAGAGAATGTGTCCTAAAAAGGAGAAGAAAAACAGTTTGTGTTTAACACCAGTTTAATTGTCAGTCTCACTGTACAGAATCATCCACTGTCGCTATTAGTTATATGCACATTTCTCTTCCCAAAGGATGAATAATCAGCTTTATTTGCCCTGGGTAAAACGAAAAGATGTACTCTGTGTTCTGAGACATCAGCAATAACTCATAGGCAATGCCATTTTTCCCCAGCACTGAACAAGTAATAATTAAAACAAAGAAAAGGTCTTCTGTCAGAGGGTTTCAGATTTTTCACTAAGAATCTCAAATAAGAGATATGTCTTGTGAGACTGGAATGTATTATGTAAATTGAATATGTAACCACAATTTTTATTTATGATTATGTATTATTTCTCCACAGAACCCCTTTCCAAAACTTCTTGGATCAGCAAACAGTTGAATTATTATATGGCAATAGTTTGAAGAAGATTTTACTACAAAATTTGGGTGTCAAGGCAGAGGTTGTGACCTGTATCAGATCCCTGCAAAAGAAAAATGGCTCCTAGCCCATCAAAATTATTTACATACTTATGTCTGGCTATGTGATGTGATTTCTAATTCATTCGCATTGATACATGGTCAAAATTTAAATTATTCTTACCCTATTTGACAAATTGTTACATCAATAGATATAGTGCAGATTCCTTATTGCCCGGGGGGCTAAAACATGCCATTCAGATTTCAGCTGTAGAGTTTAGTTTCCACTTTAAAGGCACTATCCATGGTACTGAACCTATTCCTTAAATAGATTTGTACCCAGTGTAGTTCATAGAAAGTTCAGGCTAATTCACAGGCATGAGACCCACCAGCTATTGCTGAGTTTAAGAGTTATGATAAATGAAGAAACTCCCCACCCCAATCTTAGTCACCACTGTGTTTTCACCCAGTTCCAAGGTGTTTAACGGATTGTATATTAGGTCTTTATATGCCCAGAATCTTCTGATTTTTCCCACAGATTATCTGTGCTATTCCTAAATTGCAGTGACTAAGAGGGTCCACAAAAATTCATGCCATATCTGTACTGAATGAAACCAATATAATAGTATCTTCTTAATAGGGCATATTTCATTTCATTGGAATATTTGTATAAAGTATTCCAGTACATTATGATTATTAAATGTATGATTATTAAATGTATTAAATGTACTGTCTATCTGTATATGTCTGTCTGCAGTGGTTGTTGTTATTTTTCACAATGCCCGACATTCAGGATCCCAGTTAGAGTCCCTAGTTAAACCCTTGTGCCAATAGGACTGCTGACCAAAAGGTCGGAGGTTTGAATCCAGGGAGTGGGATGAGCTCCTGTATGTCAGCTCCAGTTTCTCATGCAGGGACATGAGTGATTCCTCCCACAGGATGGTAAAACTTCCAGGTGTCCCCTGGGCAACATCCTTGCAGACAGCCAATTCTCTCACACCAGAAGTGACTTGCAATTTCTCAAGTCATTCCTGACATGATAAAAAAAAGTATCTCAGTTTTGCATCCATAGCTGTCCCATGATCTTTATCTAGTCATGGTCATGACAATATTGCCATGATCATAACATACTTCTCATTAACTGCTTTATCAGATATCAGTTCCACCAAGACAAGGAAGTCCGTTCTGCTTGCAATTGGGGCACAGGAGGATGGTGTTTCCACTCTCCTTTCCCTCCACTGAATGAGCCTGCAATCGTCAGAAACTGGACCTCTGCTGCAATTTTTTGTCCAACTTTTCTAGCTGGTGAGAAGGGAGCTGAAATCTCACCCACCTGCACCTTGATCACCACAAGAATGGATCTCCATCTTTAGATACTGCTAAAGTAGGTTTGGGGAGGTTCAGCCATAGGGTGTTATTTAGTCATGCATATATAACCAAATGCACACTGTACAATTCCAGCCACCATAATTATTCTTGGTGTGCTTCCACCAAATTAAGATTGTTGAGTAGTAATGAACATGTGAACACTTCATGAGGACCATGCTAACAACATGATGTTATCTGTTGTGAGGATTTTGTAAGCTATAATTAACTAAAGGCAAAATTGTTCTTTTTGTCAATTTAAAATGCATCACAAGCTTTCTTTCCCTTTCTTTTCCTTTTGCACTCTGCAGGGTATCCACAATGAAATATGTTTTTGTGCTTCAAGCCACAGCAGTCCCTCTCTCACTCAGTCTGAAGCACCTTGTTTCATCAGTGTAAGTGGTCTATTTGTCAACAATAGAATAACAATGAAAATATTGTTGAGGAAATTCACTAGCTGCAACACCAAGTTGTACATGCACAGAGCCGAAATGTGAGGTTTCTTACTGCTGAAAGTTTATCATTGTTAGATTTCAATTTTCTGCATGTATGTGTGTCAAGATAGGTATGTAAGCACAGAACGTGATGCATTGTGTAGTATTTGCAAGAAAACCCTTTATCCAAAAAAAAAGTCTTGGTATGTTTTCTAGTCTCAAAAGACATAATTCTCCTTGTCTTTCCTCTTATGTGGCAATACAAAAATATAGGTAAAGTGTTAGTAAGACACACTGATGACACTCACCAAAAAAGTAGTGCAATGTCCCTTAACGAACATCTGGGCAAGTCCCATCACAATGGGCTTTGCACCAATTTAAGCTGGAACCATGTGCAAGGCTGTGGAGTAAGCAGAAGTTGTCATCAGGTTGTTCAGTCTTAGCAATGATTGTCAGTTCTAATATGATTCCAGTCACTAAAGCTTACACTCTTTTACCTATTAGACTTGCTAGATGTAGGGAGGGTCTGGGGCCCACACGATGGGTAGAGTGCACATGGGCCCTCACCTCCTCTGACCAGCGGACCGGAGCGGCTGCTATCACTGGCGCCCCCGCCAGAGGTGCTGGACGTCTCTGGAGTCCTGGCGGGGGGCTCCGGAGGTGCGGCCCGGCGCTTGAGCTTGCCAGTTGCCGGCCGCCCCCTACCGGCGATCTGGCCACACCCCCCCGCCTTCCTCTGATGGCCGGGGCGGACAGGTTCACCGAGGCTGAGCGGGCCTGGTGGCCGTCGGAGAAGGCGGCGCCGGAGACCGCAGAACAGTAGTCTCCGTGGCCCTGGGCCGCCTGCCACTGTGTGCCCGAGAGCTGGGAGGCCTGCGTCGCTTGAGCCCGGGCCCTGGAACGTGCGGCGTGCTAGAACTTTCTGGGGCCCGGGCTTTGGACAACGGAGGTCCCCTCTTGCTGGCCCACAGCAGAGGAATGCCACCAATCGGGTGGATTGGGCGCTTCTAGCCGGACTCCGAGACAATGGGGGATTGGCAACTTCGGACCACTCCTGTGGGATTGCTTGGAGACCACCTTTGCTCCCCTCCTTTGATGGGAGAGTAGGGCCCGCTTGACCTGCTGGGCACTCTCCCGTTGGATCTTGTCCCATGTCCCTTCCCCTTCTTCCCCCTTTTTTACTGTGTTGTATTGTTCCTTGTCTGTCTATTGATCATGTATTTTGTTGCCCTTGGCTTTGTAAGCCGCTGCGAGCCTCAGGGAGTTGGCGGCATATAAGTCCAAGCAATAAATAAATAAATAAATAAATAAATGAGGCAGAAGTACCTCCTTGAATGCACCTCTAAGGTGTGTGGGTAATTTTTTAAATAAAATGCTGCCAGTCTTCTTCACTTAGTAGCTAAATCATACTAATTACACAATGTAACATTTTAAAAAAATCTGTTCCTGGTTTGAAAGTGTTATTTCTGTTAAACTGTGTGGTGCTTACTTTGAAAGTAATTGTTATATTCCAGAAACTTCATTTTTTAAAAGAATTTTTATTGTTTAAAAATACCACAATAACAACATATGACATTAGACAACACACAATTTGGGAAAGGCGGGGGTGGGAAGGGTTAGGGTTGGGACTAGGGTTGGGACTAGGGGGGTAGAAAAAGGGGGGGTTACATTCATCATGACACAACTAACTAAAAACAGACTGGTTAACTTCACCCGGTGGTACAGATACATCTAATAGATTTCCTCTCTCTTGGAGCCGTGGTATATAGCCTGTTAATTCCGCTATTTATACCCAAAACCCTGTTAAATTAATATTTTTCTTTTCCTTAACATATGTGACTGCTGGTTTCCAGGTCTCTGTGAATTGTCTAGCTGTTCCCTGTCTTAACAAATAGGTCAGTTTATCACTTTCCGCATTTTCCAGTAGCTTATATAATACTTCTTCTTCGTCCGGGGATTCTTGACTTTTCCAATATCTGGCCCATACAGTCCTAGCCATAGTTGTGATGAAGCAGAAGAGTTTCTCGTTCTCTTTACTCATTGCCCTTGTGTCTATAATATTCAAAAGAAAAGTTTCTGGTTTTAGCTTCACCTTGATTCGCATAATTTCCTGAACTAGTTTTTGTACCATTGTCCAAAAAAATTTTGCCACTCCGCAGGACCACCATTGGTGGAAAAAGGTGCCTCTATCCTTTTGGCACTTCCAGCACCTATCATTACCATTCTTGGATATTCTCGCTAGCTGAACTGGGGTGATATACCATCTATATAAGACTTTCATTTTTATGGCTGCCACAAACTATGTTGAATTGGTTGAGACTCGATGAGATATTCATTGAAATACTTTAGCAAAATGTACTGCAGGATGTCCTGCAAAAACCAAGCTTAATAAACTTTTCCCATGTTTTCATGATAGAATGAATTAGGAAATGACATTTACAACCCAGGAACCAAAATTTGTTTCATAGTGTTATTTGTAACCAAAGCCAGATTATCACAGTACTACATTTCTTATTAAAATTTGGGAGGGTCTGGCAATTGTATAAGCCTAGTCAATTTGTCCATTCCTGCCAGATCCATTTTTATAATCCAAAAATATTGAGTGTGCATTTCTTGTTTCTGGTACTTATAAATAATCACAAAATGTTATGGCTAACAAGTTCTTTTTTTAAAAAAAGTTTATTGGTTTCCATAAAAAAACAAATGCCAAAGCATTCACATAAAACAATACACATAGTGTTTCGCTGAGATTCAGCGTGGAAAAGGGGAGAGAAAAGAAGGGATATGGGGGGGGGACAATGGGAAATAGTTAGAAAGGATTATAGAGAAAGTGGTGAAAAGGGGGTGAGAAACATCACAAACAGAGAGAAAACGGGTCACAACGTATGTTCTTCCTACGTATTTTAACACATTTCTTGTTCTTCTTTAAGAGCCTTCAGGATTCCTAAGGTGGGAGAGAGTAAAGGGTATCTTAACAAAAAGCATAGTAATGTTATCTTCTTACTATATTTGGAATTGTATACAATCGTTTTTCTGTTTCCCTTTATTCTATATATTCTATACCGTTAGATCTAAATCAATTTTTTTAACTTTTTTGTAATATTTTGTGAATAGTTCATAGTTTCTCGTGCTATCATTTTCTTTCGTAAAATTTTCCCTTAGACTTTCTGTTCGTCTTTCCATTTGTATAGTGTCAATTATTTTTAACAGCCATTCTTCTTTATTTGGTTTTTTTTCCGATTTCCAATATTTTGCAAAGATCATCTTTGCTGCTGTCGTTGCTAATATAAACATGTTTTTTTCCTCTTTATTTAGGTTAGAGTCAAGAATGCCTAATAGGAAGGAGTCCGGGCTCTTAATTAACTCTTTTCCAATTATTTTTTCTAATTCTTTATGTACCATAGCCCAGTATTCCTTCGCCTTTTTACACAGCCACCAGATATGGAAGTACGTTCCATTCATGTCCTTGCAATTCCAACATCTGTTCCACTAATTAGATTTTTAAAGTCCCTTTTTATCTCTGCAATTTCCAACTAAAGAAAAATGAATACTTTACCTCTCAGAGATGCCTTGTCCATGAAGTTGGTAAACTTATAGCAGAATTAAGGCCATCATTTAATTTGTGTTTTAGACATAACTTTAGAATTTTAAGAAGTGAATCAAAGATGCTTCTGACTGGGTTTTCTATAGATTGTCTTATCTCTAATTCATCATTTGATATTTGGTTATGTTCTCATATTTATATATGAGAACATATATATATATTGGGGGTTTATATTGTTATTATGTGGGCATCGAATTGTGCCGTACTGTAAGCCGCTCTGAGTCCCCCCTTGGGGGTTGAGAAGAGCGGGGTAAAATCCCGAAATAAATAAATAAATAAATAAATAAATATGTTTATTGATGCAGGATATCACTTTCTGTCCTGTTTTTGTTATGCATCTAGTTTTCTATGAAAGAAGAGCCATTTGAAAAATAAATTCTGAGTGTCAAATGTCAGCTATCCCAGAATTATTTTCCTTGCTCTTATAACATTTTGTTTCCAGCTAAAATCTTTTGCCGTCTAAGGGTTTTTAAAAAAGTCGACTGGGGAGATCTAAACAATATGTTCCTGCATAAGCAAGTGAATGAAGACAAAGAAAAACAACATTTTTTGAGATTCCTGCATCCGTAGCAGCCAAATACATATTGTAACTGTGCAAGCTGTTATGTCAAGGAATAAAAAAGAGAAGGGTCATAAGTGCAGTTGCCTGCGTCACTCTGGGTTTCACTAGACAGAATGCATTAAGAATATTTATGGGCTTTGGGGGCCGAGTAGTCCGTAATGCAATTGCAACTCATTTAATTGACAAAACAGGGATGAAAAATGCATGCCAAGACATGACTGCTTAAGCCATATTGTGATTTGCCCCATTTGTATCAATATAGGAAGTCAAAGAGGCAAATTGGATTTATGGACAAGTTAAAGATAAATCAATTGCCTCTAAAGGATCCCCAACAGGACAGAAACTAGCTAAACACCATCTTTGTCTGTGTGTAGAAGTATGTGGTTTTACATCATGTTTCACCTTTTCTCTGTGCCATTTGTAATATTACAAGAAGGGTTTTCTGTTATTCTAGTGTCTGAAACAGCAGAAAACAAACTCATCTTTTACACAATTTATCTTTGGGCCTTCTACATGGCCATAATATCTGCTTTGAACTGGGGACCCTTCCAGACGGGGCCCGAATGCGGCTCTTGTGAATCTTTTACCTGCCATGTCCAAACAATGCCTCAGGCAAAAGAGGAACAATTCAAGACAAAGCATGTAAACCCTATTTGCCCCAAATTATTCAGATACCTCATTAGACCTGGGCCTTCCGCAGCAGCCCTCCTAGCGTGTAAAAATGACACACAAGGAGATGGGGGGAAATTCCCTCCCCCCCCCCCGGCCTCCTGGCACATTATTTTTAACATTTTAAGCATTAAAACAGCTTTAAAATCATGGCTCACGAAGCAAACCTCTGAATTTTTCCAAAATGAATTTGATGCCTGGGTTAAACGATGGCACATATGTACACAAATGGACAGTGGCTATGTCGAACAGCAATTTTGCAAAGAGGATAGTTCAGGTTATGATTGGTAGAAACTTCTGCTGTTATATGTACATTCATAATGTTTTATGACACAGAAGGCAAAAGTTTTTGACCCACCCTCATATATCCTCACTACATTTCAGTATTTCTTGAAATATACTAACTATGCTTCTTTGATAAATCTGGTCAATTTATCCTTTTCAATCCCAACATATAGATTCTAAACTAGTCATCTTGTGTTGTGACTGTATTTTCTTTCCATGTTCTTTTTGGTATTAATGCGTTTAGCTGGAATTGAGTCTTTTAAAGAGAGTAGATGGATGGATTCAGCAACCTTTGTATTGCTCATTTAACTTGTTGATGTGCTTATCCATTCTGTGTATTTTTCAAGGAAATGTTATTTATTAAAGAAAGGTTTTCTCTTGACATTAAGTCTAGTTGTATTTATTAATCTATATCTATAAATTAAAGAATCATTGAAATTACTCTCCCCACTGATGTCTCTCTGCTTTCTCTGGGGCTTGAATGAGCCTATAGTTACACGGGTGCCTTAAAAGGATTTACGGCAAACAAAAGGTGACATGCAGAAGACAGCAATGATCACCCATTTCTTCTCCATAGTATTATCAGCAAAGTTTGGAAGGGGGAAATGGATTCCTCCCCTGATTGATTGAAAAGAGAGGCAGGCTAGGATCCACACCTGAATTGCCTGGGGTTCTCTTGATGTCACTGCCTGCAGAAGGAGATTCCCATGGTGAGAAGGAAGACAGCCAGTGGTTGGATAGTTTAAAGAGCCACTCCATTGTAGTGATGCCTTTTAAGAGGGCACAATCCAGGAGGACATGGTTATGTGCTCATGAGTTCCCGATTAACTCCAGTTCCATGTGAAACAAATGGTGCAAGACCCAAGAGACAAAGGTGATAATTCCAGACAATCAAAGGATTGCTGCTGCTATATAGTCAGTGAATTCATATTTGCTGAGCCCTCTCTTTGACAGGAGTGGTAGATTCTCAGCTTCAAGTTCAATGAGCAATCATCCTGAACTCATCTTGGTTACCAAGGGGATCATCTATCTTCATATACACTCAAATGTTTTGAATACTTCTCTGGTTTGGGAAATAGTTCGAGGGACCCTAACCATTATCTCCTTTCCTAAGGGATTATGCAAACTGAGGGCATAGAGAGGTAGATGCCTTTTAGATACATTTTGATAAATTTCATTTGATACAGTTTATACAGCTTATACTTTTAAAAATTGACACAGTACATAAAAGATACAGGTTATTAAAAAATCATCAAGTTGATACAGTTTATAAGACAGTATTTCGCAACTTCGGAGCAACAGAAAATGTTTAAACAAAAATTAAATATATATACAACTTGCTTTGAGTCTCTCGACAACAACCACAGCACCCCAAAAACTGGTTGTTTGTCATACTAGTTAGCGGAGAGCTATAATAGAAAAATAACTTCATAGAAAAATGATTTATGAGCATCCATGGGAGGAGTACATATTCTACATTAGGCTACCCCTACTTTTGCTGTATTAATAAACAGCATGGCATTTTAAAAGGGCATGCAATTATTAGAGGTCTAAACAATAAAAAACCTTCCAGTCATATCTGCCAAAGGTTTATTCTTCCAAATAGGATTTCTGAAAACGCACAGGTATTTAACTCCTGGGGCAGGGGGATAATAGTGCCAGCAGGCTTCCTGAGTGACTTTTTGTATTCAAAGAAAGGTTGTAAAAATGATATGAGATCTACAAATCCATTCACCTATAACATTATTCGTCCTTTTGATGTTTTGTCTCATGAAAATGATGCAACACATTAATACGGATTATGTAAGCTCCGGCAAGGGGGTCTAATGAACCATGCTCACTCCAAGTAGCATTGAAGGAATGGCAGTTTAATAGGGGAAGGAGGGGCCCAGCAGGGGGGCGGGCCGGTGGGGTTTTGAAGAGACTGTTGCGCGGGAAGAAGTCAGTTCTATCTTTGCCTGCCCTGGATTAATGACCTATTAAACTGGCATTCCTTCAATGCTACTTGGAGTGAGCGTGGTTCATTAGACCCCCCTTGCCGGAGCTTACATAAAGATAGAACTCACTTCTTCTAAGATCAAGCCAGAGGTGTGGAACACTATATGGAAAAAGAATGCAAATATTTTAACAAGTTATAACTATAGAGAAAATTGGTTTAAAGTTATTCATAGATGACATATATCGCCAGACAAGATTGCGAAAATGTATAAAAACGCTAAAAAAAATTGTTGGAATTGTAACGAAAAGCATGGGACATTCTTCCATCTCTGGTGGACATGTGAAAAAGCAAAACAATATTGGTCAATGATTGAAAAAGAATTAGAGAAAATATTCAAAAAGCAAATTGAAAGGAAACCAGATCTTTTTCTTTTAGGGGTGATGGATAAGGAACTCGAACTAAATGCGAATGAGAGAAAGATATTTATATTATTAACAACGGCAGCCAAACTGGTGTACGCCAAGTATTGGAAAGCAGGAGGTACCCCGTCCAGAGAAGAATGGATTATAAAGACTATGGACACTATAGAAATGGAGTGGCTCGGATGCCCTAAAAGAAAAGAAAGATGAAAGAACCCTCGAGGAAAAAGGGGATTGGACGTTAGTTCAGGAATACTGTAAGAAAGAATATAACCTAGAACTGGAGTTAAATTGGAAATAGGGTAAAACTCAACAAAAAATGGGAGGGGCAGATTGGGAGGGGCAAACATACAGTAAAAGATCAGAAGGTATCAGTAGGATATAGATTCACGCTGTCTCTTAAATTACAGGTAACTGTCACCGCGGGCACTAAGTCTGGATGTTAAGTGAAATAAGAAAAGCAAGAAAATGTCTAGATCGGTCCAACCCGAACAATCGTTGTACGCCCTGCAGATCAAACCTTTCTAATGCACAGCTGTACTATACGCTTTCTCTTTTCTTTACTTTGCAGTAGCCATCATTTGATGGACTACAGCTACTTTGGTATGTTTTACTTCACACGCTTTGTGTATTCTATTTCTTAACCCTTTTATATGTTTGAAATTACCAATAAAGATATATTTTTTTAAAAAAGAACTCACTTCTTCTTCTACGGTTGTGAAAACCATCCAGCCGTAACAAAACTTCAAGATGTCCCATCCGGAGAGAGAACCTCCAGCCAACCTGCTGCCAGAGGAGTCGGATGAGGAAGAAGCCGAGGCCAATGGAGAGGGAGACGCAGTCGGAGCTGGGGCTCCGCAGGCGAACCCCCAAGTCGTGATCACCGGGATGGAAGCCGGAGCACCGGAACTCCCAGCCCCGGACCTAAGAGATGTGACGCGGCGCAAGAAGGCGACCCGAGCAGGAGAGAGAGACGCCTCCCCGACCACCGGCCTCCCTAGCCCAGCGGAGATTCGGATGGAAGCCCAGATGTTCGCCATGGCCCAGACGCTCCAATCCCTCCAGTTCCAAGTGGACATGCTACGAGGCAGGTCAGAAGGGCCACCTTGGGGGTTCCCAGACACCCGAGCCAGAGAACGGGCCCTGGCCCAAGCGTCGGAACGAGTAGGCCGGCCTTCAGGGAGAGTAACCTTCGCAACCAGCGGAGACGACTTCATCCCGGGAAGAGGGGCCTCCACTTTCAACCTGGGTGCCAGTGACCGGAGCCAGGAAGCGGCAGGGGGTCGGAGGGACCTGAAGGTAAAATTCGACGGAGACCCGCGCCAACTTTCCTATTTCATCACGAATGTGCAAAACTTCATGTTAGACTATGGAGACTCGTTCCCGTCTGAGGGAGCCAAAGTGCGAGCCGTGGGGGCCAACCTGAAGGAGGCCGCCGCTGACTGAGGGAGCCAAAGTGCGAGCCGTGGGGGCCAACCTGAAGGAGGCTGCCGCTGACTGGTTGGTGCAAATGTTCGAAACCCATGCCTCACAGTTGAGGCAGCTGGACGCGTTCCTGGAAGCCCTACAAACCCGCTTCAGGGACCCCCTAGCTGAAGAAAAAGCCAAGGGCCAACTCAAGAGAATTTACCAAGGTCAGAGGTCCGTCTCTGAGTACGCCTTGAACTTTAAGACCATAGCGGGGAAGATCCGAGACTGGTCGGCAGTCACTAAGTTGGAATGTTTCAAGGCCGGCTTGCAGTCGGACATCCTAGAGCGGGCCATGCACCGGGGAAACCCAGAGACTTTAGAGGACTGGATAGTCTCCGCCGGAAGAGTAGAGTGCGACATGGAACAAATGCCACGCCGTTACCGCGATGGTGGGAGAAACCGAGGCCCAGGCCCAGCCAAGAGGTTGGGGCCCCCCAGGAGGCCGTCGCCCAAAGGACGGTTGAGCAGCCGGGAGGGGCCCAAAGGAAAGAAAGGAGCATGCTACTCGTGCGGCCGGGAAGGACACCGTGCCGCCGACTGCCGCCGGAAGGGACTCCCACCAAAAGCTGAAAAGACGCCAGAGCCCAAGCCGGCCCAGCCGCCCAAGACCCCTACATGCGGTAAGCCTCCGAGAGCCTGAGGAGCTGGAGTTAGAGGCGGAGGAGAGCGACCCCGAATGGCTGGCGGGAAACGACAACGATCTGCTGTAGACGCCCGGCGGCAGGTCCGACCCCTTCAGGGCGGTTGCCAGTCTTCGAAGGGGGGCGCTATGTCAGCGCCGCTTGGTCCGTTTGTTGTTCTAACGGACCAAGCACCGCGCGCCATCAGATAACAGCTGCATCTGGCGGCCTTTGAACTGTTCCCACCCTTTGAAGTGCCCGGCACCTTTTCCTGAACTTTGATATGCGGAGAGCCGGATGGTCAAGCCCAGGGGAAGGAGGGGCCCAGCAGTGGGGCGGGCCGGTGGGGTTTTGAAGAGACTGTTGCGCGGGAAGAAGTCAGTTCTATCTTTGCCTGCCCTGGATTAAGGACCTATTAAACTGCCATTCCTTCAATGCTACTTGGAGTGAGCGTGGTTCATTAGACCCCCCTTGCCGGAGCTTACATAAGATGCAGGTGACAGTCATGAAATGAATGTCTGATAGTGAGTTTCCCTTAAATCTTAGAGGAGATAAGAGCCACTATGCAGTTTATAAGTGCTTCTACACTATAGAATAGAAGCCATTTGACACCACTTTATGTTACGGAATCATGGGAGTTGTAGTTTTATGATGTCTTCAGCCTTCCCTCCCAAAGAATGATAGTATCTGCTTTACCTTGGAAGTTAAGCAGGGCCAACTCTGGTTAGTACATAGATTGAGGATCACCACTGAAAACCACGTGTAGGCTGTATTTCAGAAGAAGGAACTGGCAAAACCAAATCTGATTACTCCTTGCCTAAGAAAACTCTATGAAATTCATAGAAATGTAATAAATGCACAGGAAACTTAAAGCACATAGATATTTACTGTATATACTCAAATATAAGCCTCGTTTTCCAGCCATTTTTAGGCTCAAAAAGTCCTCCTCAGCTTATACTCAGGTGAGGGTCCTGGCAAGAAGGCGTGGGGCTAAGGGCTTCTTTCAGTCCCACGCCTTCCTGCTAGGACCCTCGCCTCTCCGCACAACAACCCAGCTCTCCTTCATCTCCTCCTGTCTCATGCAGTGCACACCTTCCTCTCCTCTTCTCTTGGCGCCAGTCTTTCTCACTTTTTCTCATTTATATACACACAGCCTTTTCCTCAAAATGTATTGTTAAAATAAACTATTGTGCTTATTGAAGGGATACATAAGCACATTTACATTGAAAAAGGTTTAAATAATTGTTTAATCAGAGTTGGACAGTCTTATCTTAAATTACAGTTTTATGTAAATATTCAAAAAAAATTAACCTACTGATACCTCAATTAATGTAATTTTATTAGTATCTATTTTTATTTTGAAATGTACCTGTAGCTGCTGTCTTATACTTGAGTCAATAGGTTTTCCCAGGTTTTTTAAAGGTAAAATTGGGTGCCTTGGCTTATATTCCGGTCGGCTTATACTTGAGTATATATGGTATATTAGTTTCTTTTGTCTGGGAGGATATTCAAAATGAAACCAAGAAACATGAACCACATTCAGATGGGGAATTCTTTTATATGTGTTCTGCCTGAGTGGAGGCTAGAGCGCAATTTTGGAGGTAAGGAGTGATAATTACTCCTTGAAGTGAATTAATTGCCTTTTCTTGGGAAAGAAATCATTTCACGGTGGCAAATCAACATGTTGCTACCCAAATGGTGATTCACCATGGAATAAACAGCAGGAGAGACTATAGGAGACTGCTAACAAGCAACCCGTATCTCTCCGAATGTCCTTTTAAACAATTAAATAAAAATAATTTTCCACCCCAGGGTAGTGACATGTTCCACATTTTCAGTGTTGGAAGCCCACAGGTGCAACGTGTAACACAATTTGGTTTCCATGAGAATGAAGCCATTAGAGGCTCATTCACATATTTTAAAAGTTTACGTTTATTTATAAAAATGTGTTTAATATCAGTGTAGGCATATCCATCCAAAAACACACAGTATCTATTGTTTATACATCAATCATCCAAAAATGCTTCAAAGTCCTAAATTCATTATCATCATCATCATTCCATTTCAGTCTGGTTTCAGGCCTGGCTATGGAACAGAGACAGATTTGGTCGCCTTGAAGATGACCTTCAAAGAGACCTAGACAGGGGTGTGTCCCTGTTGGTTCTCCTGGATATTTCAATGGCTTTTAATACCATTAACCATTGTATCCTTCTGGGTGATCTTGTTAGGATGGGACTGGGAGGCACTGTTTTACAGTGGCTCCAGTCCTTCCCGGAGGGCCATACTCAGAAGATGGTGCTAGGGGAATTCTGTTTGAACACCCAGCCATTGACTTGTGAGGTTCCTTTAGGGTTCTGTGCTGTCTCTCATGCTCTCTGAGAGGTCATCCAGAGTTTTGGGAGTTCTGTGCCACCTATATGCAGATGACACCCAACTCTACTGCTCCTTTCCACGTAATGCCAACAAAGATGTCCTGACCCTAAACCAGTGTCTGTCATCAGTAATGGACTAGATGAGAGCAAAAACTTAATCCAGACAAGACAAAGATACTCCCAGTCAGTTGTAAGGCAGATCAGGGAATAGGATCTGGCCTGTGCTGGATGGGTTACACTTCCCTGAAGGCACAGGTTCACAGTTTGAGGGTCCTCCTGGACTCAGCACTGAACCTGGAGGCCCAGGTGTTGGCAGTGGCCAAGAAGGCCTTTGCACAACTGCAAAATAATTGTGTGCCAACTGTACCCATTCTTGAGAAGCCAGATCTGATCATTGTGGTGCATGCCTTAATTGCTTCCTGTCTGGATTATTGTAACACACTCTATGTGGCTGCCTCTGAAGAGTGCGCAAAATGTTCAGCTGGTCTAAAGAGCCGCAACCAGCTTGCTAACTTGGGCTGGCTACAAGGAGCAGACAACCCCCCCCCCCCCCTGTTGAAGCAGTTCCACTGGCTGCCAGTCTGTTATGACCTTTAAAGCCCTAGATGGTTCAGATTCAGGTTATCTGGCCAACCACAGCCCATTGTATGAACCTGCCCAAGCCCTGAGGTATTCAGGAGACGTACTTCTCAAGGTTCCACCTCCATCAGAAGCTTGCTTTGTGGGAACAAAAGAGTGGGCCTTCCTTCTCGCTGGCTGCCCCTCAACTCTGGAACCCCATTTTTCCCAAGGAAGTCAGAACGGCCCCCTCCCTGCTGTCCTTCCAGCAGCAGGCTAAAGCTTTTCTATTCAGATAGCCTTCTAATGATGAAGGTTTTTAAGATCATCAGGGGCTGCTGTGATTTTATTTGCATTTATGGTTTTAACCGAAATTATTTTAATATTAATGACATTTTTAAATATATATTTATTAAAGTTTTCCATTTACAGTAAAAAGAGGGTGAACATCTCTGAGTATAGGAAAGTAACAAAATTGAAGAAACAAGAAAAAATATAAGATGGGGTGGGTAGAGGTTGGGTAGAGGGAGAGGTTTGGGGGGAAAGGGAATTTCATATAACTTCCAATCATCGTCCCAAAGAGTGTGTCTTTTTCTTTCTTTCTTCTATCTCTGTGTTGTCTTGCTTTTTGGCATGCTCATTGGTATAGTCGTACTTAAGAGCGCCGATTAATTTTAATTAACTTGTGTCCATTAGCCATTTCAGGTTTTCCTGTTGCATAAAATTCTTTAAGGGTGTCCAGTCTGTTTTTGACATGTTCAAATTCTGCCGTATGCTCAGACGTTGGGTTAATTCATCCATATTCATAATAACTAAGTTTTTAGTAACCAATGGTTTTGTGATGGGGTCTCTTTCGTTCTCCAAACTTCCGCATAATTTATTCTAGCTGCTGTTACTAAGTAGTTAAAAAGCTTATCTTTGTTCATGTCTAATTCAAAGTCTATTATTCCTAATAGGAAGTATTCTTGCTTTAGTTCCATCTTAATGCCTAATATCTTTTCTATTTTTTCGTGAATATTCTTCCAATATACTTTAGCTATTTTACATGCTCACCACATGTAGTAGAAGAAGCCAGATTGATCTTCACATTTCCAACATTTGTCACATGTATTTGGATAATATTTTGCCAATTTCAGCTTCCTGCAATGTGCATTACTTTCTTTGACCTTCACCACCGGATGTTCCCCCCTTCTTCAGTGTAGTTTGATGTTTATAGTGATGTACTTTGCTAGCCAAAACAGTCTTTCCTTCAAGGTCGTATCTGTCTTTTTTTTTCTTTATAATGGCAACGACTGATGCAGTTTATTTAATTTTAATACTTATTTGATTGAGATATACTTTTGTCTTTTTGTCTTCTAATTTTCTCCTCCTCCCCCCTCCGTCTATAAAGAGTTGTTACGCTTACTATCTCCGCTCTCTTTTTCTCACTTTTCTTTCACTCTTTCCTCTGTTTTTGCTCTTAAGAAGTTAAGTTTATTTATGTTAACGAGTTGCCTGCTCTTCCCTTGGTTAGATTTTTTTCTTAGAAACTTACGTTTCTGGTGTCTGGAGTTAGAGGCGGAGGAGAGCTTTCTTTGTTCTTTTTTCTTTAAAATGTCCAATATTAATGACATTTAATGCTGTTTTCATCCTTGTATATTTTGAGTTGTATTGTAATGCTTTTAGTTGTGAGCTACATTGAATCTCCATGTGGAGAGAAAACATGGGATATAAATAAGCAAAACATCAATCTCTAACAGAAAACTAAAGATGAATTTACAATAATTTGAACCTTAGTTAAAATGGATACATTGTTGTTATGAGTATTACTTGTGGCATGGATTAATTTAAAACATATATTTACCAGAAGCTGAAATGTTAAGTAGAACAAGTGAATCTAATAGTTTGATAATTGCCTTTGCTTGAGGAGGAGAAAAGTTATTTATGTTTTTCAGAGTTTATTGTTTTCTATTTTGTATTTTTTTTTTTGTATTTTTAAGGGGGAGAAAGAGTTCAGCTGTTAGTTTTAGTTGGCAGGGGTGGGGATAATGGAGTGGGAATATTATGTGATTGTTTTTGTATTTTTGTTTCTTATTTTGGTGTCTGTGTTGGGGGTTTTTTATTTTCATTTGTTAATCAAAATAATTTTTTAAACTTCAGTTTTAATATTTACTCATCTTCTTTCATAAAGGCGTAGGTGGCCCTCCTTTTATCCTACTGAGAAAATGGGGATATAGGGATGCGTTATCTCTGTCCATCAATGAAGCCATTGTATACAGTTTGGATAAGGACCTTATCACACAGTCTTATATCCTGTCTCTGATGCCCTTTGGCTACTGGTGCCTACAAGTCCCATCATATGGTGCAAGGTCCATTTCATTGGTAACTCGTTTCACAGTCATGGGCAAAGAATATGTTGTCAGTACCTTTGTAAAATGGAAAACAATCAACTTCCTTAGTCCTTTATTTCCTCCACACATATCAGATGCATGTTGTTTTGAGTGTGATAGTACACTCAACTGCAGGTCATCCTCTCTCGCAGTGACGTGTCTTTCAGGAATGTTTTAGAAGAGGTTCTTCATCCCACTTGATTCTCTTTTCTGAAAAACAGCAGTACATTTTGAATGGCAATCAGAGAAAGACCTTGAGCAAAGCCATAAATGTTTTCCACTTTCCCATTATTGTTGCCTTTTTATTTATTTTTTTTAAAAAAAATGGAACTGTGCAACTCTGATACTACAATAAGATGTACACACAATGCAAGATCCACCACACAGGGCAGAACTTCTTTAATTTTTTCAACTCACAGCCCTTTTTGAGTTTTTAAGGGAAAGCAGGGAGGCACAAGTGCATGTGTGGAACAGAACAGAAGGTAACCCCAATATACAGTTGTGGATATTCCATTTGGAGTCCTGACCCAGAAGCTGTGATATAGCCAGATTGGATTGGGAAGAATCATCCCTCTGCCATATGGTAAGTCAAGGGTGCATTATTTTATAAGATAAGGAGATAGCCAGTTGTGATAGGGTGGGTATATATCCAATCTTCTTAAATCACATATTGCCTACTTAAAAATCATTTTCTATGATATGTGACATGGTCCTCAACTACATTTTTTGGGCTGTAGTCCTCAGAAAGCTCCAGCCAGCATGGGCATGGATGAAAAGCCTTCAAACTAATAAACTGTGAGGACTTGTATTTACTTTGAGTCACAGGACTGAATCGAGCTCATAATTCATCTACACATAAAATCTACTTTAGGTTTCCCCCAACCTTTCTTTTATTTGAATAATACAATGCGAAAGAGAGTCAAGTGATGCTATTTTGGGTACAAAAGTTAGAAATCTAAAGTACTAACTTATCGTAAACCACCCAAATATGCACCAGTAGCTCCAGATCCTCCTTCTGCCCTCCCCCGATTTAATTAATTCTATTTTTCTCACAATCCCTTCCAGAGTTATAAAATGAATATTCAGATATTGTATACATCAGCAACACCTACCAGTATTCTAAATGTGGCTTGTTTACAGAATGAAATTCAACTTGTTGATGAAATGAAATCTTAGCAAGATTCCCCATTCTCCCCTGTTTAATGAGGGAATGCAATATTATTTTGAATTATTCGTGTGTTGCTGAATTTACAAGCTGAATTCTGAGTTTGATTTCCCTGACAAGAATGTCCCCAGAGCAGAATTCAGTTTGGGGACTTCGTTTCTCAGAATAAGTGGGGAAGCAACATTCACTAATTCCCTCTTTCTTCTGTAACCTTGTGCTCCTCTTCCTTCTTGCTCTGGAGAACAGTGGTATCCTCTTGAATTGAATAGAGAGGCTCTAGGAGATAAATAAATGAGAATTACATTATTTAACTGGAGTCCATGCACAGCACTAGAACTAGAATGATGTAGAGTTTCAGTAGGGACAGGAAAAGCTCTATACGGTTCTGGCCCAGCTTACTTGTCCGAACGCATCAGCCGCTATGTCCCACCTCGTAATCTAAGATCATCCGGGGAGGCCCTGCTCTCGCTCCCGCCTACGTCTCAGATGAGGCTGGTGGGGACGAGGGATAGGGCCTTCTCGGTGGTGGCTCCCCGCCTGTGGAATGCGCTTCCTATTGATGTACGATCCACCACATCCCTCCTGGCCTTCAGGAAAAAGTAAAATCCTGGCTGTGGGACCAGGCATTCACACCAGCACAAGGCAGCATTTTAGATTGGTTTTTAATGAAAGTGGGTGATTATGGCCAATGTTTTTATGGACTGAACATTGTTTTAATCCAGAGTGAATGTGTATGGTGCTAATGTAGTTGTATTTTAATGTATTTTTAATGTATTTTAATTGTTGAAGTGTTTTGGGGTTTATATTATTATGTGGGCATCGAATTGTGCCGTACTGTAAGCCGCTCTGAGTCCCCCCTTGGGGGTTGAGAAGAGCAGGGTAAAATCCCGAAATAAATAAATAAATAAATAAATAAATTTGAATCTCCACTGGAAGCCTTCTGAGTGACCTTGAGCAAGTTCCTCTCTCCGCCTTAGAGCAAAGCAGTAGCAAACTTTCTCAAAGTAAATTGTACCATGAAAACCCTGCGATAGTAGAACAAGAAGAAGTTGGAATTGAAGACATAAAATTGTAGCTGTGCACAAGAGGAGGCTGTGTTCACAGAAGACTAATCAAGGATCCACATCATTGTCTAACTCAATTTGAGCATTTTCCCCCATTGAGGTAGAATAATTCTACTATAATGATCTTTCAGATGATGCACACTGAGTATCAACATTACGTTAGAAAGAGAATCCTTAATGAAGAAAAAGAGATTCTAATCATGTGACTAACTTTTGTCATCTCTTTCCCACTGAGCCAAATCAGTAATTAAGACTATCCAGATGCTATAGTCTTGGAAAACTACTAAAGCAGAAACATGAAATGTCTCTAATTGTCCGAGAATGATTAGATTTCCAAGAGGTGGGCTACACCTGCCCAGTTAATTTAAGACACATGCAGATGCATTCCCTTTCTCAAACACTTTGATCATCGTGTTTCTGCTTTTCTTTAAATAACCACATTAGAGCTATCAATTCAGTCTAGATGTTGTTAGCATTTGGCATCATGTCAAGAGATTCCATATTTTGCCACAGTCTCTGTTCCCTTTCCATCTCACTAACATCTGAATGTTTGCTGTCTTCTAAGTTAATGCATACAAATATACTGTTCTTAGCAGCTTCTCCAACTGTGGGTGCTACTTAGCAGGCTGAAGGGTCAACATTAAACTGCCCATTTCTAATGAGATGAAGACTCTCACTTGGGCTATAAAGTAGCATTGTGCCAAGGGAAAGGAAATCAATACAAATTCATGGTCCCTTCCCCATCATAAAACTAATAGGGAAAGAAACGCACAGTTGCATGCATTTCCTTAGAGACTTATAAAGCCAACTGAGCACAACACAAGTGGATATAATTAAGGCATTCAACATGGCTTCGTTTTAGTAAAATGTTTTGAATGAACACATGCAAAAGCCCATAGCTCACCTATAATGGGAGCAGCCATCTCAGAGTCAATGCCACAGATCATTACATACTATGGTCAGTCTGCTTTGCAATGTTTTGGAACCGAGTCACTTCGTACTTTTAGTGTATGTTAAGAAAACAAAGTGTATAATAAGATATATACACACGCACGCGCACGCACGCATACAATGTCTGCAGAAAAGAAAGGCTATAGGCCAAGCTTAGATATTTTATACATGTCTTCGTCTTTTTGTTTTAGTTTTAATGCTGAAATTGTGCAATTGTACTAAAATAAAAAAAAAAACCTTAAGCACACATATTGCAGTTACATTGTCATAAATAATGAACACATACCAAGTTGACCACCTTCAACACTGACCTTTCTTCGGTTGTGCCAATTTGCTGTTCTGTGGTCCAGGGAATAGTGCTGAGCTGCGTGAACGCATCTGCAGTAAAGACTGCTGAATAATTCATAAAAGCTAATAAATTCTATAAATTCCAGGAGATTATTCCTTCTACTTCCAGGAATGTATTCATTATTTACCAAATTACATTTTATAGACTCTTCTTAGTGTGTATCTCATTTAGTAGCAATTGATGAAAGTGTATTTGGTTAAAATCTGAACTATATATTATCATTTATTTCATTTCTTACCGATTCTTCTTCTGAGGAATTCAGGGCAGAATACATGATTGGTGCTCGTCTAACCCTGTAAGGTCAACCATCTAGAGAAGGAAACTCAAATCAAACCTACAACCTAAGGACTTCGCTGTCACCGTCCAAGCTTGCTAGGCCCTTTGGTTTAAAGGGTGAGGCCAGTTCTGTGGACGCTGCACTCCACAAGAAAAATCCTTTGCACAAGCTTGAAGGACACATCCAACCTCCTTAGTCATCAATGCACTTGTAGAAAGCGTGGGATGAGTCCTTCCTAAGTATCTTCATTCGCAAAGTAATGCCAATGAGAGAGAGGGGTCCACCGAATATTTTTCCACACACTCTCATAACTTTCCCGAACTACTGTGCTTCCTTTCTTAGCACAATTGTGCAATTTCAGCATTAGGAAAAAAATCCAATTTTAATGTGTATTAGCTCCCTTAAGAGGCTGCCAGTCAGCCAGTGAACCATGATCTCCCAAAAGATAGTGTAAGCCAGCTTTCACCTATCTCAGTTCCTCCAAATGCACTGTGCAGTGATTTCCAAAATTTCCCATTTTTGGTTGGGAAATTGAGTTTACTCAATTGAGTTTACTCAAGATGAATAAAGGGTTAACTCCACCCGGGACTATAATAGGGTAACTTAAAACAGTACATTACAAAAGGAGCCTTTGCTGGCTGCAGTCATCTCTCTGGAGTCTTCTGCCCCTGATGCAAAGCAATGATTTACAAGCTGTTGCTTATAAACTATCTCAATCCTCTTTCCTGTGAAGCTTAATCTGTTCAAAAGCTTCTGTTGTCACTGGGACTGCAGGTATAAGAATACTGCTGAATGCAGGTGCTAGGGATGCTTGTTATGAATTATTTGGGCCTAGAATTACCCAGTCCATACCCAAGCCTCTATTCTCTATTCTCTGTATAGAGAAGGAGGAGTCCAGCAAAGGAGCTCTATACAGGCAAATGGAATAGACCAACTAACACTGGACTCTAGAGGGAAAACCTATAAACAGGAGGAACTGAAGCAGAGGAGAGGAAAAGGCAGAGCCAAGACTTCACAAGGCCAGAGCAAGACATCCAACTCCCCCATTTTCACATTTCTCGTTTTTCTTTTCTGACCATCCCTTTAAATACCACTGTAATTTGGTAATGTTTATTCTTTGCTGAGCTAGATTTTGTGGGGGCTGATATGTTTGGTAGGGTAGAGCTGTTTTCATAGCATTTTGTTCAATGAATCATTGAATGAATGTATTTTGTAACTTCTGCAAATTGTGGAATCCATGTCCTGAGCATGATCTTGTTTTCCTCTTGTTTTTCTGTGGCCTGCTTTCCAGCCTGATTGGAACCCATCATCTATCTTTTCCTCTTAAGAGTGAGTGCTGCTGTTTTTTAAAGGCAGCTATTGTACTATCTTCAGAATAACCCTTTATTTAACCAAAATTGCAGCTACAAACTCTAGATAATTAATCAATGTGAGGGTCACCACTTTTTTCACATGGTTACCTTGTTCTGCCATCATGCTAACAGCATATTACAATGCTGACTTAACAGAAACATATAGTTCATCACAGTCTGTACCACTATTTTGATATGCAGTCTGTTACAATGCTTAATTCTTCCCTGATGTAATTAAAATAAATTCTGGCAGTAGTCTCCATATGCCTATTATCATTATATTGAGTAGCTGCTTTTCCTTGGCAGGACTCCCAAGCGATATGGCAGATAGACATTTAACAGACGACACTGCTGTGCCAGCACACCTTCACAAAAAGTACACAATAGCTTTTGCAGCTCTGTAGAATTATCCATAGCTGACCACCTTCATCAAAAACGATATGTTCCTCTAACAAATTTCAAGTCAGTGCATTTGAATACATGCTAAAAGTAGTTCTTCTACTGATACTCTTTGAAGTTTTCAGCTTTACAGTTTTCTGTAAATTATGGTGCAAGCTTAAATTCAAGATTTTGAACAATCTGGTATTGTCATCTACAGTTCCTCGATAAACATATAATGCCTAATTCCTCTGTGGCATAAGTTTCCAATGTGAGAGAAAGATAATAAATTCGGATAAACTACAATATATTAACTGTTGGCTCTGGACTGTATAAAAAAACCTGTCCTGCATTGCTCAAGCATATTCACACTATAGCATTAGAGTGCTATGACTTCATCACATGGGCTTTCTTAACTGGCATAGGATACTTTGAGCACAGTTCCCAGACATCCCATCAGATGACACACAGCTACTTCCAGTGGGAATCCATCCATGAATTGTGCTGGAAGTGTCCTACGCCGGAGCCCTGAGAACATGGGAGGGTTCCCTTGTTCTCATTCGATAGAATGGGGAAAGCCTGCTTCGCCCCGTGGAATGGTTAAGGGATGCGGGTGATTCAGGGTGATGGGTTCCCATGCTGCACCATGGATTCACCGCGCTGCCCCACAGATGCCCCCATTTTCCTCCAGATTCAGGACCATATAGCAATGCATTACTACCGCTGGTGCTTAAGTCTTATTGCACAACATCATCACTCTCCAGGCATTGCTGCACTACAGGGTCTTTGAAAAGGTGCTGTTTTTTTAAATTGTGAAAATAATCCATTAATTAGTCACTTTTCCCACAACAATCCTTTAAGGTCCAGATTTCCCATAGTGCTTTCTTCCGTGATCAAGCCAGTAGCCACTCTGAGAGCCTTTGTGACTGAAGAACGGGGTATAACTACTCTAAATAAAAACTAAAACTAAAAAAATGGGCACAATGCAAATGTGGACATGTTATCCCTCACTCACTCATGAATTCCCGAGGAAATCTCTTCAGAATGGGATTTCACTGTCATTTTCATTTGGATTATGTAGCCATAATGGTGTATACTACCATAGAATCAGAGTTGGAAGAGACCAAAAGGGCCATCTAGTCCAACTGTAGTGGTTTGAGTTTTGGACTATGACTCTGAAGAATCGGGATTGAATCTGTGCTCCAGCATGAAAACCCACTAAATGACCCTGAGGAAGTCACACACTCTTACCTTCTGAAAACATTGAGATAGGTTCACCTTAAAATTGCTATGGATTGGAAATGATTCAGAGGCACACAAGAGCAGCAACAACACATGTGGGATCACAAGAAGGAAGACTTGCAGACAATAGACAACTCTTCTGGTGCTGTTGCCTAATGACTGGTGTTTAGAGGCACATATAATGCAGCTTAACTATATTAAACTGTGTTATATTAGTGAATGATATTGCATTATCATTCATTAATTTTCAAACTGCATTATATGGCAGTGTAAACAGGTCCTAGTTCAGGGAAACAGTGAATCAACTCTGGATTTTAGTTCAAAATTTAGTCCAAAAGGAGCTAGTCAAAGAATGGAAAGGTGGGAATACAACAGAAATTTATAATACAGAGCAACTGGTTGTTACTGATGCTTTTAATGCAATGCTTTTTACTTCTACCATCTTATCTAGCAGGAGTGGTAGAGAGAATATACAGCATTTCTTAATTAAACAGAAAAGAGTCTCCTTTTTACTATGGATTTTTACAGCCCCTGAATATTAGTGACAAATACAGTGTAAAAATCAATGATGCTATATTACCCTGTTAATGAAAATTGGGATTCTTCCAGTCTTTGAGGAAGATGAATGGTATCATTTTTGCATTTTTGGATACACTAAAAAAAATGGGAAGAGTATACTGAGGCACCTTCTACACTGCGATATAAAATCGGCATTAGCTGCTTTGAACTGGATTTTACAGCAATGTAGACACATATAATCCAGTTCAAAGAAAATAATGAGGATTATCTACATTGATAATCTGGATTATATGACAGTGTAGAAGGAGTCTGAGAAAGTGAGTTAAAAAAGAGAACCCGGGACATAAAAGAAATAGGATACACTGAATACACTGCATGCATACACTGAATATCTTTCACCAGTGGAGTTGGTTAGCTAAATTAAAGTTCCTATATATGAGGATCAATGTGAATCTAGTGACAGAATGCAAACCTTCATCTTGATCTGTGTAGACTTTCCCAGTTGTGTGTTTGGGGTTTTTTTACCTATTTAGGCTGGAATTCTTCAATAGTTTCCCACATGTTAACACTGCACAGATTCTGGATCATGACATGTAATAATACATAGACCTAGGATTTCATCACACGGTTGGCTGCAAGCAGCTTAGGACGGAGCCTCATGCCACCCATCACACAATGCAGGCTAACTTCTGGTGGGGCTCCATTAATGAACTGGGGTGCAAGCATCCTACAACTCCGTGCCCAGAACACAGGAGGCTTCCAGTATTCCATTTGAAACAATGGGCCAGCACGAGGCAAAGTCTCACAGTGATGCTTCCCCATGTGTGATGCGGAAGCATCACTATCAGTGAGGTAGGGCATCAGGGTTGCCCCACTGCCTCGCCAATTCATCACGGAGGCTGGCAAATCTCTTCACAGGATCTCATTAATGTGGGCCTTAGTTAATTCCATTTCATGACCCACATCTATTCATGTACTCCTTTGGCACCAAATTGGTTTACATGTGCATTGCTGGATAGATATGAACCACAGAGAGGGGCTAAACTTCTCTGTAATGCCATTTTTTAAAAATGGCAGAGGAAAAGGATATTTTTAAAAATGTCCGTAAAGCAAAGTTGATTATATCAGCTTGTAGAAATCACTAAAGGCAGTATATTGTCAATTACGTGCATTGATCTAGGAGTTGCTGTGCACACTCTAAACTGTATAGACATGTTCCACTTTATCTTTCTTGTTTGCTAATCTCCTGGAGACTCTACAGTACCCAATGGGATCATAGTGCCTTCAGATCATGAATTACATTTAGAGCTTTGGTCAACATCATTATGTAATTCAATTTATCAGGAGTCTCACTTAGAAAAAACTAAAGCAGCCTAGTTGCAGTTTTAGCCGTAAAATTCCAAGGCCCTATCCTTTATATAACAATAACAACAACAACAACTTTTTCCCCACTGCCAGCTCACCAAAGGGGACTGGGTAGATATCCCAATCACAGATAAAAGCAACAGGATTAAAATAAATCAATAAAAACATAACATAGAAACAAGCAACAACATTATAAAAATAATAACATGGCTGAAAAACAGAATTAGAGCTGGGACCGGGCTCAAGTAAGTGCAATAAATTCCTAAGTAGAGCCGAGGGAAAGTGCAAAAGTGTCAATCTAGAGGGAGCATCTCTGGCCATAAAGTGTCAAAATTAGTGGAATTAAGCAGAACTAAAGTGCAGGTACATAGGTAAGATCGAGCAAATTCTCTGGTGAACTGCCTAATCAAAGGAACATCCAAGTTTTTAAGTCCTTACGAAAGGTGGACAAGGTGAATGCTTGTCTGATCTCCTTAGGGAGGGAATTCCAGAGCCGGGGAGCCGCCACCGAGAAGGCCCTCTCCCTTATCCCCATCAACCATGCTTGTGACGGTGGTGGAAGCGAGAAGAGAGCCTCTCCAGATGATCTTAGGGCTGGTTTGTAGGGGATGATGCGGTCACGAAGACAAGCAGGTCCCAAATCGTTTAGGGCTTTGTAAGTGATCACCTGCACCTTGAATTGGACCTAGAAACTTATTGGAAGCCAGTACAGCTGCTTAAACAGGGGGGGTGACCGCTCCCTGTAGCTAGCTTCTGTTAACAACCTGGCTGCAAATCTTTGGACCAACTGCAGTTTCTGGGCTGTCTTCACAGGCAGCCCCACGTGGAGTGCATTACAGTAATCCAACCTGGAGGTAACTAGGGCATGGCCCACCATTGCCAAGTTAGACTTCACGAGGTATGGGCGCAACTGGTGCACAGGCTTTAATTGTGCAAAGGCCTATCCAGCCACCGTCAACACCTGTGCGTTCAGTGTCCTTTGGTGGGGACATAGGAATAGTTGCCTTCTGGACTACAATGCCCAGAATACCCAGCCAGCCTATTGGAATTGTACTCCAAATGTATGTTTTCTCATTATTTTGGGGAAAGAGTGGATAACAGATATGTGAAAGCATGTTTGAGGGAGACAGATGTTTTGACAGTGCTTCTGTTTCAGCCACACGAGAAGCCTCCCGTGTTGCTGCCACCATGGCATGCGCCAGTTCGCCTTCTCCTTTACAACAAAATGCTGCTGGAAGTTACAGTGTGTCACGGGATGGGCACCAGAGGGCTGCTTCATAAAGGATACGGCAAATCGATGCATGCCGCTAATTTTGCCATCTGCTGAGGCCTTAATAGAAAGTCTCTGAATTTGTTCCTACTGTTTCTCATTTTATACTAGGTTAAACCATCTAGGGGATAAAAAGAATGTATATGGTTTAATAAAATTCAACTATAAAAAACAGAAACTTTCTGCTCTTTTAATCAGCCTGATTAAAATAACTGATTTTAAAGTGGATATAAGTGATTAAAATATTTGTGTATATCAGGGCTGTCCAACTGGCGGCCCGCGGGCCGTGCACGGCTCCCCAGCCCCTTTCCTACAGCCCCCGACCCTATTTTAATTAAAAATAAAAATAGAAAAAAAATCAGTAAAAAAAATCCACTTCCGGGTTCGGAGCAAGTACCACGAGACTACGCAATTCACACGGGATTTCACAGTCAACGCTGGCGAAATCCCATGTGGATTCTGTAGTCTCACGATACCTGCAGTAGATAAATAACGGCTACTGTCTTCCTGGATCTCTTTCACCCACGGACGCGAGTTGGAGCGTTTTCGGCTCCATCGATCGCCGCCTCGCTAGCCGCTGCCTGCTTCACCCACCGCCTCGCTGCCTGCTTTGCCTGCCGCGCTAGGGCCGCTGCCTGCTTCGCCGCCTCGCTAGCCGCTGCCTGCTTCGCCCGCCGCCTCGCTAGGCCGCTGCCTGCTTCTCCCGCCGCCTCACTTCCTCGCTGCGTCCAGCGTGTTGGGAAAGGTAGACCAAAGCAAGGGGCTGTATTTTATTAGAGCTTAATGGGAATAACTGTTTACTAATATTTACATGGGTGAGGGGTGGGATAATAATATCTGTATTTTATTAGAGCTTAATGGGAATAACTGTTTACTAATATTTACATGGGTGAGGGGTGGGATAATAATATCTGTATTTTATTAGAGCTTAATGGGAATAACTGTTTACTAATATTTACATGGGTGAGGGTGGGATAATAATATATATATTTTATTAGAGCTTAATGGGAATAACTGTTTACTAATATTTACATGGGTGAGGGGTGGGATGATAATATCTGTATTTTATTAGAGCTTAATGGGAATAACTGTTTACTAATATTTGCATGGGTGAGGGGTGGGATAATAATATCTGTATTTTATTAGAACTTAATGGAAAGAAGGGTTTGTAAATATAAATATTAGTAATGGTGTACTTTGGCCTCTATCTGTGTCCCATGGATGCATCCAGCCCCTTTTGTGATATTAATAATGGTGTACTTTGGCCTCTATCTGTGTTCCCTGCAGCCCCTTTGTGAATATAAGTATTAATAATGGTGTACTTCTATCTGTGTTCCCTGCATGCATCCAGCCCCTTTGTGAATATAAGTATTAATAATGGTTCCCTCTATCTGCCCTGCATGCATCCATAATCATGCTGTTCCATAGCTTTATTTCTTTATTTTATAATTCATAATGCAAATAGAAATTTGGGGGCGGTGACGGGGCAGGGAGGGTGCGGGGGCAGGTAAAAGATTACATTTGAATGTATGCATGCCCCTTTTGAATTCCCACCCTGCATTTTATCTCAGTAAAAGATTACATTTGAATGTATGGATTCCCCTTTCAAAATCCCAACCTGCATTTTATCTCAGTAAACTGATGGAGTCAATTATAAAAAGATGGCTATAATACTGGCAAAAGCATTTGGTGATAGCAAAATGGCTAAAAATTTAGAGTCAATGCCAGCTTCTCATCAGACCGTCCAACGAAGAGTTTCCAAACTGGGTAACCACGTACAGCAGAAGTTATCCGGCGAGATTGATAAATGCCGCTATTTCGCCTTGTGTCTCGACGAGAGTACCGACCAGACGGATACTAGTCAACTTTTGATTTTCATTCGCACTGTATCAGAACACTTTGAGATCAAGGAGGAGCTTCTTACCCTGTGTTCTCTTCACTCCACAACAAAGGGTAAGGACATATTTGAAGCAGTGATGAAAGCAGTCAACAGTGTTGGTGGTTTCGAAAAGTGTTCCGCCATAGCTACAGACGGTGCAAAGGCAATGACTGGACCAAGGACAGGATTGATTGGATGTCTGAGAGAAAACGGAATGAAATGCCCAGCACTTCATTGCATCATTCACCAACAGGCTTTATGTGAGAAATCTGTGAAGCAAAGTGAGATTTCTGAATCTTTCCCCTTCGGCAGCTGTGGATCATATATTGCAATATCATTACTTTGCTAGTATATAAAGAAGACTCAGTAAATCAAATTAAATGACTAATAGTAATTGTTCTTTGTCCCTATTTCAGCACTGGAATAACAACACAATCCTTTTTTTGATGCAGAATGCTACTTCGGTTTTGTTGGCCTTTTATTTTTAAACAATATTACCTCATTATTTTAAAATGATGAATAATGCTGCATGGAAAATTTGAATCCATGGTCTACCTAAAATAATACATTTTTCACCTCTTCCCCTCACCAAAGACATTTTTGGCACAGGGTGAAAAACATTGGAGACGACCCTAAATCAGACTAAGTGCTGTCTCTTCTGTTCTGGACATATCTCAGAATGCTGCCAGATTTCAATCTGGGTGATTGAATCATTTTGAGTCAGAGGAGTTCGTTCACATAATGCTCAAGTGAGTCATAGGATCTAATTTCTTTAAAAAGGGCCAGGAGACCCACAAAGTTAATTACATTATTGCACTAAGTAAAGGAATACCTAATGGAATTGGAGCAAGGGGACATATTTCAAGCTTCTTGCAGCATCAGATGTTGACATTGCAAAACGTTATGCCCTTGGTTAAGGGGGGGGGGTCTACTGAGGGAAGCACAGCAATAGAAGTACAGTAGTAGTGAACACTGATTTGGTAACAAAGAATGTTAATAAAATGAGGTCACCAGCATTTCTACATTAGTGGGACTTTTTCTCAGTCAAGAATTCCTATCTTCTGCCTCAGATTCTGCAAACATACACTAGCATGCTCAAGTTGTGCAGAGTGATGGTGAGTTCCAACAGAGAAAAAGTTACCTATTTGAACAATAACTCTCATAGGTGGCCATGCTGAGTGGTAAATTTCAGAAGTTGTCATTCAAAATAAGTAATCTTTCCTACATCTGGGCTAGATGAGCAAAGCTGTGCAAGCTAAATAACAGCAATAATTTCTTCCTCCTCTTTGTTCTCCTCCCCCCCCCACACACACACACACACATATTAATTATTTCAATTAGCTGAGAAAAGCCAGGCTGGAAAAATGATGTCACTAAAACAAATAAAGCATGTGACCCCACGATTTTTCTGGACCTGGAGGAAATCAATTACTCTTGTAAGCATCTTTCCACCTCATCTACATGACCTTCACAAGCTAAACCTTTTGCATTGCATCCAGGGGCGGTCTAAGGTAATTTTATATGGTAAGCAAACATTATTTTGGCGCCCCCTCCCAACATTATTTTGGTGCCCCCCCATGTAAAACAAATATACAATTATAATATCACAATACCATTAGTAGTATTATATTGTATCAATGTATATACAATATATTATAGTACATACTCATACTATATTATATCAAAATTATATTATACTACATTACAATATAATACATTGACATTATAATATAATATAACATTATATTATATTATTATTATTATAAAATAATAAATAAAATTATTTATTTAAATAAAATTATCCTCTACTAAATATTTTCATTACTCCTATAAAACTCAAA
Source organism: Anolis apletophallus (assembly GCA_030556195.1). Taxonomy (NCBI): domain Eukaryota; kingdom Metazoa; phylum Chordata; class Lepidosauria; order Squamata; family Anolidae; genus Anolis; species Anolis apletophallus. The sequence continues at coordinate 85,335,729 of JARBWK010000004.1, forward strand.
TAACCCAAAATAAAGTAAAATAAAATATTATATATTACTATTTGCGGAGGTTTTCAGGCATGCGCAGTTGCTCCTACGCTCAACTTCAGCTCCGCGCATGCCCAGAAGCGGCGTCGGAGCGCACAAGGCCGGGGCCCAAAAGCAGGCAGCCGCGGCGCTGCCTGAGGAACATCGCCAGGGCCAGGACGCTGTCTGGCGCTGGCGCCCGGCGGGTGGGGGAATTCACCCCTTCCCAGATGGCGCCCCATGCGGCTGCTTCCTTGGCCTACCTGTAGGACCTCCCCTGATTGCATCTTAATAAAATAATACACAATAGCTCTAGCTAACGCCCCTTCTACACAGACCCTAAATTCCCAATGAAAGTGGGATAAAAGGGGGAGGGGTAGATGACACACACCGAAAATGCATCCTGGATCACGGGATGGCATAAAAACCGTAAAAACCTTCTGCTTAAAATTCATGATAGGGGAAAAATGTGCTGCTATGGAGTACTGTATATCCCTGATCTCAAAACAACAACAACAACATGACAGTTCCTTGTGATACGCTGGTGTAGGCTGTTCCAATGCTTATCCTCATTTGATAATCCCGAAACAACTGATGAGGGATATAAACAAATGGAGCCAAATGGAAGCATGAGAGAAAAGCAATTCCCATAAGAACTCTCTCCAACCATTCCTTTATTCTCACATTTCTGAAATTAAACAAAGCTTGGACTTCACAGTGGGCACCAGCATGGCAGGCAAATGACCCCAATGAGAACTGGGGTTCAAGAGGACAAACGTAAAGGCACCAGGAGGGTAAAGAGAGACAATGACAGGAAATCTCCTTGTGTGCACTTTGTGATATCTGCATCAGCGCTTATGAGGTGCAGCACATCTTGGAGCATCAATAAGAACAAAAAGAAAAGAAAACTTCTGGCAGATATCCCATGTCCTGCATCATCTGACTCACTACTGGTCCATCCCATGGGGGGAAGCATCCACCATCCAGTTTTTTCTCATTGTTTCAAAGGCAACACAGGAAGCCTCCCGTGTTGCTGAAGCAATGGTGTATGCCATTTGCTCTCCTGTTTCACCACTGAGCCCAACCAGAAGTAGATGGGCATTGTGTAATGGGTTCTGTGGTGTAACGAGAGAGCAAATGGTGCATGATGGGCAAATTGCCCCTTCCGATGAGATTGTTAGTCTGAACTTTAAATGAGTTGTTCGCCATTAGCTGTGCCAATGGTGAACTGAAGTCCCAAATCGTCTGGGACCTACATATTATCAATCTGATTCTGAAGGAGAGTGTATGACAAGATGTTAGCAACTTCCCTTGATCATGACTGATATGTCTAGTAAGACACAGACTCAGCCATTCTTTCCATCTTTCATACAGACAAAGAGCTGACTTTCCAACATTCATCAAAAATCAGACAGTCTGTTCAGGGAACAGGATTAGCTCATAGCCATAGCCTCCAACTTTCCTTTCCTGCTTCATACTGTTGCTTTGTTTCTTAAGTTCCCTCCTGTTAAAAATAAATATTTTGATCATTACCACTTTACAAACATTTAATCAAAATTATTATTTTTCCATTCACTCCAAAAAAGTGTTCTGCTTCAAGTAAGCAAGTAAAGAAGGGATAAGCCTTTCATCCCTATTAACCCATACTAGAAAAAAGTTTGGTCTCCCCAAGTTTCTTTATGGCCTTCTGGGAGGTTATGGCACATAGAAACCACAAGCTAACTAGGGGATTCTGGGAGCTATAGTAAAAAAAGGAATGTTTTCAGGATCTACTTAACTATGAAAACTAAATTATATATCCATGATTCAAGGCAATGTATTATTGATGAGCACAAGCAGGAAATGTTTGATATGAAGCTTGCTGTGTGCCTTTATGTTGTTTGTGACCCATGGTGACTCTAAGGTGAGTTCTCTTGGCAAGATTTTTTCAGAGGGGTTTTGACACTGCCTTCCTCTGAGGTGGGAAGACTTTGACTTGCGCAAGGTCACCTAGTGGGTTTCAATGGCTAAGTGCCATATAATCTGGATTTATATGGCACTAGCTGAACCCGGCACGCGTTGCTGTGCCATGTCTCTCTCTCTCTCTGTGTCTCTCTCAGTCTCTCTCTCTCTATCTCTCTCTCTATCCCTATCTACCTATCTCTCTATAACTTCCTGTGTTTGTCTGTCTCTCTCTATATATCTATCCCTATCCTTATCTATCACTGTCTCTCTCTGTGTGTGTATATTATTCTCCATCACACTCTCTCTCTATCACTCGCTCTGTGTGTCTCTCTATGTCTGTGTACTCATTCTGTGTGTATCACCCAATCTCTCTCTATGTACCACTCACTCTCTCTGTATTCCTATCTATCACTCCCTCCCTCCCTCTCTCACTCCTGCCCTCTCTCTCTCTCTGTCTCCCCCCGTCTCTCTCTCTTATTCCCCCCCTCTCTCTCACTCTTCCCTCTCTCTCTCACTCTCTCTCAGTCTCTCACTCCCCCTCTTTCTCTCTCTCTCTCACTCTCTCTCTCTATCACTCCCCACTCTCTCACTCCGGCCCTCTCTCTCTCACCCCCCTCTCTCACTCTCTCACTCCTGCCCCCCTCTCTCTCTCTCCCCCCTCTCTCTCTCACTCCCCCCTCTCTCTCTCACTCTCTCTCTCTCTCACTCTCTCTCTCAGTCTCTCACTCCCCCTCTCTCTCACTCCCCCTCTTTCTCTCTCTCTCTCTCACTCTCTCTCTCACCCCCCCCCTCTCTCTCACTCCCTCACTCCCCCCTCTCTCTTTCTCACTCTCTCTCTCTATCACTCACCCTCTCTCTCTCTCTTTTGAAGTTCCACCTCTCCTGGGGAGAAGTGCTCCATGGGACTACACTTCTCAGAAGGCCCCGCAGGGCTATTTCCGGCCGCGGAGGTTTCTGGGAAGTGTAGTTCGGCGCCCCAGAGATGCTTCGGGACAGGGGACGTGCGGGTGGCGCCGTTCCTGCCTCCTGCGCTTGCTCTGAGGCGTCCTCCAGCGTCCTCGAGGGGCTGGCGGACCCGGGGGCCGCGGTTGGACCCGGGTGGTGTGTGCGGTGTTGTGGGTGGCTGTTCCATGGCCTCCTCGCTCGATTCCCAGGTGGTCCCGGTGGCGCCCGAGCGGGGCGGGAATGGCAGGGAGACGGGCGAGGAGGCAGAGGAGGCAGAGGAGATGGGGATGACAACACCGGCCGGAGCACCCGGGTGGAGGAGTGGCGCGCAGGTCCGTAAACCCCTGGAAGGCGACGGAGGAGGGCGAGAAGGCAGCGGAGGAGGCAGGAATGGCGGCGGCCGCGTAACCCGGCTCCGTGAGGTTTTGGGGGGCCGTTTGGGGGGGTTAAAGGTAGGGAGGTGGGCTGCGAAGGTCCCTGTGAGTGAGGAGAGAGGGCGGCGGGATGGGTTGGTGGGTTGGGGGGGTCTGAGTGCACCTGCGCGATTGCCCTCCCTGTCTCCTGCGCTCGCGGCCAGTGCAGAATGGGATGCAATGGGCGGTTTTGGGGGTCGTTTTTGGGGGTTGCAAGGTAGGGAGGTGGGATTTTTTGTGCTATGTATGTACCTCGTGGTCTGGGGGAATGTGTGTCATGGGATTTGTATTTCTGGGGCGTATAGTTTGGCCGTATATAACGGACAACCCACGACCACTCGATTTATATATATATAGATTGTAAAGGGGTCTAGGACTTGTTTAATTAGCAAAAGGATAATCATTAAGCAATATTAATTGCACTTTTTTCTGTAATGTTATCATTGCAGATGGGTTTTATTGCTTTGATCTCCCCAAAATGCTTGTAAGTTCCAGACCACTGAAGCATGGCCCCTGTAAATAGACAATCTGTCTTTCAGTCGTTTATATTTTGACAGCTGCAGCACTAGAATAGAAAGACCTGTTTTGATCATTAATAAATCCTGATCTTGGGTATTTTCAGGGCCCTTCCACACAGCCATAGAACCCAGAATATCAAGGCAGAATAAGCCACAATATCTGTTTTGAACTGGAATATCTGAGTCCACACTGCCATATATCCCAGTTCAATGTAGATAATGTGGGATTTTATTTGGCTGTGTGGAAGAGGCCTCCAAAACATGATGATTAACAACCTTTTAGAATTTGTTTGCTCCAAAGTATAACAGTTAAAGCAGGCATGGGCAAACTTTGGCCCTCTAGGTCTTTTGAACAGGTTTGAATCCGGGGAGAGGGATTAGATCCCGCTGTTAGTCCCAGTTTCTGACAACCTAGCAGTTTGAAAACATCCAAATGTAAGTAGATCAATAGGTACTACTCTGGCAGGAAGGTAACGGTGCTCCATGCAGTCATGCCAACCACATGACCTTAGAGGTATGTATGGACAACGCTGGCTCTTCAGCTTATAAATGGAGATGAGCACCCACCCCCAGAGTCGGACAAACTGGACTTAATGTCAGGAGGAAACCTTCACTTTGCCCTTATAATGAAGAAAGGGGGATTTAGCAGCAGGTATGGTTTTGCAATTCCATACAAGAGAAAAGTAGTGGAGGTGAGGTGAAAGCAGTTTGCCAGTGGGATGTATAAAGCACACATTTCTCTTATATGTTTTTCTTTTCTCTAAAATGATTTTCCCTGAGTAAAAATGCAGTCAACACTGAATTACATGTCCACTTAACATTGTACCCTGGTTCACTACAGAGGATTGCACTCTTACCTGTCCAGAAAAGAGGCTATGCAGTAGAAACTAGAAAAAACTGCCATATTTGATTTTAACATACCATTGATTGTTAGACACACACTAATTTCAGTATCTCCCACATCTCTAGAAACACCCCATGTTTGTATGTGAGGAAAAGTGCGACTTAGAATTTCAGCGATACCGTATTTTAATTTGGATTGAGTCTTGTTTTAGACTTGTCAGGTTGCACTTGAAATAATGCAGGGAAACCAAAAAGTTTAATAGTTTGTCAATATAGAATCAAATTTTTATCAGAGGCACAAGGAGTTTTTACAGCATTATGGATAAGTGGTTTTCATAAGTTTATTCCTGGCATTCGCAATTTGGCCCCCACCCCATTTATTCATTTTTCAAAATAACAATTAGAAAAAAATTTACACTGTTCTGAATTGGTGCCAGAAGAGCTATTAGCTATGATTGAATGTTTAAAAAAACCCTCCCATGTTGAAATCCTCCAGAGAATGACAAGAGAGAGATGCCTTCCCGCTCTCAGCCATCAATTATAATGAATGATCGGCATAATGCATGACAAGGAATGTAATAGAAGACAGGAATAGGGATACTTCAGAGTAATTCACTCTGCTGCTTGCAACAGAACCAAGTCATAATATTTTTTCATATAGCTCTGCCGTCAGTAGAGAAAACAGCCCGCAAAGTGCAATTTATTTTGTGAACTGACTTTATTTCTGTCTGAGGGAAGGTACACTGAATTAATATGCTTTTAAAACTATAGTCCCATTGTGCAGACAAAATAGCATGAGGTGATGCTATTAGGGTGCGAATGTTTAATAGTAAAATTATTATTGTTTAATTGGTTTTATAGGTAGTAATGCAACTGTAGCATTAAAGTGCCTAGCAAACCAACTAGATTGAGAAATTACTGAGTTGTTAAATCAAGACTATTACCAGCATGGTCCTAGTACAATTCATTGATATTTATATGTTGTGGCAAAGGCAGTACAAGGTGATTTATCATCATTAGTTTATCATGAAACTACCTCACATGAGGAAAAGTAGTATTTATTGAGCCCGAAGAAAGGACTGTAAATAGACAACAGGTTCTAAAAGAGCTTAACAATTGCTGATCCATCACTCCCTCCATCAGTAGAATTTCAGGTGATGCAAGGTAACAGAAGTGGAGCCATGAAAACAAGAAGGTAAACAAGAAGGTCTTGTCATTCCATGTTTAGGGAAACCTATAGTATCAAAACCTGTTCCATCCATCTAGTATTCCTGTATAAGTTGGCCTTATGAATATTTACAGGAGAATAATGGAACTTGGAATGCTACTATTAAAGATGAGATATTTATTCGTTAATCTCATTACATGTTTCTGTTAAATTTATGTATTTATTTATTTATGTATTTATGTATGTATGTATGTATTTATTTATTTGCTGTATTTGTATATCGCCTTTCTCAGCCTGTAGGCAACTCAAGGCGGTTAACAGGGTCAAATTCAATGCTTACAATTCTAAATATAATTTTTAAAAAACATATAACAAAAACCAAACAGATCAATAAAATATAAATTCATAGTGTCTCCTTGTTAAAAACATTGTCCGATCTCATTGTCATCGTTCCATTTTCCTATGTCAGTTACTCTGCATTATGGCACTCCAGAAGATAGTTTAATTTTAACAGTTACAGTTACTTTTGCTTTCCAAATGCCTGAAAATGCTTTCTGATTAACCCTGCTTAGCCCGCTCAAATATTGCATCTTGAGAATTCCAAGAAAAAGTATGAAATACATGTCATCCACATTCCACTATGTGTTTTAGGTTACATAAAATCTGGATATTTTATCATTGTTCAATGCTAATAAACTGGCAATTTTGTTTTTTCAGTCCCGCCACTGCCTCAAATACAATTGGTGGGGACGAGAGAGGGGACCTTCTCGGTGGTGACTCCCTAGCTCTGGAATACCCTCCCTAAAGAAATTAGATTAGCCTCATCTCTTCAGGCCTTCTGAGTGAGTCTAAAAACATGCTCTTCGGATAGGACTTTAATCCTGAGTAATCCATGACCAATGTGATGAATCATTGATAGTACTGGCCCTTTTGGGATTCGATTGATTGTTATGACACATAGCCAGCCCGCAGGTTCCACTGTGTTTTAGGAGTTTTATAATTTTCAATGTTTTATAATTTTAGCAATGAGATTTTTATGCACTGTTGATTATTCTTATATCATTGTATTTATACTTATGTATTATTATCTGTGTGTGGCACCTGAAGTGCTTTTGTGAGATACCCTGAGTTCCTTTGGGGAAATGGTGGCAGGGTAAAATAATAATAATAATTATTATTATTATTATTTTCAGAAGAATTGCTTATTGTTATGGGGATTATTGCCCTAGCTACCAGATAAAAGTCCCTGGTATATCTCTTCTAAGAACACCACCTAATTATTGCATTGCTATTCCCAGTGCTATTCATAGTGGAGCCAATGTATTTGGGAGACACCTAGCCTGTTGTGCACAGAACTGTTGGATTTTTCACTTTGATCTTCCTTTAGTGAGTAGCCATGTGGTTCTTTAAAAAACTTCACAGAGACCAATGACTTTGACCTACTGTGGGCTTTACTGCTTTTGATGCTGTGCACTGAATACACAGTGTAGCTAGTTAGTGTAAAGGTAATGGGCTTCATGATTTTTGTTGCAATTGCAGTTCAGTTTTGTGTGGTCACTGGAAAAGCAAATATGATTGGGAGAGGGATGAAGACTTCAACCTCTCAGAAGACCAACATATGTTTGCTTTGTGGTTTTCTATAAGCCCTATTTATCTTTGATTGATTTTTTTTCATTTTTTGCTTTCAAGTAGTAAAATAATTTAGTTTTATTTTATAATCAATACCACCTGACAAACAAGTTAATGTTTTTGTATCCCGCTTTTATGGAAGATAGCGGAATATCTCTTTTTCTGAGTAGAATGTGCCATGCTGAACTATATATTATTTACTAATGTTGATCCCTTTTCCCTTGGGTTCTTTCTGAAGTTTGCAGCACCTATAGTTCTCGGGAAGTTTAACAATTTAAGAGAGCAAAATAAGAAGTGCCTAGCTGTGAAACTTCTTCCTACATGTGAAAATTTGGCTGTTTTCTGAACAAAATATAAATCAAGGTATAAATCAAGTCAGATTCAAGGTAATCAAATAAATAAAAGGGGGGACCCACATGTACACATACAATGCCCTTATAGAGAAATATGCTATATGAAAACATTCCATAATTGCTCCAAAGTATAACCTCAGTAGTCAGTTTATACTCCAGATACCTAAGAAGACCAAGCAATTGAGGTATCTGCAACATCCAGTAGTTAATGAGAAGATTCCAACTTTCCTGAAAAGACTGTTTAGCATTCAATTAGCTTTGCTAAAACGGTTTAATGGCTATAATTTTAAACATTAGCATTCCTTCCTATCATATTTTCCTCTTGCTAATTGACTAGGAGGATGTGTGTTAATTGCCACACTCTAGATAATATTACATTCCTATTTTCCCCTTTAGATCAAATAAATTGTGGTTGGGCAACTGCAGAATGGGCAAGTGTACAATGGGAGCACTATTGCACAGGGGCCCAAATAACTTCCAACCATGATTTTGGCCAATTTGAGGGTTGTGAGGTGAGAATGTGACTATATAAGTTTGGTCCAGGATCTTTATGTTGTTTCAAACATGTCACCCAGTATTAGAGCTATATTTTAATTCCCCGCCCAACCCTTGAAACTGACCTTAAAACACTGGCTGGTGGGAAGAGCTGTGTGTCCCACACAGCACAGCAGCAACATAGTTCTCCATCAATTCAGATGGCTGATTGGTTTTAAGGTGCATTTCAGGGTGATTTCCCATGGTGCAAATTGTGCCATGGTTTCAGATGAGAATATGAATTATCAGTAGTTATGATATCCAAAGTCTAACTTATGAAATCCTGATCAGCTACAAGGATGCCAGCCAGAGTCTTCTCAAATCTTTCCTGATCTTTCTGGCCCAGTTTACCTGTCCAAATGTATCTCCCTCTACAAGCCACCAAGAACTTTAAGATTTTCTTGGGAGGCCCTGTTCACGATCCCGCCAGCATCGCAGTCTGATTTGCTGGTAAAGACATTGTTTAATGGACTATGATGGACTGATTTTTGGATGATGACTGAAATCAGTGAACTGTTTTTAATGTATATTTATATCTGTTTTATTGTAACATGTGTTTTTATACTTTGTTTTGTTGTGTATGGGCATTGTACTGTGCCAGTTGGTAGCTGTCCTGAGTCCCTCTGCGGAGGCTGAGAAGGACGAGATACAAATGCCCTAAATAAATAAATAAATAAATAAATAAATAAATAAATAAATAAATAAATAAATAATGTCCTAAGAAGGTTGAATCACTCTTCCTGCCACTTCATCACACTAGACAAAAAAATCCACTTTGTATTTTAGGGAGGCTGTTAAAAGTTCCTCTCCAGAATTCTGCAGTAAGCAGAAGCCGGATTTTAAGTGGATTTTTTCTCTAGTGTGATGAGGCTTCTTGTGATAGGAAGACTGAACAAAGTTGATGTTTCATAGGTTGGATTAAAGTTGCATCCAGGCTTCGCTGAAATACATAGTTTGGGCCTGCTGCTGAAATTTCACCACTATAAGCAGCTCTACATCCACCAAGCTTTCTGCGATCCTACCAGGCTATGTCTGAGCAAACACTATCACCATGTTGGTGAGACTTTTCTACAGTAGTAGAAGGGTTGCTGCTCCTTTATTCATTTATATATTTTTATATTTATTTGCGGCATTTGTATACTGCCTTTCTCAACACTGAAGGGGACTCAGGGCGGGTCACAAGTCTACGGATTTTGAGGAGGGGTATCATGGTTACACCGCAACAATGTCACAAAAAAATAAAACAACATTAAAATGTAAAGTATCACTCATTACTAATAGAAATTTATGTCTTAAAGTTCTTTATTATAGCAATAGATATCAGAACTAATAGTCTCCATGTCACATTAGACCACAATCTTCTTCATTAAAATTGTACCTAGTACATGCATGAATCAGCTATGGATGCAATCCTATACATGTTTAAATTTAATGGAGCTTATTTCCAAGTAGATGTGCAGAAAATAATTAGGCTTCACATTTTAAATAGAATAACATGTATTATTCTGTATGAATGTATTTTGCAGGACATATTTTTATTAAACGATGTTTAAGGAAAACATTTTAAAATGAAATACAAAGATAAGATTCAATCAAGTGCTCAACCATACATGTAATCATGTTTCATTGATTGCAATCAGGCTTAATTTTAAGGGCAGACTATGGTGATTAGAATTTTACAGGAGTTCTGCCAGTTACAGAATATTGTTACACTATAGAATTCACTAGTACAAAATGTTGTGATGGCTAGATCAGCTGGTTGTAAAAGACAGATGTTGAAAAAGTAATATCTATTGAAGGCAATTGCTTGATTGATCTAAGGTATGTAACCATGTTCTAATTAGTTTCAAACTCTTTTCACAGATAACACAATTTGGTCATGATTTTGAAATTGCCATGCTGTCCTATCCCCAAAATGTCTCCCACACTAGCACCTAGCTTTTGAGCTGGTTGTCATGAGCAAATGAGGAATCTCTGGTCAAAAGGACCAAAGTCCACTCAAGATACATGTCCCAATTATTCAACACATATGGCAAGATGTTTCATCTCGATAAGACAATAAATCCCCTTTCCTCGATCTTTAATCTGGCTATAAGAGCTAGCCTTCATAGTGTTTTTGGTTTTTGATAGGACTCTGAAGACCAGGATCAGAATCTCTGTTTGACCATGGAAACCTACTGGATAATATTGGGCAAGTCTCTCAGCATCAGAGGAAGGCCCCTCGGAACAAATCTTGCCAAGAAAATAGGTTCACCTTAAGTTGGAACCAACTTGAAACAACATCATTGCTCTCTCTCCAGAATTTATTTATGAATGAATTCATGCAGATTGTGGTGCTGGTTAAACTCACACTAGCTATGGGAACATGTCTGATACAATCAATTTGTAGCCTTTTGTGTTGACTTCTTCATGTGCTAGGGCAGGCTAAGGACAGGCCAAGCATTGTGATACCAGGCACCAAAGAGATGGCAGGCCTGCAGCTGTCATCACTATTCCTCTTAGCCCACCCACAGACCTCACAAGTGATGTCGTGGGGGATAAGGAACCCATAATGTGCTCAGGTTCTGTTGTATGTAACAGCTTGCATTTGGTTTACCATCCCACCAGTATCAGAATCAGTACCTAAACAAAACATACTGATGATAAAAAAATACCAATGGTTGGGTACCTTCCAATCATTTCTAAATTAAGGTGAATCTAAAGTGAACATGTCAAAGCATGCTCTTGGCAAGATTTATTCAGAGGTAGTTTGCCTTTGCTTTCCTTGGAAGCTGGCCTGCAAACTCACCCAATCAGTATCCATGAATGAGCAACGATCCAAACTCTGGTTTCTAGAGTCATAATCCAACATTCAAATCACTACAAGATGACAATGCTTTTTTCCTATGGTTCCTTAGAAGGCATGTCTAGAGTAGTAAGCTTTGGTGACTAAAGCGTACATATTGGCTGAAATTTATTTATTTAATTATTTACTGCATTTGTCACAGATCAACAATGGAAGCCGAAGTGGGTTCCTTTTTGCTCAAAGATTTCAAGAAGAGGCTCAACAGTCATCTGTTGGTGATACTCTGGGTGTTCTGCACTGAGAAGGTGGTTGGAGTAGATGTATGGTTCTACACTGCCACATAATGTAGTTTGAATCTGCATTATATGGTCAGTGTAGACCGGGCATGGGCAGAATTCGGCCCTCTACCTGTTTTGGACTTAAACTCCCACAATTTCTAATAGTCGGTAGTTTGCCCATGCCCATGTCTGATGTAGACGCATCTAATGCAGTTTGACTGCATTGAACTGCATTACATCAGTCTATAGTGACCATATAATGGTGATTCAAACTGCATTACGTGGCAGTGTAGATCCAGCCTAAAATTAGAGCCATCTGGATGAGCCCTAAGCTAGATGGCAGGAACAGCCAAAGTTAAGTGCTGTTTCTGCCTGCTGGTTGCCTGACTGCAATTTAAAATATATCAGTATGCTTCATAAGCAGAAAGGGGGAAATGTGCCTATGGGCACATCAGCCTCTCTCCTATATGGGAGAAGAAGAAATGCCCTTCATTTGCAAATAAAACAGTTCTCAAAATATATAAATTTTAAAAATATAGATGTTTAATTTGACATTTTTAGTTGTGGCTATGTAAGCTATGGAGACATCCTTTTTAGAAAGTATATTTTATTCTGTGTATCTTTATAAATGGAATCTATTTCATATTTTTATTTTTATTTTTTGTAGGGCACTGCCTTTCCTAAAGGCATTGACAGCAATTCTGTGCTGAAATCCTGACTTGCCTTTCATAGCAACTAATGCTATTGAAAGCTTCCAATGAAGCCTATAGTAACAGGGTCCAAACAAAGAAGAAGGAAGCATATTGCCAGAAGGAAGAGAACAAGAAAGAGAAGGACAACAATGGCTGAGGGAGGGGAGTGTTGATGGAGAGGAAGAAATCTATTTATTAATTTATTTATTATTTACTGTGCTTCTATACTGCCCCTCTCAACCCGAAGGCGACTTGAGGCGGTGAACAAACAACAGCAAGTGCCCACAGACAAAATACATCATAAATATGATGAAAACAGCCATCTAAAAACTATACAAATTAACAGTTAAAACATAAAACACAAAGGAAGCTATACGAAGTTGTTGTTGATCTTGAACCAATACTGTTCACTATTGGTTTTGCTGGCTAGGGCTATGATCGTTGCAGTCCACCAATATCTTCAAAGCTTCATGGTTCCCAGCCCTTCAATGGGACAGCCACCCAAACATAAGCATGTCCCTTAGAGGCATGTGAGAGGATTTGAGGTTAAAAGATATGTCTGTTTGTATGGGTATTTTTAGTAGCAGGTGTAGCATGGATGTGGTTCTCCAGGATATCCTAGAGCAGTGTTTCTCAACCTTCCTAATGCCATGACCCCTTAATACAGTTCTTCATGTTGTGGTGACCCCCAACCATAAAATTATTTTTTTTGCTACTCCATAACTGTAATTTTTCTACTGTTATGAATTGTAACGTTAATATCTGCACCAAATTTGGCACAAATACCTGATACTCCCTAATTTTAATAGTGGGTTGGGCGGGATTGATTTTGTCATTTGGGACTTGTAGTTGCTGGGATTTATAGTTCACCTATAATCAAAGAGCATTCTGAACTCCACCAACGATGGAATTGAACCAAACTTGGCACACAGAACTCCCATGACCAACAGAAAATACTGGAAGGGTTTGGTGGACATTGACCTTGAGTTTTGGAGCTGTAGTTCACCTACATACAAGGAGCACTGTGGACTCAAGCAATTATGGATCTGGACCAAACTTGGCACAGATACCCAATATGCCCAAATGTGAACACTGGTGGAGTTTGGAGACAATAGACCTTGACATTTGGGAGTTATAATTGCTTGGATTTATAGTTCATCTACAATCAAAGAGCATTCTGAATCCTACCAACGATAGAATTGGGCCAAACTTCCCACACAGAACTCCTATGACCAACAGAAAATACTATGCTTTCTGATGGTCTTTGGCGACCTCTCTGACACCCCCTCGTGACCCCCTCAGGGGTCCCGACCCCCAGGTTGAGAAATACTGTCCTAGAGGACTAATGTGATCCACTAGTTTTTCCCAATTGCCCACATATAGTCCAGATGCATATAAAATGCATGTGATGCACACCGGGGTAAAAGGAAAACTATATGTCTATATGGCTATCGGTATACCCTCTGATGTACTTCAGTTCTTTAAAATAAAGACTCTTGAGACAGGATTAAAGTTAACCAAATCAGTTTACTGGAAACAAAGGAAATGAAGCAGAGGAGGGGAAAAGCTAGGCCAAGACATCACAATGCACTTTCAGTATTTTAAGTAATCAGTTAAAACCTAGGAAGTTAATCAACCACCACTTTGATACCAGATTAAATTTTGATGTGCACAAACCTGCATATGATTGTACAGTAAGATTTCACATCTTTTGAGACCTGTCTCCTGAATTAAATAAACCAATTTCGAAAAAGGAGACTACAAGACAGTGATATATAACATTAGCCAGCATTGACCATAGATAGCAAGATAGCTTTCAATTAGATACCTGAAGAACCCCTAAGTACTAATGAAAAGAGAGTATATGAGCATACACAATGATCTTTCTTCTCCACCTTCCATAACTAGAAGTGAAGCCCACACACACTTTATCAAAATAAATAATATCCAGTTCCAGATACAGTATTTCTAAAATATTTTTGAAAATCATTTCAAGGCCAATAAATCCTACTTTATTATTTTAGAGATACGGTGGCTAATTTTGTGTGTTTCCTTCAGTCATTTCAAAGTCTGACTCTGACAAACTCTTTTTGCTTTTAAAGCTTCTAAGTTTTATGTTTCTAACCTTTGAAACTTTCAGAGAAAACCCATTCTTGGCATTTCACTGTGCACACAATGACCTGCCAAGTGGCTCACATTCCATGACAGGTACAGGACAGCGTTTCACATCATAGCATCCTCCATGTCAGGTTTCTTGAATTCACTGTGGCAAATGTGGTCTGCCAAATAATAAATTGATGACAGGGTCCAGAAAGGTGGCTTCATAACCTATACACATTGTGGGTCATGAAAAGGAAGCTGTATGTTCTCTCCCACAACTGGGTGTGATTACTTATGGAGTTGCTTCACTAGCAACATTGGTCCGCATCATATTTTTGCTGTATAAAGAGATTCTGGAATCAAACAGATCATTCTAAGTCAGAGTCCTCAATACAGGCATTAGTGGCAGATTCAACTAACCCATCCCTTTCCCTGTATCATTTCACTATTATTATTATTATTATTTGCAGTATTTCTATCCCGCCTCTTCTCTAACCCCGAAGGGGGACTCAGGATGGCTTACATTGGCAGCGATTCAATGCCGTTCTATATAATACAATAACCGTTAAATACAAAAAACCATTAAACCAATTAAAATACATAAATACACAAACCATTAATTAAAAACAGTACACAAACCGTTAATTGAACAATAAAACTGTATCCTCATATATATCGCCTTGCCAATCCATATCCAACCAAAGTGCTGCATTCACAGAATCATTCACAAGAAATCCAATGGAAACCATGCATGTCAGATATTGGTATATTGTTAGTGTATAAGCAAACAGTGCTGAGGCTGCGCAGGGACCAAGGATGCACATAAATTAAGATAAACTATCTTGTGTGCTATGGTCAAATCCCATCCTCCTGGGATCCCAAGACAGCCTTGTGGGCTCCCTTTATTGGTTATGGCCACTTCAATTTCTGAAAACTTAAAATTCCTATTTGAAGTTTGGGTGCTGGTTTGGAGATAAATATGCTGCTAATCTGGATTCCAGGCTTTGGCCTCTGGTCCCTCTAATATGGCCCCCAATGACTTTTTTGCAACTGAATTTGCCCCTCAAACTGGAAGAGGTTTCCCATCCTTGATGGAAACAAACTACCAAAATATTCCTTCAAACAACAGTAAGTTTTACAGAAGAAAGAGTTTTTGCATTTCTTCAGAAAAGAACTTTGCACTGACCTGGTCAGTATTAAGTATATAGGACTCACCCTGACATTTCACAACTGTACACACATACACATACATGCATATACATGCATATATTATATATATACACACACACTGTATATACTCGAGTATAAGTTGACACAAACATAAACTGAGGCACCTAATTTTACCACAAAAAAACTGAGAAAACGGATTAACTCAAGTATAAGCCGAGGATGGGAAATGCAGGAGCTACTGGTAAATTTCAAAATAAAAATAGATAGCAATAAAATTACATTAATTGAAGAATAAGTAGGTTAAATGTTTTTGAATATATACATAAAACAGTAATTTAAGACTGTCCAACTCTGATTAAACCATTATTCTAACCTTTTTCAATGTAAATGTGCTTACGTATTCTTCCAATAATAATAAAAAGACAGGAAAATAATAAATGTAGTAATAACAGCAATTACAAAGTAAAATAATAAATGGCATAATAATAGAGTAAAATGATAAATGGCATAATAATAGAGTAAAATGATAAATGGCATAATAATCATAATACATAGAGTAAAATAATAGATGTCATAATAATAATAAAACAACAACAGAGTAAAATAATAAATAACCTTGACTCGAGTATAAGCCAAGGGGGATTTTTTCAGCCTAAAAAAGGGCCGAAAAACTAGACTTATACTTGAGCATATTTGTGTGTGTGTGTGTGAATATATTTCCTGCAATGGTCTTGAGGATGTCATCTCAATTTTGGAATCAGTCTAATTAATAAATACACACACACACACACACACACACATATATATATACATATACAGTATATATATACAAAATTTATTAGACTGGATCCAAAATTGAGGTGACATTCTTAAGACCATCTATATATATAAAAGGAGAGTGGTTGTGCAACGGGAGATATAGACGCGAAAACTACATGTCCCACACACACAAAAATCGCCAGGCCACTAATCCATACTCCAAGGTCCCTACACAACCCCCCAAAACACGCCGAAACACAATGCAACACCCCCAAAAACACCCCCGTGCCACAACATTTCCACACATGTGCGAACCGCTGCGGCCGTGGTGGCAGCGAGAACGGCACAACCCTCCTCCTCCTCCTTCAACGCTCCCTCCCACCCCACCTCCATGCCCCAAAACATTACCCCACTTGCGCCGCCGACTCCGCACCCACCTCCTCCGCCGCTTCCAGGCCGCTCCTCAACCCGGAACACGCAGACGCTGCCTTGGCCGCCTTCTCTGCCGCGTCCTTGCCCTTCCTCAGTAGCTGCCATCCAGTTCTGGACCCAAACCTCCTCGACCTTCTCCGCCACCTCTTAGCCGATCCCTGACCCGGCCCACATGGGAGGCACCTTGGCCGTTTCCGCCAACGCGGCCCGGGTTAAGGACCTGCTTGGAAACGGCGGAGGAGAGGAGCAGAAGGCCAAGGAAGCGACGGCACGGCCCGGATCCAAAAAAGGATGGCAGCCGCCAAGGAAGGCCAAGGACGTAGCGGAGAAGGTGCCCAAGGCGGCGCCCGTGCGACACGGCTCCAAGCGGCGGCTGGAATACGACGAAGATGGCCACTGAACTACACCTCCCAGAAGGCTCCGCGCCGCTCCCTGGGAAGCAGGGGCGGAGCTTTCTGGGAAGTGTAGTCCCATAGCCATACCCTCCTCGGAGGAGGAAGCCAAGGAGGCAACACTGCCAAAGAACGATGAGGCGGCGCCCCACCTCCCTGCCACTCCAAGGTCCCCCATCGCCCCCCCCCCCAACGGCAGGGAGGTGACAAGGAAGAACGAACATGCAACAGAAGAAACGGACATGGAAGAGGCAGGCAAGCATAAAACACATAATAAGAACACCCATAAATAAAATAAACCCCAAACATTACAACCCCTACACAAAACAACACAAACACACACATATACACACACATATATACACATAAACATATATACACATAAATACACACACACACACAAACACATACACACAAATACATATATACACATAAACATACACATAAACCAACACATACACACAAATACACACATACATAAATACAAACACAAATATACACACATACACATATATACACACACATATATACACATATACATACACATATATACGCACATAAACACATACACATATATAAACATATACATACACAAAAACACACACATACACATATATACACACACATACATACACATACACACGCATACATACACATATATAAACATAAACAAAAACATATAAATACACATACACACACACAAATATATAAACACATATACATACACATATATACTGTACACACACAAAAACACACATACACACACATATATACACACAAACATACACATATAAACACACACAAAACACATACATCATTTCCAGCCCTAAGCCCAGACTTCCTCACATCTCCTAAATAGGGCACAGCAACGCGTGCTGGGTTCAGCTAGTATATATATATTAATTAGACTGGATCCAAAATTGAGATGACATCCTCAAGACCATTGCAGGAAATATATTCACACAATGCTTAATTCTGGAAACCAGACTGCTGATTTCCAGAATTAAGAATTTCTTCTTGGTAACATACGCTTGCCAGGTTTTCAAAACTGAAATAACAACCATCAAAATTCATGGCATGAAGAACTGGCTATCAAGGAATATCTATTAACAACTCTGTGTTCTTACTAAATAGCAAATGCAAGTAGTTAATTTAATCAACATAGCCATGTGCTTCTCTGTAAAATTAACATATTGTCCTCATTCATAAATTCTGTGATGTACACATTCCTGTAATTATCTCTATGGGATTTTTGGCATCATGTTCAGTCTATATAAAAGAAAAAGCTCCTCAATTCTTAAATAGGGGGGCTTCCTTATAATAAGGAACAGTTGCCATCCCTACTAAGGGCAAGCTTGGAGGTCCTCAAATAAGAGGCATCATTTACAATAAGGGGCACCTAAGATAACATAACAAATCCATCGTTTCAGGCTTCTGATTACAAAGCTATCGAAAGTTAGCTGCTTCTCTTCATTACCTTGTGCGCCCTCTACTGATTCTCTTGTGATCCAGCAAGAAGGAAAGTACAAGAAACAAGGATAGGAAACATGGATAGGAAGATTTCATATGCAAATATAGCACTGCTTCCAAGTCAAACTATGCACTTGAATATTTTTGCATGTATCACATAGCACAATATAGAGTTTGCTGACTGACAGAAGAATTTCAAAGACATACAAAGTTGTCATCAAATTTGTGATGTTGGAAAAGTGAGTCCTAGGAATAGATTTTTTAAAAGCGACTACCGGTAGTTTGCCACCTCCCTTTCTTTTTAAGTAGTTTGCCACAAAAGGCTCCCTTTCTTTTTGAAGTTTGTTTCGGGGCTGACTACCAACCTGTCTTCAATCAGATATAATGAGCATGAGCATTTCCCCAGTAAGGCCTTTGACAAAAATGCCCTGTGATAACCTCACCATATTTAGTTAAGCACAGCAAAATCTTATGTTTATTTAATAATAAGTAAGCAATTTCGTGTTCAGTAGGGTTTCAATTTGGGGAATGTTGCAACCCTAAAAATAAATATACTAAAGAACTAAGACACTATGTGTCATTAGGGTGACAAGATAGCCAGCTGGCCTTGAAAAATGGCTGAAAAACAGTCTTCAGCTTGGCTAAAGCAAGCATTTGGATTAACATGACACATCAATGCATATTTTTACAAAATGGAGGTACGGTGTTCATATTTCTATAATATTAATAGATGTATTATTAGCCAAGGATACAAATGCTGTATGCCTGAGTGGGTTGCAACTTTCTGTCATAACTGAAGATTGCAAAATGGAACTGATGAATTTCTGGAATGTCTCAATAAACTTTTGGACCACTTTTTGTGCTTCATCAAATAGGATGAAATAAGAAGTATCTGGGGGAAACCAAGCTGCTATAAACAATGATGCACTATTGCTTAACTTGACCATTCAGCACCCTGCTGGTTTGGGGACTAAACATTTAATAAGGTTGTCAGAAACAGTTGATCACAGCTTCCGACTGTCAAAGATATGAAAATATTTCAATTCTTTGGGTTAAAGAGTGAGTGTCATGTATTCAGCATAGCTTGAAGAATTCAGGTCCTGAGCCTGGAGTCATCTGGTGTTGATTGATGGCCCTTTGTCACTCTGCTTTCTGGGTTGTGACCCCTGGAGACTCAAAAATGAACTTAGTCAAACATAACAGCATCTCTTGCTCAGTGAAGCAGGGATGCAGGACTGGAAAAAACATGCCTTTCTGTCAAAAATAAAGTGCTTTGCTCAGAATGATCTGTCAGAGTTTCTGAGCTTCTGACAGGTTTAGTATTCAATGCATTGTCCAGGAATGCTGACAAAGCTATCTGGGGCATTTCTTTCCTATCAGAAAACAATTTTACATATTAATGCACTTAAATATTAGTTTATAATAAGCAACCATCCTTTAGATTTTTAAGACCACAAAACAGTTGCATCATTAATGTTTTTTCCTTAAAAGGCTAGAAATGTGCTATTATAGCACAGTGTCTGGTGTTGTAAATACAATAGTTTTTAAATCATATATAAATTTCTGGCAGGGCAAAACATGCCAGTACAAGTCAAACTTGATATGGTTTGAATTTCTTGACATGTATCAAACCTGTTTCAAAAACAAAAACATTAATTGATAGTATGCCTTCATTAATCTCTTCTAACAGTAAACAAAATGTATCAAACAAAATGAATTAGTAAAGAGGAAAGTGCCAGAACAAAAGGTAGATTAGTTGTTGAAGCTGCTAGGCACTTGACCCAGGAGAAAAGGGCTCAAGCATGGCATTCCTGTCACCAGGCTACTGCTGAAGGACATCCATTTGGACTCTTTTCAGTGAGGCGAATCCATTGTCTAAAGAAGATAGCGGTGCCAAGACACTGCACGTTTGTTCATTATGACTTCATCGCATGAATTGTCCAGTTCCACATGTTAGCTAGCATTATTCTGGTAAGCACTAGACAAAAAGAGCTAAGAGAATTGTTGAGGGTTTTGTGGTATCTCCCCACTTTTCTACATAGGTATGACAATTAATATGGAAGGAGACTTAGGCCCCTTCTACACTGCCATATAAAAGCCAAATTATCTGTTTTGAACTGAATTATATAGCTCATATAATCCACTTCATTGCAAATAATATGGATTATCTGCCTAGATAACTCTATTCCTTAATTAATTCTGGTTTTGTCAAATCGGGCTAGTGTGACTGTGGTCTATATGTCTGGGGTCTCAAGTTGAAAGAAATACCTTCCAATCCTCCACAGTTGCCCATTAGCTTGTCATAGAGTTTTTATATTACCTAAACAACCCCATAAGCTCTCTTCACACATTTAATGACCATGTTAAAAAGCTCATGATGTTGTGCAAGCTAACCTATAAATTATTGCCACTGCCTGCCCCCACAATCATTTATTTAACATTTGTAACAAGCTGTTCTCCATACAAGCACATAAATGTGTGGGAGTGTGCACACAAATAGATGTCTTCACTGGGACCCCTGCTCAAATAGAGGTGATCTATCTATATTGGTGAAAGAGTCCCATGGAAGTCAAAGAGATATTCAGAGGAAAGCATAGCAGGAATGTGCAGCAATGGCAGCTGGCAAGGCCAGCTTGTATCGCTCTCCAAACCACTCTGTGCATTTGTTCCATGTATGGTTATAGACTTGGGAGGAGAGCAATGACCAATCTCGATAAAATAGTGAAGAGTAGAAACATCACACTGGCAACGAAGATCCGCATAGTTAAAGCAATGGCATTTCCCGTAGTAACCTATGGATGTGAGATCTGGACCATAAGGAAGGCAGAGCGAAGGAAGATCGATGCTTTTGAACTTCGGTGTTGAAGGAAAATTCCGAGAGTGCCTTGGACCACAAGAAGATCCAACCAGTCCATACTCCAAGTAATAAAGCCCGACTGCTCATTGGAGGGAAGGATATTAGAGGCAAAGATGAAGTACTTTGGCCACATAATGAGAAGAGAGGAAAGCTTAGAGAAGACAATGATGGTGGGGAAAATGGAAGGAAAAATGAAGAGGGGCCGACCAAGAGCATGATGGATGGATGGTATCCTTGAAGTGACTGGCTTGACTTTGAAGGAGCTGGGGGTGGTGATGGCCAACATGGAGCTCTGGTGTGGGCTGGTCCATGAGATCATCAAGAGTCAGAAACAACAACAACATGGTGATAGAGCCTATGGATTCACTTCAAAGTCCATTCACAAGTGTGATCACTCATTTGCTATGATCAGTGTCCAGTAAAGGAATGCTGAATGTTTCTGAATCAGCCTCTACTCAGTAACCTTTAACAAGCCCTTCATTTTCCACAGAAGAGGCAACTTTGAAAAGCTCATTTTCTTTTTCCCTCTTTTCCTTCCCTTCCCTTCCCTTGTTATAACGCAGTCTCATGATGCTCTGACATTTATTTTCAGCTGGGATCCCATTAAAACATTTTATTACAAGGTAAACCTCTTCAGTTACACTGTTTTGTTATGTTTTTCGAAAACACATTAATCATAATACTGGGACTGTTGCAGCAAAGCATGTGCTATATTTTGAGACCAAGGACGTCACAGGCAATGAACAGCGCTCCAGATCTAGATCACAAGCAAAGAACCCATCAATCTTGACCCAGTCAAGAACAACTTTTCACAGGATATATCTCTATCACCTCCCTTGTACACGCATGTCAGTGTGCATGCACACACTGCAGGAACACAAAAGTACAACTTGTTCTTGATTTAAATACTTCTGCATGCTGTGCTATATATATTGATCTTGACACTTCAATGTCATTTCTTCCTGTACAGTGTAGATACACTATGCCGTCACACCAGGTCTGTTTAAAATTAAAACTGGCAGATGTGTTGTCCTTTCTACCTGGTGGACTGCAGAGCGCTTGCTGAAAAGGCTAGGTGGTCTGGCAACCCAATAAACACTCCAAATTAAAGTTGAAAATCAGTTTATTCAGTAACAAAGTCTTTGCATGACTTGGCACAGCTTAATGGTTGCAAAAAAACAGACTGGAAATGCCTTGGGTTGTTACTCAAAAGATTCCTACTGCTTCCCTTTGGATGGCAGGAAACCCGATATTTCCCACCCTGGTCCTAGGTGTTTGGTTGAAGGAACCACTCCTTCTCCCCTCTAAACCTAAGACCAGTCCAAAGGTGACCTAAAGCTGGGCTGGTAACCAGATGCCTATCCTATACAGCATGCAGAGCCAGCCTCTGCAAGGTACCATAAACCTATCTGGCTCCAGCAGTCCCCCAGCTATTGGTCAAACAAATAGCAATCAGCACTCAGCAAGCAGGTCAGCATGCAGGTTAGCACGTAGGTAGCACGCAGTACTTACGGTAACCCTTTCGGAGCCAATCCTGGCTGGCCAAAAACACATCTGAATTCCTTCCTTCTCTGAAAGGAACTGCAGCACTTTCCAAAATTGAGGACAATCCCCAGGAAGAAAAAGGGGTGGACACCAACTAAAAAGATACATTTGCAGAGCTTTAGGTGGCAAATTCTGCACCAGGCTGCAACCCTGCTAATAATTAACAGGCAGGGTGCCAGTGTGCCTAGAACAGTCCCAGGAAAGATGCAAAAGGAAAAATGCTGCCTTTTAAAACAAAACTATGGGGCAATGCCTATAAAACGTCTGGAGGACGGAACATACACCCTTACTCTGAGTTTTAATGTAAGATTTCAACCTAATAACCACCTCACCAGACAACCAGCAACAGGAGGAGGCAGTGGCCTGCTTCACTGTGAGGCGTGGGGAATCCAGCGCATCATGCCTTGCATCGCTCACATCACCCACCTCGCCGGGAGGGCGAACACATGAGGGGGGGGGGAGCATGGAGGAGACATGGTACACATGGTTTCTCCCCATATATTTGGCAACACATGTTGCCAGGGCGGCACCGACATGCCAGCTTTGTGGGTACAGAGGGGTCAGCCAGCTCCGTAGGTGAGCATTTGCTGGGAGCCAGCCAGCAAAGGGTTAGATCAGCATTTGCCACTGAATTTAGCCTCATATGATGAGGTCATGAATCAAGAATGTTTTTAGAAATGGCCACTAGAGGGCATTTGATACAGTGTACCAACTGCGTTAGCAATTCACTGTTTAAACATTTAAGACTCAATCTTTGGAGTCAGATGGTTCAAATCTGATTCATGAAAGTTAAATGCTCATTGGTGAAATTTCATAGGAAAAGGCAAACAGAACCCTCAGAATCAGAGAAACAAAATGAAATGCCTGGAAAAACAATGATGTGAGCATCCTTTGGTGTAAATCAGTCTGCTGGTGTTCATTTCTTGCTGACATGAGTATAAGTATTAGATGATGATTTCCAGATAGTTCAAAAAATGGAAGCTTGCCCAAAAATATCTTAGCAGAGTTCATTTCATAAATAACAAGGCAAAAGTTGGTTCTTAGGTCATCTTTTCTCATATATATTTAAAGGCATAAAGAGCTATATATAGCTTTCGGAATTGCAATGGTGCCTGCTCATAATTGTAATGGCTCTTTATCAAATTAAACACTGAAAATCAATAGATCTAATTAACATAAAAGCTTGTCATGGACGTGAGTGGAGCTTTTTGGCAGAACATTACAGTCCATGGCATAATTTTTGTCTGGAAATGGAAACATCTATACTCATTCCATCTCCTTCTCCTTTCATTATATTTATTGCGCTTTTGTACTGCCTGTCCCTTTTTGCCTTTTATTGAACTACCCAGCTTAAAAATCCTAGACTTGCCCTTCTGCAGAGGTCAATACATGCTTAAAATAGTACATAGGGGAAGGGATAAGCCAATTTTGGGAAGAGGGGGTTACAATGCTATCAAGGTGCCCATACCAAATTACCATTTACCAAATGAAAGTGTATCTATGTCTTTGAGATTCATATTAAACCTTTCTTATGACTTTATTAGACAAGTTGAGATTTATATCAAACCTTTCCTGTCCATCCCCACAGGTATTTGAAAGCAATTTCTATCAAGAAAATTAGCAACTCATTCTACATGATAGTGTTTGAATTTGGTTTTAAATTGTATATTTTGGTGTTAATAGTTTTGTATTTTTTGAATATTCTATATATTTCTTTCATGGTATTGCATGTGTGGAAGCTGCCCTGAGGGGAGCTAGAGCAGTATATAAATAAAGTTTTATAAATTATTTATGTATGGCAGTGAAGACCAAAATCCATATTTTTTGTGTCTGGTTTCAAAGGGATAGCCATATTAATCTTTTTTTCAGCAAAAAATACTTGAGGCTGGAGCACCCTGAACACCAAAAAAAGAGGTTATTATAGCATATTCATGGACCATAACCCATTTCAGCACCTGCCAAAATACTGATGTATGTGTTGTTGAAGGCTTTCATGGACGGAATGACTGAGTTGCTGTGAAGCTGACAGGCTATTCTATGATAATCAAGGTAGCGAACTGCAACATTCACACTTGCCTCAAATAGACAATAGTTCTTTATCCCACACTGCATATTCCACAGATAGATAAACCTCACTTGCCCAGTTTCCAGCAGATCTCACAACCCCTGAGGATGCCTGCCATAGATATGGGCAAAATGTCAGGAGAGAATGCTTCTGGGACACGGCCATACAGACCGGTAAACTCACAATAACTTACTGATGTATGGATTTCCTTTCAGAAGGATCTAGGAACCTGATTTTTTTTTACTTTGACAAGAGGAGGGAGAGGAGAGGGGGAGAGAGATTTTGCCATCTTGACCAGACTTGGATATTACTTGACCACATGTCACTTTTTACATGTGAAATGTCGAAGGATATACAAAAGCAATACATTATCATCAGTGATCACTTATGTTTGAGCATCACTGTCTTCTGGGTGTAGTGTCTTGGCGGTAGTTCCCTAGGTGACTTCAGAGTCCTATTCTTGGTCTGCATGAGGATATTGATTTCCAGATGGAAGGTGGTCCTGATAGTGGTTGGCTTGATGTGCCTTTCTCTTGACACATTTCGCCCTCCATTCATGCCTCTTCAAATTCCACAGCATTGTTGGTAACAGCTGGCCTCCAGTTAGAATGCTCAAGGGCCAGGGCTTCCCATAGCTGGGTGTCTATGTCACAGTTTTAAAGGTTGGCTTTAAGCCCATCTTTAAATATAGTTTATACAGAGCTGTCAAATTCAAATTTCCCACCCGCCCCTCGCCAGCCAGCCTCACACCAATTGGTTGGAATCATGTGGCCAGCTGGGAGGCAAACGCCGGCCGGCTTCCCTCAGCCAATTGTGAGCCAGTGCCGCCTCTGTTCTGGCCAATCAAGGAGAGAGGCGGGAGTTTGAGGAGAACAATGAGTCCGGAGGTGTCCTTGGTTAAATTAAAGTTATGCAAATGGAGTGTCCAAGCACCCTAGGCTTTCGGCCTAGGTTATCTTTTGTTTGACATGGTAGATAAACATCTGACCGAGATCCATCTCTTCCTGTTGACAAGAGACAGATTCAAACAGCTGATGGATAGTTTTGGTGAAGTTCAAAGTAGACAAAAGAGATTTCCAGTTTGCTGAGCCCCCTGGGAAGGGGTCAGGTAGGGAAATACATTTGAAGGGTAAAGGGACATTTCCACCATCTACCCACCCACCTCCCTCCAAAAGAATTAAAAATAAATTTTATTCAGTCCATAAGGTAGCAAAACCTATCAGAGAGGGGGAAAAAGGCATCCAAGTTATCTTAATAGTTCAGAGGGGAGGGTTGTCAAGTTTACAACAATCCATGAGTTCAGGGAAAGGTTTATGAAAAAGGAGTCCATGAAAGTCTTTCAAAAGTTAGGAGAAAATCCACATGGCCAGCACTGTGAGAACTTCCCATTGAAGCAGGAAGCTGAGGTCTATCCTTGGAGCTTGAAGTGAACTACAGATCTCAAACGGTTCTGGGCCAGGTACAGCCACCCTACCTTTGTGGGGTTCTTTGGAATTACCACGAAGCAAAACCCCAAGCTTCAGACCAAGGGGCCCGAGGAGTAGCAGTAGAATCAGCTGGAAGCGGGAACTGGCGTTTTTGACAGATCAGCTGTGTTCCTTTTAAAAAAACAAAGTGTTATTCCCGTGACAGAGGGGCCCAAATGCAGAATCTGAGATAGCAGAAAGTCTTAGAATTAGCCAAGGAGGAATATGATACCAAAATGGAGTCGATCCGTTAACTTGTGGATACGGAACCGGGAGCGGTTTCTGTATCCGCAATTTAAAAGAACGCACCCCCGGCCTCTCCAAGACACCACAAAGGCGTCCCAGGATGGGCAGGCCCGCAGTGTTCTGCGGCCTGGAAAACGTTTGGTTCATGGTTATAGTTGGAGGAGACAGAAAAGGGACACAATGTTTCACTATGGAGAGGAAAAAGTTGCAAATAGATGTCTTTTTTATTGGGGGATTAGTTACAATGTTAGGTTGGGGAAAGGAAGCAGGAAAAATGAATACAAATGCGTTGAGCTGCTGCTGTAGCCACACTCCCCAATGATACTAGCCCAAACGGGGCATCCAGGAACTGTGGAACTCCCTGCTGCATGCCAGATCAACAAGGAAGACATGGAAGAAGGGGGGGGGGTGTTCCACATCACACTGTTCCTCCGGAAGGATGGAAGCCTCTCTGGGATTCTGGGAGGATGTCTTCTGAAATAGGTAGAAGGCAGTTTGCAAGGCTTCTTGTGAGGATTGAAAGCAATAGAACATTTTAAAAACATAAACATCTAAAAATAAATACAAGGTAGAACTGGGATGAGTTTGGATGTTCCAGACAAAGTGCTGAGATTCGATGACAATATTAAGACAAAAGTTTGTTATTGGTCTGAAGGGCACTGGAAGGAAATGATACTCTATAGTGTCGAATACTAACATTCTGTTAATGAAAAAAAAACTTGGTACATTTTTTAAAAGAAGGATAAATGCCAAATAGTATCAGGCAATATTTACATGAAAATGAACATTTACTCCAGTAGTTCTTAACCTTTTGGGGGTGAGGGAGAAGGCGAGGGACTGCACTAAGAATCTGACAAAAGCTATTAGGCAACAATGACAAATGCATCTTACCTAACTTGGTTTGGAATAAATCACGTTGGGAATGAACCAATATCTTGATGGCAATAATTTAGTTAGAAAAAATGTCTCCCCCTTTTCCTCTCCTTCCCATCCACTGAATTTGGACTGTAATCTCTTTAGGGAATTCAGAGTGATATAAGACGATATGACCATCCCTGCCCAAAGGAACGTATAGCCCACATTTAGAGGATGGGAAGAGAGAAGCAGCAAATAGTAATCCAGCCTCGGAGGGTAATAGGAGAACATCCTGATCCTCAGCAGCACAAAGAAAAATTGAAGAAGCCATACAGATCAATACCATAAATCTCTATGCCTTTTAATTATGGTGGAATATTACATTCAGTGGAATATCTGCCATAAGGAACAAAACAGGGCTTCTTAATCTGTGTTCTAAATATTGCTCTGTATCAATATTAAAGCTTATAAATGAGCTGACAGGCAGATAGACCTTTTGCTTTTTTTTTTTAAAGGAAGTGGTTGAATGATGTTTTTCAGACAAAGAAATAGGTTTTTATAGGTTTTTGTTGTGATACACACACACACACACACAGAGAGAGAGAGAGAGAGAGAGAGAGAGAGAGAGAAACATGCAATTTTTGAAATTCAACAATCAAAATACATGTATTATTTCCCACTACCTCCCCATTCCCACCCGTGAACCCCCACCCTTGACTTCTCCTTACATAATACAAAGGTACAGGAATTTTATTGAATATTTATACTTCAGTATGATTGGACTTTTAATCATTTTCCCCTGGTTTCTCTGGTTATTCTATCGTTCAAACGCAATACAAAGATTGACTGTAGCTCAGAGTCTTATTAATCTTATACATAGCCATCTGTCTAAGGATCTCAAAAGCATCATTTTGTTTTCTTCTTCATCCTGTATCGTGACAAGGAAATATGTTGTGAGAAAAGTATATATTTCTAAAACTGGCAACAGCCAACAATTCGAGCTACATAGAAAAAAAATCTCACTTCAGTTTTAAAAAATGGAACATTTCTGGTGAAGCTCACTAGTTTCAATGGAGATTTGTGATATCTTTATGCAGAGTTTTCCAGATTTCATTCAGGTTGAACCCCATACCTTTAGGATTAAAAATGGAAAGCTAAGAATTTCTGACATTAACTAAATAATATATAATCACTATAAAGGTTATTATTATTATTTTCATACTGCATTTATATCTCCTCCTTCTCAACCCCGCAGGGGACTCAGGGCGGTTAACAAAATGCGAAACACACCACACAAAAACGTCAAGGTATTCTAGAAAATTATTTCAGAGGTATCAAGAGGTTAAAGCAAATAGTGGTAGAGTTATTTAATAAGAGAGTTATTTAATAAGAGAGTGGAGTGGATAATGTATAACTAAGGCTGGATCTACTCTGAGCTATATCCCAGGATCTGATCCCAGATTGTCTGATTTATTTACTTAATCTTAATGGCCATATTTATCATTAAGGCAGCCTTACAACAGGCAGCAATTTGATGCCATACACAAATACATCAAATAAACAATTACAATTAAAACCAGAATTATTAAAATCTGCAATTAAAATCATGCCAGCCAAAACATAATACAGGGTCATTCCATTTGTCACTTACATCATTTCATAGTCTCTTATTGAACTGCTTCAATTATTTGTCAAAAGCTTGGTCCCAAAGTCACATCTTAAGTTTTTTTCCAGAAGGTCAGGAGAGAAGGGGCTGATTTGATCTCTCTGGGAAGGGAGTTCCACAGCTCAGGGGCCACCACTGAGAAGGCCCTGTCTTTCATCACCACCAGTTGTGTCTGCAAAGGAGGTGGGACCGTGAGCAGGGCCTCACCAGACGATCTTAACTTCCAAGATGGTCCATTGATGGAGATACGTTTGACAGGTAAGCTGGGCCGGAACCATTTAGAGTTTTATAGGCTAAAGCCAGCACTTAAAATTGTGCTCAGTAGCAGACTGGCAGCCAGTGGAGCTGATGTAACAGGCGGGTTGTATGCTCTCTGTACGCCACTCCAGTGAGAAATTGGGCTGTCACCAGTTGGACCCTTGAAGCTTCCAGTCTTCAAAGGCAACCCCACATAGAGTGCATTGCAGTAGTCTATTCGGGATGTAACCAGTGTGGACTACCATGGCAGTCTGATTTCTCAAGGTACGGGCGCAACTGGACCACAAGTTTTAATTCTGCAAGCCCCCCCAGCCACTGCCGAAACCTGAGGTTCCCAGCTCAGCGATGAGTCTAGCAATTATTTATTTATTTGTGGCATGTGTACCCCGTAGTTTCTCACCCCTGCAGGGGAACTCAGTACGGCTTACATTTACAGCACTACAGGCCGCAAAACCACAATACAATATAAAAATATACCATATAATCAACATCATTAAAAAGCATTAAAAATTAAAAAACATTACATTAAAAACCACTACATACAACAATAATTAATTAAAGCCATCAAGCGGAACACATTTTCAGTCCAGTCAAGTCCAAAGTGTCAGTCCAGTCAAATCCAAAGGTACAATTTACATCTGCTACCCAAAGGCCTGGTCCCAGAACCACAACTTTAGCTTTTTTCTAAAAGCGAGGAGAGATGGAGTCGATTTTATTGCGTTTGGGAGTACGTTCCATAGGCGAGGGGCCACAGCTGAGAAGGCCCTGTCTTTCATCCCCACCAGCTGCATTTGCGATGCTGGCGGGAGCGAGAGCAGGGCCTCCCCAGATGATCTTAGACTGTGAGATGGGACATAGAGGCAGATGCGTTCAGACAAGTAAGCTGGGCCAGAACCATATAGAGCTTTATAGGTCAAAACCAGCACTTTGAATTGGGCTCAGAGATGGACAGGCAACCAGTGGAGCTGACACAGCAGGGGGGTGGTATGCTCCCTGTATCTCACCCCAGTTAGCATTCTGGCTGCCGCCCGTTGGACCAACTGAAGTTTCCGAACCGTTTTCAAAGGCAGCCCCACGTAGAGTGCGTTGCAGTACTCTATTCGAGATGTAACCAGAGCGTGGACCACCGTGGCCAAGTCAGACTTCCCAAGGTACGGGCGCAGCTGGCACACAAGTTTTAATTGTTCAAAAGCTCCCCCGGCCACCGCCGAGACCTGGGGTTCCAGGCTCAGCGATGAGTCCAGGATCACTCACAAGCTGCGAACCTGCGTCTTCAGGGGGAGTGTAACCCCATCCAACACAGGATTATATGAGTCTACACTGCCACATAATCTGGGGGCTCTTCCAGACAGGCCCACAAATGTGCATTGGGCAGTGATTCCAGAAGACCTGGGTTGGAATCCCTGCCCAGCCATAGAAGTCCGCTGGCTGATTCCGGGCAGGTCACACTCTCTCAACCTCAAGTAAGGCAGTGCGAGGGCATCATATTAGCTCGAAATGATTTCAAGGCACACAGCAGAATGCCAATCTTGAACATGGACATATAGCCAGAAAAACCTACAACAACCCAGTGATTCCAGCCACGAAAGCCTTCGACAATACAAGAAAGCGTCTATTCATTTTGTTATTCAACAGTGGGAATATGTGTTTCCCATTTATTTATGGCAACTCCATAATTTCATAATTTCCATGTGCAAGGAAACATCCCGAATAGACTACTGCAATGCACTCTATGTGGGGTTGCCTTTGAAGACTGTTTGGAGGAGGTTTTGCCATATTTTTTTTAAAGGTAGTCTCCCATCCAGGCGTTCACCAGGGCTGACCCTGCTTAGCTTCCGAGATTAGACGGGAAAGGCAGCGTCATGCCGCAAAAGGAAAAACATCCAGGCGATGATTTCGCCCTGGCGGCGCTGCTTCCCCGCCTCCACCAATCACAGAACTCCGCGCGCGGGGGAGGCGTGGCCTGAAGAAAGGCGCGACTTTCGGGGAAAGGCGTTTCCTTAACGGGTGGCCATGGCAACGGTATCGCAAGTGGCGAGCGCCTTCGTTGACGTCAGAGATGGGCGCGGAGGGGCAGTGACGAAGGCGGAAGTGGTGCCTGTGAATTGCTGCAAGAAGATGCGCTGAGGGGGCGTTCTTCCCTTCCTGCCTCTCTGCCCCGCCATGGAGGTAACCGGGTCGGGTGACGACGCGGGGAAGCAGGGGCTGGGGGCTCTGGGCTGCCGTGTGGACAGGTTGACTCGGGTCTGAAGCAGCGTAGTCGCTCCGCGCGCCTTTCACTCCTGTCTTCGAGCGAATGAGGGCCCTCCGCCACTTGGCGCTGACCCTCATTTGCATTGCCTGAGGCGGGGAGGAGGCCCACTGTCGAATTGAGGCAGTTTGACACCACTTTACCTGCCGTGGCTCCATGCTGTGGAATCCTAGGAGCCTTCCGCCTTGTCTGCCAAAGAGGGCTGGTGCCTTGCCAAACTACAACGCCCAGGATTCCATTTCCATGGAGGCATGGCAGTTAAAGTGGTGCCAAACTATATGAATGGTACAGTATAGATCAGGCCTGGGCAAACTTTGGCCCTAATTGTGTTTTGGACTTCAACTCCCACCATTCCTAACAGCCTCATGCCCTTTCCTTTTGCCCCTCAGCCGCTTAAGAATGTCAGAATGTTGAGGCTGGCCAATCAGGAAACCATATGCAAATTAGTAGGTAAAGCTAGCTTATTCATTGGCCAACTTGGGCCCTGCAGGTGTTTTGGACTTCAACTCCCACCATTCCTAACAGCCTCAGGCCCTTTCCTTTTCCCCTTCGGCCGCTTAAGAATGTCAGAATGTTGAGGCTGGCCAATCGGGAAACCATATGCAAATTAGTAGGTAAAGCTAGCTTATTCATTGGCCAACTTGGGCCCTGCAGGTGTTTTGGACTTCAACTCCCACCATTCCTAACAGCCTCAGGCCCTTTCCTTTTGCCCCTCAGCCGCTTAAGAATGTGAGGGGCAAAATGTTGAAGGGGCCTGAGGCCATGCAAATTAGTAGGTAATGGTGGCCAACTTGGGCCCTGCAGGTGTTTTGGAGTCCAAAACACCATTCCTAACAGGGCCAACAGGCCCTTTGCCCCTCAGGCCTGTCAGAATAGATGCACCAATAAGATTCTAGATTGGTTTTGACATCCAGTACCTAATCCTAGTGGAGCCAGCTTGGCAGAATAGACTACAACTCTGGAGACCCAAGTTCAAATCCTCACTCGACTGTGGAAGACCCTGGACAAATCACACTCTTTGCCTCAGAAATGCCATTACAAGGAAACTTTAGGGTCACCATAAGTCTGATAGGACATAATGGCACACACAGCAACAGCAAACCAGATGCCAAGATATTCATGGCCATTCATTATGATTATTAAGGAGTCCCTGGTGGGGCAGTGGATTAAACCGTTGTGCAGGCAGGACTGCTGACCAAAAGGCCAGCGGTTCAAACCCGGGAGCACCAGCTTTTCATGCGGGGACATGAGAGAAGCCTCCCAGGATGGTACAGCATCTGGGTATACCCTGGGCAACGTCCTTGCAGATGGCCAATTCTCTCACACCAGAAGTGACTTGCGGTTTCTCAAGTCACTCCTGACACACACACAAAATTATGAGTATTGTTTCCCACACACACACCTGACTCATCCTACAGTGTTTCCCGAAAGTAAGACAGCGTCTTACTTTCTTTCCCCCGAAAAGTCCCCCCTACGTCTAACTTTCGGGTACGTCTTATATAAACTAAGACGTACCCGTCGCCACGCCACGCCGCCGCTGCGCCGTCACGCCGCCGCCGCAACCGCCCCATCGGCCGCGGCACACCTCTGCGGCGCAGCTTTCTGGACGAAGGAAAGGAGGGAGAAAGAGCAAGAGGCGTGGCGAGCGCGGCGCGTCACTCTGACGCAGCGCCGCTTGCCACGCCTCTGGCTCTCTTCCCCCACCCTTCCTTGGACAAAGAAGGGAAGGGAAAGAGAGCCAGGGCGTGGCAAGCGGCGACGCGTCACTGACGCAGCGCCGCTTGCCACGCCCCTGGCTCTCTTCCCTTCCCTTCCTTTGTCCAAGGAAGGGTGGGGAAGAGAGCCAGAGGCGTGGCAAAGCGGCGCTGTGTCAGAGTGACGCGTCGCCGCTTGCCACGCCCCCTGGCTCTCTTCCCCTTCCTTCCTTGTTCAAGGAAGGGTGGGGAAGAGAGCCAGGGGCGTGGCAAAGCGGCGACGCGTCACTCTGACACAGCGCCGCTTTGCCACGCCCTGGCTCTCTTCCCCACCCTTCCTTGGAGGCCTGGCAGAAAGGTGTGCGCGGCCGATGGGCCGGTGGCGGCAGCGAAGAGGTACGGCTTACATTCGGGGTACGGCTTACATTAGCCGACCCCGCTGACACCCCCGATACGTCTTACAATCGGGGGTGTCATACTTTCGGGGAAACACGGTACTAGTATGGTTGAAAAGTAATGCTCAAGAGAAGATCCGTACCTAAATATGTGATCTATTTAAACAGCAGACTACAAGTAGGAAAAACTGGGTGAAACATGCTCTGCTCTTCCTGAGGGCCTCTTGCACTTTTATTTATTTATTTGTTAGATTTATTGGCCGCCACTCCCAGCCGGCTCGGGGCAGCTTACATCAAGCTCCATAATAAAACAACAAATCTACAACAGCAATAAAACCACAAGAATAAAACAAATCCTAAGAGATAACACAAGTCCTAGGAGATAGCACATTACAACTCAAAGATAACAGATAAAGCAGAAACTGTTTCACTGCACAGTTATTGTGGTGATTGACTTGATCGTAAGCTGTGGGGCCTTGGGAGTTAATAGCATTCCATTTTCACTGGCCCTTGATGACAGGTTTGACACTTTCAATTGTGTCTGATGACCACAACAGCCCCACTGCTAAGAGAGGCTTACATCTGTGTAGAGGTGTGCTGTAAATCACTTATATGGAATACTTAAAATTGTTGGCTTCTTAACAGACCAATTGTTTTTACTTTAGCAACAACCTGATACATGTGAAAATCAAACATTAAAATAATTGATCTTGATGGTAGCTAAGTAACAGTTTGAATTATTCATAATAGTAGCTTGCAGGGTGTGCATATGGAATTACCCTGTTCATAAATATTATACAATGTTGATTCCTGCCCTTTCAACTTCAACCTTGAAATGTTCAAATGTAAGTAGACTATTTGATAGTTTATTATCATTAAAGAGAATTCTAAGCACA
This sequence comes from Anolis apletophallus, assembly GCA_030556195.1. NCBI lineage: Eukaryota > Metazoa > Chordata > Lepidosauria > Squamata > Anolidae > Anolis > Anolis apletophallus. The sequence continues at coordinate 85,370,354 of JARBWK010000004.1, forward strand.
AAAAAATCCAGTCAGTAAAAATGATAGGGATAAAATTTTATGATTAGGTAGTAGGTTATCAGAGGTCACAAGTCTTTTGAGGTTCATGTTTTTGAATTAGCATTCCGTCTGTTAGAAAGCCTGCCTTGGGAAATTGTTGTTCCTTTGATTCTTTCAGTTTTTTTGCCTCTCAGGTTGTTTAATCCCAACATGAAGCTACTTGTGTAGTCTGGCATTGTGATTGTCTGTGTCATAACTATATTGACATATCGTCTGCTACTCAGCCACAGTTTGTTGTGACGAAAATAGGCCTTGTGCCTTTGCAAAAATCTTTCTCTACATCTTTGAAAATCTTGGAAATGTATTAATTTTGGTATATCATATAACCTGAACCTGAGCAACTGGCTAATTGGAACTGGGTTTATATGAATTTAACCAGCTTGGAAGTGTGAGATATGAAGATGTTCTTTGTTTATTTCAACAGACCATTATTAAGATTAATCGGTGCAGGTGCCAAGCAAACCACTACATTATGATTACTCTAAAATAGAAGCAGAAATGTACGAATACCTAGTCTCTAGAAAATGAAAGGAAACAGGAAGCTTGTTTCCTCTGGGTGGAAGAAGGCTAGATTTATCCCTATCATAGTAGAATCATAGAGTTGGAAGAGACCTTGTGGGCCATCCAGTCCAACCCCCTGCCAAGAAGCAGGAAAATTGCATTCAAAGCTTGATTTATCACTACATCCAAATGTGGTTAACCCTTTCAGTCTGATGCAAAGTAGAGCCCCTGAACAGATGTCAGATTGGATAGTTAGCAAATTGCTAACTGATGAGAATGCCTTCATCTGACATGTTGCCTGTCTTTTCTGTAACATACTGTTTCCCATGTAATCTCAGAATTGTACTGTAAGATTGAAAATCACTATTTCATAGGAAATAAAACTACTTCTAAATAAATATAAGATAGGATTGTGCGGCAACAAGCATTTTATTCTGCCAGACTTTAGGAATAAAGTGGCAGTTCTAATATGAACATGCTTTTAAAAGAATTAGTTATTTTAGTTGTCGTAGTAATACTGTTTTTTAAATCATAGCTTCATTGTTGCATGCCTACTGAAGTTCATGGGTCACATGTAAACATAGTGTAGATTTGCAGAAGCAAAACATCTAGTGTGACAGGCTTTTATATAAAACCTTTTTTTCTCTAGCTGCAAGATGGTGGTCAAGAAATTGCAGGTTCTTCATCCACAATTACACCAGGGAAGTCAAAGGTAAGGTTTATTTACTAATATCAGTAGTAGTAACTTAACATTTTTCAAAAGAATGTTTCTTCTGTAGATTGATTTCAGCAAATGACCCATTTTCACATCCAGGTGTTAATTTTATGTTATTAGCATTAAACAAAGTTGTTGTAGTAATTTAAAAAGTCATGGTTGACTACAACAAGGGATTGTTTGGCAAGTACAGTTGACAGCTGTGATTGAAAGCAAGCATGCAAGTCAGTCTTGTAAGAAACCTTTGGTTGTATTGATTCAAATATTTGACTTTTCATTTCCTTGTTACTTGTTCTGTAATCTAAGCTGCAAGATGCTTTAAATGTTTTATCAGTTTGGCAGGCTTAAGAATTAGGCATTTAGCTCAGAAACGAAACCATTCCAGTATGGTTGAACCCTTCTAAAATAATGTCAACTTGAAATCAATTGTTATGGTACTGAATAATCTGTATAGCTTCCATCTGCCCTTAATTTCCCAAGAATTAGGAACTGGCTTTGTGAGAAAGGGGCAGCAAGTCCTTCTCTTTGCTGGACCAGGATTATCTTTTCCTATGATAGATGCAAGTAGGGCTAGCTAGGGTGCCTCTTTAAACTTTAAAGTGCCTAAATATCAGCTGAGATGCCAGTGTGACAGGAACAAATACACAACCCTATAGTTCTTTTCAGGGCTAGTCTTCTATATTAAAGAGGAGCAGCTGTTCTGAGTTTAGAGACTGCACTGGTTCCTAAGTGACCGTGTACACGTTCACCCTCTCAAAAAAAATGAAAAGATAAACAATTATGTGTATCAAAATACATCCAGTGCCAGGGTGAGGTAATTTTGCCTCATTTCGCATCCCGCCTGGGCCATTTTAAGACACTTTTTTTCCAACAGAAGGTGAATGGAAGGTTATTTTCCAGTCCCATCTTTTTGGAAAAGGTCTTTTTCTTTCTCTGACCTGAGCAAGTAAAACATGTTAAATTGCACTCTCGTGCCTCAGAGAGGCCTCTAGAGGCAAAATAAAATATAAATTTATTTTTCTTAGAGCCTTGTTTCAGTTAATAGAGGTAAGGTAGTGGCTGAAATCTTTTATTGAACCATAAAAGCAATTTCATGTTGCTCAGTGTTACTTACAGGTTGGAACACAATGGAAATGGAGGCGTTTCTACTGACAAAGTATTGCCTGAAGAGCAGAGCCTTAAAAGTAACTTGATGTGTTACTCAAAGTTGTTAATTACAATTTGAAAAACCATTCTTGAATTTTCCAGCTGGACACTCTGCCCAAGGAAGATCTTATCAAATTTGCAAAGAAGCAAGTGGTGTTAATACAGAAAGTGAAGTCAAGATGCACAGGTACAATAGAGAAACTAGTTTTAGTTTATTTTAGAGCAGTGTGAAAGGATCAATGGGTCCGAGTGGGGAGGGGGATCTAAGGAACCATGAATAACTACAACAAATAAAGACAATAATAAGGAATCATCCTTCAAAACTCTAGGTGTATCCACATCTTGGGCATGTAGATGATAATTGTGAAAATGAATTAGTTGTATAGATTGAATACTAATACAGAAAAATAGGTATTGTGGTTAATATAGTATCCATAATTGGAGATATATATTCTTTTTCCTTCCTAGAATTAGAGAGAGAGATTGAAGATCTGAAAACAAAATCTGTAGGAGGAACTGATGATGTTATACAGGTAAGATTGCATAGTTTGTATATATAAAAGTTTTAATGTGGCCAAAGAATCTCTGTGTGTGTGTGTGTGTGTGTGTGTGTGTGTGATTTGGTACATACTTCATTTGCTTGCTAATTAAAATGTTCTGATTTGGGAACTTGATGGAACTGTCCCACAGATCTCCCCCCCCCCCCCCCAAACTTTTGACTTTTTATTCAAAATGTGTTTGGAGCGTTATTTTGTTATTTCAAGGCACTCAATTCAGTGCAGCCAAAGTATTGCTAAAAGTGATGCAAATATGACTTCTTAATTTGGAAGATATCATATCAGTAGCCCTTGAGCCTTAAGCTTCCTGTGTTAAACCCAGCTTAGTGTTACATTCAAGCAAGTAAGCTTTTAAAATGTTCTTTTGAACATTCACCTTCCCTTGACTTGTATGGCATACCAATTGCAAGGTCAAGAACCAAAGCTGGCTTATTATATGAGCACCTTAGCAAATTGTTATGGTTTCTTGCAGTGTTTTTACTTGATTTTCCAGATTTGATGGAAATGCCAAAGTCACCAAAAATAATACCCTAATAGTTAAGTCATAATTTATTTTTTAGGATTATTTAAAAAGTTTATAGGGAGATGAGTGATAATAATTAGAAATAAAGGACATATCTGTGTGATACTAATGCCAATAAATCTTAAAGAGCAAGGGATACTTTTGAGTAAAAAGAAACCTCTGAGGTTTTTTTTCCCGAGTATTGCTTTATTTACAGTATGTATATTCTGTCCTTCTCACCCTGAAGGGGATTCAGGGTGGATCACAGAACACATACATGGCAAATATTCAATGCACAGACAGGACAGACAACAGATAGAGGTATTATATTGGCATTTTTTCCAATTTCGGTGTCCTGGAGGTTGTGGTCAATTCCGGCCACAGGGGAGTGCTGTTGCTCCATCCTTTATAATGAAGAGCCTTGATCATTGGCTTCCTCCTTCCTTTGATCACCGGCATTTTCTGTATTTCTTTTATGGTGCCGTAAAATACCTCCTCATTTAATCAATGCCGAATTTCTCTACTCACAGCTCACAGCTGTTTTCAAACTGCTTAGGTGGACAGTAAACTAGGTTGAAGGTTGGGTGCTCACCCTGACCCAGGCTTCAAACTGCCAACCTTCCGATTGGTAAGATCTATTGCTGCTGGTGTACATAGGAAGCAGAGGTTGGATGTACACGGGAAGCAGAGATCTTGAAAGGATAGTTAAGTTGTCTTTCAAGGAATAAACTTTTACTTTTTTGTATAAATCCTTTTCAAAATTAGGCTCTCACAGAGAGACTGGATGAAGTTCTTCTGGAAAAGGCAGAAATTCAGCAACAGTGTCTCGCTCTTAAAAAAGAAAATGTGAAAAGACAACAAGAAGCAGAGGTATTTTATAAGTATATTAAATGTTTCTGAAATCTCATTTAATCTTGGCATGTTGTCACAGGCAGAAAATGTTTCCTTTCCTTCAGTTCCTATGTTAACAGGTATCAAAAACTGTCCCTCTCCCTGTCTCATAGCTTTTCCTCACTCCTAAGCCCTTGAGCAAATAAGAGAGGGCTGGTCAACAGGTGCTCCCTTCTCCTTTCCACTCATTTCCCAGTGTCTTCTTCTCCACCTTTCCCAGTGGAAGATAGATTTGAGTAACACAAACAGCTTCCCCTTCCTGCCCCCAACAAAAGAAAGGTGTGCCATGTAGGCAAAAGCACTCTGAGGCTTAACAATGAGTTACAGAACGTTTTCTTCTAAGTAAGGAGGATTAAATGTGGTTACTGGGTATCATATCTTGGAGCATGTTTATTCAGACATAACTTAGAAAGTTGTGAAGGTACAGGAACAGATAACATTCCAAAGATGCCTTGTAAATGACAAGGATGTAGGGGAACAAGAAAAATCACTGTGACTCTCTAGCTAAAAATGACCTTTCAACACTTACAGAAAAGTAGACCCTCTGTTCTCAGGTTTTCCCATGGCTGAGGAAGAGGGAGTCAGACCCTTTGGAGATCAGCCTATGTCAGACCAGTAGTGATGGACGAAATCATTATAACTTTTATTTCTCTGATCGCCAACAGTTGCAGATGTTTTAACACCTCTATACTTACAGAAAGTTGGATTGCCTTAAGAATACATCCCCTCATTGTATGTTAAAGTCTGTCATCCTAAGTGGTATATTAACCCTTATAATTTGGATATAGCTTTACTCACAGCCACAATACAATGTATGAGCCTCTCTCAGTAGAAAAGCAAGGAGCAGGGAGCCCTGTGAGAATCGAATGTTCACCCTTCCCATCCCATAGAAAATAAACCTACCCAAGGGGACTTTACAGTTTATACTTTATAGTCTTTGACCAGTATTCATTTATAGTACATTCCAATCATTACTCCTGCTAAGAGACATATTCGGGTATTATTCCCTTGGAAGATTGAGACACCGTGGATACAATGAAACATTTTATTCTGTGATTTAATTCTTTCTGCCTGCTTTTTCAGTGTAGGTGCTCTGCTGCTTCCCTTTTTCATATTCTGTACTTTCAGGATAGGAGGTGACATTGGACATAAAGTATATTAAAAGTGCTTAAAAGATTGCATGTTCCATTTTACAAATGGAATACCTTGAGGAATAGTCAAATTATATTTAAGCATGATGAATGGAAATCCAGTACAACCTTTGGAAAAACTATGTTGAAATTAACCCCAAAGCAAATTTTGATCTTAAATGAAGAAAAAGTATATTTCAGCTGGGATGAGAGGATAGATATTGTTGGGTTGTTGTGAGTTTTCCGGGCTGTATGGCAATGTTCTAGAAGCATTCTCTCCTGATGTTTCACCCACATCTATGACAGGCATCCTCAGAGGTTGTGAGGTCTGTTAGAAACTAGGCAAGTGAAGTTTACCTACCTGTGGAATGTCCAAGGTGGGAGAAAGAACTCTCGTCTGCTTGAGGCAAGTGTGAATGTTGAAACACTTGCAACCTTGATTAGCTAAGTGTTGATTAGACAAGAGTTCTTTCTCTCACCTTGGACATATTGTTAATGAAGTTTACTTTTATAGATCACTAATGATTGATTGTCATTCTTTATCTTTCCTTTTCATTTGATAGTTACATCTGTGAGAGAGTATTGCGCAATGAGCTTGATTATATTTAATTTCATTTAAATTAATACATATTTGCAGGTTTTTGAAGCATAGGCATATTTGACACTGTGTTATGTATTTTATTCTTAGGTTGCTCTGGCTAAGGAAGAAGAAATGCAGAAGCAAGTTGCACAAGGGAACACTGCTTACCTGAGTGAAATTGAAAGCCTTAAAAATGAAATTGCAACAACACAGTCCAAATATGCTGAAATTATAGCCTCGCTGCAAAAAGAACTGCATGAAGGACAGAATAAACAAGAGCAGCTCATTGAACAACTTGAATATTCTAGTAACAAATATGAAGAAATGAACAAACTACAGGAAGAGGTACATCAAGCAAAACTCATATATGAAGATCAGATACTAGAACTAAAGAAACAGCTGGAATTTTGCAATGAAGGTGAGAAAGAGGAAATTGCCAAACTGCAAAGTGTTATTGAAAATAGTTCTCAGTGTCACCAAAATGAAATAAAGAAATTAGATGAAGAACTCCACAAACTGAAGGCTGATTATGAGAGGGAAGTGTCAGAGCTGAAGCATCAGCTTGAAGCCTTTGCTGTAGCACATGAAGAAGAGCGCAACATGTTAGACCAACTGAAGCAAGACTTATTAGAGGAGTACAGAGTAAAAGAGAAAAACATGCAGGACGAATTGCATGCTTGTAAGGAAAAGTATGACTGTGAACTGGAATACATAAGGCAAACTTTGGCTAAAGATGAAGAAATTGAGACTACAATTGTAGAATCGGAACCAGAGCTAGCAGAAAAGACCAAGCATTTAGAAAATGCTTTAAAGGAATTACGATCTCAACACAGTATACTAAGAGATGAATTGACCTATATGAATAATGTTAAAATGAAACTGGAAGTGGAACTCCAGCATGCTAAGGTAGAATACTTTCATGAGCGGGAAGATTTAGAGTTCAAACTTAACGAACTCCAACTTGCTAAAGAGGATCACAGTTGTGTAATTGAAAAGCTAAAATCTGAGCTTCAAGCAGCTAGAGAACAATATCAGAAAACTGTAAAAGAGAACAGCCTGGAAATCCAAGAATTGATTGAAAAGCATAGACGAGATATCTCTGAGATTAAAGAAACGGTATCCTGTGCTTTACAGACAGAGAATCAATCCTTACTTCTTGAAATACAAAATTTGAAAGAACAATGTCAAAGTCACATAGAGGAGAAAGAAGAAGCAATTACTAGTTACGAGAGTTTGCGACAAACTCTGGAAAGTTTGCAAATGGAGTTGGGGGAATCGGCTGGGAAGATAAGTCGAGAATTTGAATCCATGAAGCAGCAGCAGGCATCCGATGTTGATGAACTACAGAAGAAGCTTAGAGTGGCTTTCAATGAAAAAGATGCTCTTCTTGAAACTGTGAATCGTCTCCAAGAAGAGGTGGGTCAGTTTTCCTCCGAAAGAGAAGAACTAGAAGAACTGAGGCATAGAATAGAAGTATTTAAGGAACAGAATGAAAAATATGTTACTTCTCTTCAGCAGAAAGATGCCTGTATAAAAGAACTTGAAGAGAAGGAAAAGGAGCTTTCCACACAGAACAATAGTATCCTCGATGAACTGAAGTGCTCTTCAGAGAAAATCGGAAATACTTTTGAAGAATATGAATTAGAGAAAGCAAGGGTGGTAGAACTTCAACAGCAAAATGAGGCCCTTAATATTTGTAAACATGACTTAGAGCAGCAGGCAGCAGAATTAATGGAGAAGCTGAAAAATACTTCAGAGGAGCAAGAAAAGAACCAACAAAAGCTGGTGGAATTTGAACATCACATTAAAGCTCTTCAGCAAGATAAAGAATCTCTCTTGTCTGAATTAGAGGCTTTGCATGATGAAAATACTAAAATAAAAGAAGAGAGAGAGAGAGATGGTAAGGAACTGGAAAGCTTTGCATCTGAAAAAACAGAACACCTCATGCTTAAAGAGAAAGCAGATAACTTAGAATTGAAATTGCAAACAGCATGTGAAGAAAAAGACCATTTGACTAAACTACTTGAGGAGGAAAAAGCCTTCAAATCACTTGTTACGAACCAGTTGCTTGGCCTCCTTGAGAAGATGGGCTCAAAATACTCAGAGGAAAATGACAGAGAGGATGTTTTTGGCATACTGGAAACTGCAAACAAATTCTTGACAGATGTGAAACAGGAGGAACAAAATCTGATTTCACAGAAAGATGAAAATGTTGTTCTACAGCAAGAGATGCAGAGACTCCAAGAAGAAAATGTAGCACATTGTATGGAGCTTAGATCTCTGCTGGAGGACTATGAAAAGGAAAAAGGCCTTTTGAAAGAGGAGTTAGAAGGGGCTCTCTCAGAAAAAGAAGCCCTCCAATTAGATATTCAAGAGTTAAAGCACAGCAGTGAAAAAGTCAGGAATGAGAATCAAGAACTTCTTGCCCGTATTGACGAAATGTCTGAAAAACTTGAACTTAATGAAAGCAAAATTCAAGAACAAGAAGAAAAATGGAAAGAAGAGGAAAAAACTCTAAGCCTAGCTTTGGAACAAAAAGGCACGGAGCTGCGAGATGTACAAGCTGAGCTTTCGTTGCTAAAGGTTAGGTGTTTTCTTATTGCGATACTTTTAATTTATCTCTCAAAATTAGGTATAACTAAATGTGGGTCCAAGTATGTTAGGATTGGGTAGCTGTTTGTTTTTCTGGGCTGTATGGCCATGTTCCAGATGTTAAGATTTGTTTAGAACCAGCCATGAACGTATTTATTTTATCTGTGAGAGAGATCTCTGGATGTGTTTGAAAATGTGTCTCTCCTCACATTTTGTGTTCACTTTGACAACCCGTAAATGTGAATCTGCCCTCAGTCCGCTTAAGAACTATGTGTAGAATAAGGACTGAAAAATGAATCATCCTCAGATTTAAAGCAATTAAAAGAATGGATTTAGAGATTGGTTTTTAGTTTAGCTGCCTTGGATCTCACTTAAATAAATATATTTTCCCCCTACCCAAGTCATTGAAAAATTATTTTCCAAGACTATGTTCTAGTTATTTTAAATGGGCCATTTCTTAGTCTTTGATTCAGTTCCCCACCACTACCTTTGAGGCATATGAGCCAAAGCATCTTCAGGGATTTTAATGTTCTTCATATTAAGAAGAAAATGGCTTTTATAATTTAATAATGTTATATCAATGTGTAGTCAAGAAGAAACTTGTTGCACTACTGATATTATCTTTTTAAAAATGGGATTGAGTGGAAACAGCCTTCAGAAATTAAAGATGGTTTTTGAAATTCAAAAAAGTACATATCTACATGTTAAAGTGATATTATTATTGAAAGTTTTAGGTTATTATTATATTTGATATTATTTAATGTTATTATACATTAAAGGAAGAACTGAACTGGCCTTCTAATTTCTTTGGTTTATAATGTAGGATTCTGTGGAAGACTCTTCAGCTAATGCTGACCAACAGTCGTCAGAGACACAAAAAATAGGTAATTCTTTAATGGCTATTTCCCAGTTTTATTATGTATTCTGCAGTGGACATCTGTCACCGTTGTAAATCACAATATTATTGTTGTAACAATATTCAAAATAGTGTTTTGTTGAAGTTTGTTATGTTGTTACTCTGTTTTATTTTATTGCTTACTTTATTTGTAACTTTATTTGAACATTTTAAAACTACTTTTAGACTGCCTTATAAGATTTCATACACCTTGATTTTTCTGTCAGCCAGAGGTGGCAAAGCTCTTCTGCATTCACTGTCTCTCTTGGCTTCTTGAATAGTTGCTTAGGTAGCATCAAAGGAATAGAAGTAAAATCCAGAGCAGTTTTCTGAGCTATATTTGAAGTCAAAATGCAAAAAATGATAGCAGCAGTGAATGACAGTAAACATAAAATAGACCTATGAACCAGTGTAAGACAAATCAGTTTAAAAATGCATAGACAAACCAAATGGAGCATCATCTCTATAAATCAATAAATCTTGACGCAAATAAAACTTTGATCATGCCAAGGTAGGCTGATATAGGAACAGATGCTTTTTTTAGGTGTAAAGCAATTTAGAGCATTAAAGAAAAGTTATCTGACACTTTGAATTGAGCTGACAAAGAAATAAACAGTACGGTTCCTTTTGAACTAGTGGAGTTTGACTTCAGTTGTCTTATTGAGAACTGTGATCAGACTATTTCTGTCAAGGGATTGTAATTGGTAAATGATTTATGCCACTAAATTCACTCCTGGACCTTAAGTGGCAAGGTTGGATGAAAAACTTCCCACCAAAAATACAAGCCTGATCTTTCTAGAATAGGAATGAGAACTGTGGGATCACAGGGGTTTTTAGGGAATTTAACCTCTGTGTCTTGGCCCCAGTCAAATCCAGACATCATTTCAGCCAAAATGTACAGCATCAGCCAAGTCCAGTGCCTTGGAGCAATAGAGTTGAGTAGCATTTGTTTACTGTTCAGAATTCTACTCAGACTTTATGTTTATCAGCTAATTAAAGGCCCACCAGACTCTTGACTGTCTCTGTACCATGAGAAGTTCACATTCACAGTATTCAAACTAATATGGTGATTTTTATGACAGAAATAATGTGCCATACCATTTTAAAGTGGATTTTGTTTGTTGTTGTAGAGCATTTGGAAAAGCAGCTGAAAGAGAAAGAAGAAAAATTAAATAAAATTAAAGCAGTTGCTCTGAAGTTAAGGAAAGAATTGGAATCTAGCAGGAAAGAGGTAATTTAAACCACCCTCAAGCATTCATGATAAAATACTAATAAACTGATTCCGGGACTGCATAGATTTTGGGATGTTTTGAATTATCCTATTTTGTCCCCAGCAGGGTAGGAGTGTCTTATGATAGCTTTGTCTCTTAAATTTCTATGTTTTTGTTCGTTTGTTTTTTTGTCACATCCAAAGCTTAACCAATATTCCAGCATCAGGTTGTATGAAGATCTGGAGATATGCACCAGTATAGTGGTAATCCTTTGTGCATTTTCCATAACTTTTTTGGTTTCAGTTTTACAGAGCTGCATTACAAGGCTTGATCCTTTTGTATAAGAACCATGTAAAAATGATGAAAGACGCATCTTGAATTCAGGGCAAATTGATCAGCAATGTTTAAAATATTTCTATATCTCTGCTGTTCATTGAGAGCAGCATTTCTCTCCTGTTCACACTGACTTCCTTTACAGTTTTGGGATAACTAAAAAAGGAGACTGTTTTTATAGGCTTGCACAATTAGGCTTCTAGAGATTTTAGAGATAATTCTTTCCTGTAACAATTAAGCATACTCAATCTTAACAATATAGTGTAGTGCAGTCAGAAATGAAGATAACATAGACTGACAGCCACATGGACTGCTTTGTAATCATGAAATTATTTTATGAAAGACTTCAGATTATTTCAATATGTGTGTATTCAAAATGCTTTTTAGTAGAGATGGTAGTATCATAGCACTTGTTCATGTGTGTGTTTATCTTGGCAAAATTATGGCCAGTCATAGGTTGTTTAAATCTATTGTTATGTAATTTTTTTTAAGCATTAGATTTGAAGTTTCATGAGTGAAGTTTATCATGGAAAGGAGTGCTTTTGGGTTCTAATTCCCCTGCAGCCTGTGCACATTTGCACAGAAGTGTTGGAAAAATCTGTGGAACAGTTGAGTGAGATTATGAAAGCAGAGGAAACTCATAAAAATCCCCTGCATTAATTCAACCGTGGTCATAAACAGCTTTATATCTCTCTATGCACTTAGGTGCAGACATTGAAAGAAGAACTAACATCATCACAGTTGGAAAAAGAGCAACTATCTAACTCAATGGGAGACATTATTCAAGGAGCTGAGAGCTATAAGGTGAAATACAGGTGCTTTTTTCATTCCTGAATGCTTCATATTTTTAAAATACTTGATCAGATACATGAAAGAAAGTAGAATGTCAGCATTAATTGGGATTGTTTGTATCTGTTTTCAAAATTGCCATGGAATTATTTCGGGAGGCTGTCTTGCTGTAGATTGTGCTTTGCCAAAAAAATGGGGTGGGGATAGGAATTATATATGTTTTTAAAGTAGATTGACCCCCACACAAATAGGTATTCTGCTTTTCTGCCACTTGGATTATTGTGCTTGGTGTCTCTTAAATTGTTCTAATCTCCTTGATAATTGCATTTCGTTCACAGAAATGTCATTCAAAGCTCCAGGTTGTTTCTAATGGTGTGTTTCAGTAAGGAAGTTGCAAAATGAACCGACTTTCTATTCCCAAGTCCTTTTCTCACTAAAGTGATAGGAGAATGTAGAGGGGAAGCACAAAGAGCCACGTATAGCTCAGTTAGCCACTGCAAGATTACTTTGACGATTGCACTTTTCCTGTGATGAGCTAACAGAAATGTCTCCACGTGTTTTTATCCCTTATATCTGAGAAGTATCATTTTTAAAAGCAGCATAGCTTTGTGATGGAGTGCAACTTGGTAGATTTAAATTGTTACAAGCAGCTCTGAGTGATATATTAATACTTGAAAGATGGGAAGTAGCTGTTGCTGCCCCAGTTGTAAAGAAAACAAACACTCCATTGTAGAAGCAGAATGTCTGCTTGCTCAGCATTCGTGTAATCACTGTAGGTCAGGGCTGCACAGGAAGTCGATCGCGATCGACCAGTTGATCCCGGGACCGAAGGAGGTAGATCCCAGCCGGATCGCTTCTCAGAGGGGAGGGGAGCCAGGCCGTGCCAAGCCCCTCCCCCGGCTTCGGCACTCCCAGCAGCTGCACCAGGTTTGAGGAGGGCAGGGCCAAGCCAGCCTTGTACTAGCTATGCCACCACTGGCTTGGCATTGCCATCCTCAATCCTGGAGAAGCTGCTGGGAGCTCCAAAGCCAGAGGGGAGGGGGCGGGGCTTTGTGCAGCCTGGCTCCGCCCCTCCTCGCCACCGCCCCGCCCCCTCCCCCCCCCAGCCTTGAGGAGGTAGGTAGGTCTTTCTGACTTGGTTTTAATATAAGTAGCTCGCATGCTGAAAAAGTGTGGGCATGCCTGCTGTAGGTATTCTTATGTACAGTGCAATAATACAGCTGACATCAAATAAATTGATATTAACACACTGGTTCAAAACAATGGGAATGTTATAACCAAAACAAACACACGATGCTTAAATTCGCTCAAAATATCTTCTATAATCATATACTTATATACATAACATAAATTCGCAGTGTCAGTACATACAAATAACGCCAGGTAGAGCCGACTTGTATCGCTGGGGAAGACAGGGAGTCACGGAAAAGTTCTTGAGGGTGGGAATGTAGCGAGACCGGGAGGAAAGTTCAATAGGAAATGTAGTCCCAAGTCCGGAGATGATTCACCCCGCATATATCAGTACATAACACCCTTGAAATCAAAAGGCAATGCCCAAGTGACTCCACCGCGTTGGTTGCATCCAGGTGGGCTCCGGGAGGCGTGTATGGCAAGGGCCGCGACGGTCTAATTACGAGCTCGGCCGTTTCGCCCTCCACGGGCTTTTTCAAGCGGCAAAAGAGTAGTACAACATGGCGTGACACAGGAGGATCAATTAATCTGCAACAATAATTCGCATTTAAAACATGAAAGCAACACATTCTCATTATAGTAGCCCACAGAGAAATTGACAGACATACCATTTCATGGCTGGAATCACGCATACATCTCCTGCGGACCCGAAGGTGCATATAGGTAAGCAAGGATACAATTTATACATTAAAACGGAGCTGATTCAGGTGAGTAGGGCGGATAAGGGGAGGGGCTCATTTAACCCGATTGGAAATTCGCTTTGTAGATGGACTATCCACCATGTTTCCCGCCTAATGAGCAGTTCATGTAAATTACTGTGAGGGGGTGCCCTGATTTTTTCCAAATAAATTGATGCAGACTTTTCAAAGAATTTAAAAGAAAATCATTTAATTGTCTGGGAAGAAATAGGCATGTTTTGAGTTATGTAGTTCTAGTGTTTGTAATAAACAAAAATAGATGCTGTTTTTCTTTTATTCTATGACACATTTTTTCACATATAAACATCTCTAAAAACGAGGTGTGTCTTATAATGGTGGGTGATATATATACTCGAGTATAAGCTGACCTGAATATAAGCCGAGGCACCTAATTTTACCACAAAAAACTGGGAAATCTTATTGACTCGAGTATAAGCCAAGGGTGAGAAATGCAGCCACTACTGGTCAATTTCAAAACATATCAATAAATAACATTAATTGAGGCATCGGGAGGTGAACTGTTTTTGAATATTTACCATATTTCAAAGAAAAATGCTAAACTAGCTCTGTAAGTAGAAAAGGGGGTCAACAAAAAACAATATGGTATCAACAATAATTTGATAATAATAAAACTTCATTTGTATCCCACCCTATCTCTGCATGGAGACTCAGGGCAGCTTCCAACATAGTAACAGGCAAACATTCAATGCCTATATAAACAGAAAACCATAAAAATTCTAAACAAAAAAGGGAATACTTGTAGCACAGCAGTTCTCGTTTGTGCCTGGAGGGCAGGGGACAGGGCCTGGGGTCCCATTAGCATTAGAACCGGCTGTGCTAGAACTGGATTCTGAGGATGAGCTAGATGACTGGGGTGAAGGGCAGCTTCCCCCGCAAGAGCCTCTTTCACCTACAGAGAGCTTGGCCTGGGAAGAAATGTGTTTTGGTCCAAGGGATGATTCAGATCATCAGGTGCGGTCTGATAGCGAAGCAGGGAGTTATGAACACCCGGGAGGGAGATCTTCCCAGGAGCCCGTGGAGGAAGATATGGAACAAAGCGCATGGGAAATGGATAGGGAGGAAAGTTCTCAGAGAGATAGCAACACAGCTGCCGAAAGACAAGGTCGAACCTTTGATAGGAGACGGAGCATTGAGGCTAGTAGGAGGGATTGGTCCCGAGCCCTAGATCGACCGAGGTCCGTCAGCAGAGATTGGAGACGAAGAAGCCTAGAGCGTCGAGGACCTCGGCCGAGGGATTAAGTATAGGATCCGTGGGAACGAATCCTCAGTTCTCCGGCCACGTCTTTTCTGATTAGGCGTGAAGCGGAGTGGGACCACAAGCCTAGCCGTGGTCATCAAGTCTTGCCTTGAGTTTGCCTTGCCTTGTTTCCTGAACCGCATCGGATTGCGGAGCCTTGCCTGGTTTCCTGAAACGCATTGGATTGTGGAGCCTTGTCTGGTTTCCTGAACCGCATTGGATTGCAGAGCCTTGCCAAGCTACGTTACTTTGGACAATCTTGCTTTATTACCTTTTGGACATTTACATATTATTGGACTCTATATTCTTTGGAACTGTTTTTATACTCAATAAAGTAGTTAGCCTTCAGTGTGTCTCTGTGTGTGTGATTAAGGGGCCCGCCAAGTCCGTGCATTGTGACAATACTAAACATTGTACAATAGGTTAAAATATTTAATGTATTAAATAAAACAGTTGCATTCAATAATTATTAAAAGAAATTTAAAAAACAGTCGAGGTAAAATATATCAATTCCCTTTCGCCTTCTGTCAGGCTTCTATTGATGCAGCCTAGAATGGCATTGGCCTTTTCAGCTACAGCATCACACTGTGTTCCGCTCGTGGTAAACTAAGACTCCTTTCATAGAATTCCTTGGCAGCGGTGGTAAAGGTGTGCCTGGAGCATGGGAGGAGGGAAAGGCGCACAATTTTCTCTTCTCCCTTGCAAGCCTTTCCTGCCTTCGCCGCCAAGGAAGGTGTGTGCGGGGCGAGAGAGGAAGGGGAGAGGAGCGCACCTTTCCCTCCCCCTCAACCCATGCACGGCTTTTCTGCGTCCTCCTGCCGCTGCCCCCGCCACTGCAGCCGCGCATGGGATGAGGGAGAAGGAGAGCAAGGCTGCGGAAAAGCCTGCCGCTGGGGCTCCCTCCTCCTCTGCCGCCGCTGCTGAGGAAGGCTTGCCTTTCCCTCCTCCTCCTTCGTTCCGTGCGAGGTTTCCTCGCCGGAAGAAGGAGCCATGGGGCTTATCCACGGCCTTGCTCTCCTCTGGACTCGGAGGAGGGAAAGGCGTTGGGGGGCATGGGAGGAGGTGAGGATCCTGGTGGGAAGGCATGGGGAAAGGGCTCTTCTTTCAGCCCCACACATTCCCGCCAGGACCTTCACCTGAATACAAGCCAAGGGGTGGTTTTTCAGCCTGAAAAAAGGGCTGAAAAACCCGGCTTATAGTTGAGTATTTACGGTATGTGTGTGCATATATATATACTGTATATAGTCAATTTTTTTGTTTGCGGTACTGAAATTAGTGTGCATCTTAGAAACGATGGGATCCTACAATCGAAGAAATACGGTATATACTTCATAACTGATGTGCACAATAAATGGTATGCATCTTTGTGTTTTCTGCAATTTGAAAAGGATTTATCTGTTCTCCCAGAATCTTTTACTAGAGTTTGACAAACAAGCAGAACAACTGGATTTTGAAAAAGAGCGAGTTCGTAATTTTGAAAGGCAAATTGATGACCTTACAAGACAGCTGGAGAATTCAACTCAGCAGGTACTGTTTATTTAAAATATATTAAAATTGACTTCTGACAATCTTACTGCAGAGCATAAGGGCAGTAGCGTTCCTCTGTTGTTGTTGAGAGATACTGCCTTTCTGTGCCTTTCTACTTGATTGTAGTCACTGATAGGAGAGGCTTTCATGAGTGAAGTTGGTGAAAGACAAATGTTGGGAGGAGAATTGTGTTACCCAGAGCTTGTGAAGGCTACCTGTTTGGACCCAACCAGCATGGACAGTCACAGTGCTGTTGATGGGAGTCCTCAACTTCCAGTGGAATAACTGATCAAATGCTTATAAAATTGCCTATAATGTGTCATTCATGGGAATCTGCATTTCTGGAAATCGGACACCTGTGTATATGTTTAAAACTTGTAGTAAAATAATTCATGCCCAAAAAACTGGTTTTACTTATCCATGGGTAAATTAAAGTACTGTACCTTAACTGTTATTTACAAAGGAACCATTTCCTCCCCGAGTAGAATGGTGAAAGGTGAAGCCTAAAGAGCTGCTGTCTCTTGGAATTTGCTAGAAGGTCCTCCAGGGTGACTCTTTGCTAACTTCTTGCAGAAAAATACCATAGAATCACCTGAAGGACATGTTTTGCTGGATGTATTTCCCGAGATCATAGTGCATTTATAAATGATGGTCAAAAGATCGGTACCCCAATCACTATTGGCTCTGGTTCTACCCATCCCCAATTGTAGCTTAATAAGTCTGGACACAATCTCCTCAAGATAAATTTATCATTGGGAGAAAAAGTTTTAAAAGCCAGGGGTGTTTTGCAAAAGATGTCTAGGCAGCAACTCTAATATGCAAAATGACCCTTTCCTATCTTAATTATATATGTATATGTTTACCACTATCATTTTAGCAAGACCAGTATCGCTCTGCTAATGAAGATCTCTTGACCCGTATCGAGACCCTACAGACAAACAACAAACTGTTAGAAAGCCAGCTGTTAGAAACACAGAGAGCCAAAGCAAAAGTTGATAAAGAACTTGAAGCTGAAAAACTTCTAAAAGAACAAAAAATAAAGGTAACCAGACTTTTTATGAAAGCAAAGATTAATAACATAATATAGGTGAGGGTTTTTTTTTCTAAATGAAGAATACTTAAAACTGTTTTTTAGGACCATGCTAATGCTGCAAAAGAAGTTGAAGAACTCCAAGTACAGCTCCAAAAAGAAAAGAAGCATCTTCAGAAGGTGTTAGAAGAGCTGGAACTGGCAAAGAAGGTATTGTGAAGGCTCGATTACTTCTCTGTTACCCTGTTTTGGTTTATATACAGTGATCCCTTGCTGCCTGCTGGGTTTGATTTGAGGACCCCTCATGGATACCAAAATACATGGATGCTCAAGTCTCATTAAAAACAATGGGGCAGTAAAATGGTGTCCCTTATATAAAATGGCAAAAATTGGATTAAAAATGTATATTTTCCAACCAGGGATAGTTGAATCTATGGATATAAAATTTTAATTACAGAGGGCCAGCTGTATGAGTCCTCATTTAACTATGTTTCTTGATTTATTTGTTCTTGTGTCAAATAAAAAAATCATATAATTCACCTGGAAAATACATAGAATGTTCAATTGAGATACAACAGAAATATCTCTCCGTAATTCCAAAACAGTAGAATTAGGTTTACTCGATTATCTGCTAGTTGTATATATTGTATGGAAATGTTATGTTGAATTTTATAATATACAGGATGCCCAGAAAAGTACACTGATGGACATGGAAATAGCTGACTATGAACGTTTTGTAAAAGAACTTAATCAGAAAATTACTGACAAAAGCAGCAGAATTGAAGACCTTGAGCAAGAGATTAAAATCCAAAAACAGAAGCAAGAAACTCTACAGGAAGAAATCAGTGAGTGAGATATTACTTCTTTGTGTCTAAAGATGGTTTGGTATATCTTTCACTATAGCAAGACAACTTAATATGTATCTCACAAAGTAGAAACAAACTATAAAGTAGTTTACTGTAAAAATGAAATCTCAAAATATACCATTGGTGGGAATTTTGTTCTAAAGATTTTTTAAAAGACTATTAGATAATAGATATTTACTAAATTATCCAAATGCCTTGTGGAGAAATTCTTAAACCCATTTATATTCAGTAAAATCCCTGGTTTAAGGATATGAAAAAGGTATTTTTCAAGTTTTCCACTGAATTTGGAACATGTTTTTATCAGATAAACAAACCCTTAGAATGAAAATCAACTTTCAACTTTCTGGAATAATTTCAACTTAATTATTGTGTCATCTACTCAACTTGCAGACTATGAGAAAAATAAAAATATTTTAGAAACGTTTCTTAGCATTCCTATTTCTAATTCAGTACCTAAATTATTCATATCACTTTTTTGTCGTATAGAGTCATTTCAGAGTACTGTACAAGTATATGAGGAAAAGAATGCCAAAATCAAGCAGCTTCTGGTGAAGACAAAAAAAGAATTGGCAGATTCAAAGCAAGCAGTAAGTTTTGGAGCTTTTACTATGTGTTCTGTTTTTGTTTATTTGTGTAGATTAATAATAATGTAGTTACATTGTTGTCTCCTGCGGTATTATGATAAATTATTCAAGATAACTCTTTTGTTTTAGGAAAATGAACTTCTGAGACTTCAAGCATCATTAAAGGGAGAATTGGAAGCAAGTCAGCAGCAAGTGGAAGTTTATAAGGCAAGGCAATATTTTCCTTTTGGTTTAATGGGAAAAACATAATTGTATTTGGCAGAGTAGTAGCTGAAGGTACATATTGTTATAGGTAAAAGGTAAAGGTTTCCCCTGACATTAAGTCTAGTTGTGTCCGACTCGGGGGTGTCGTGCTCATCTCCATTTCTAAACCAAAGAGCCGGTATTGTCCATAGGCACCTCCTAGGTCATGTGGCCAACATGTCTGCATGGAGCGCAGTTACCTTCCTGCAGAAGTGGTACCTATTGATCTATTAACATTTGCATGTTTTCAAACTGCTAGGTTGGCAGAAGCTGGGCCTAACAGTGGGAGCTCACCCTGCTCCTCAGATTCTGCCAACCTTTATGGTCAGCAAGTTCAACAGCTGAGCGGTTTAACCTACTGCGCCACCAGGGGGCCCTAAAGTCTTTTGATTTACTGGACTGTCCCTTATTAACTAACTAACTAACTAACTTTATTTCTTATGAGTCGCCCTCCACGAAAGGTGCTCTGGGCAACTTACACAATTAAAATAAACAGGTTACATAGTCACCGCTTGTTACTAACAATCATAGGCTCTTCTGAAGAGCCATGTCTTAAGTGCCCCTAAAAATGTATGTAGATCAGGAGTGGCTCTTTGGTCAATTAAGTGACAATAAAATCACATCGAAAATAGAATGTCCACAGAGAACTAGAATCCCCATTCTCTATATGCCTGGTCATTTCACTAGTATTGTGCTTGTTACAAGAGTACAGGGGAAACATTCTGTTTTATGTGTGAAGCTTATTCTGTATGTATAGATATTGGGAGTCTACTGTGAATTCCAGTTGCATATCCTAAAGGCCAGATATTCAAATAGTTAAATAGAACTTAATCAATTTACTGTTCCTTTGAAATATTCCTATATAACCATCCTTCTACTTTTAATAACAGTGATCTAATTCAGAAAAACAATAACGGAATTTTGTCCCAATCTTTGGTGTAAAAAGATTATAATTACACCCCAGTACTTTTTGTGTATGTTAAGTATGATTTGGGGAGAGAAAATATTTGTGGTCTTTCCACTTTCCCTGGGGGTCTTTGGCCCCTGTTCCCCACAAATGTGAAGGAACAGCTGAAGTTGCTCTTCCTTCCATGAGAAGTACTAATCCACTACTAAATTGTAAACATATTTAAATAAGCTTTCTTTTATAGATTCAGTTGGCTGAGATTACTTCAGAAAAACACAGAATTCAAGAGCATCTGCGGACTTCGCTAGATCAACACCAGAGGGTACTTAATACTTACCAGAAGAAATTGGCGGCTCTCCAAGAAGAGTGCAATGCAACAAAGGTATTTTTTGTAAACAGTAGAACAATTGTTGTCAGAGCTCTAAATCTACTTAGTTACTGGAAAATTCTCCCCTAGCACTTAAAACATTTGAACCATGGGTAATTTTTACAGACCTGAAGTTATGTACCTCTCAAACCAGTCCCAATTACTTGCTAGAATGGGACTGTAAGGAGGGATGCATATCAAGAAGAAAAATGCCAACATCTAACCTGTGTTCAACATTACTATCTCAGTTTCTTTACAGAGAGGTCATCCCATGTGTCTATGTTGATAATGATGTCAATTGATACACTACTTCTCCATGTCATTGCAGGCAGAACATGCTACTGTTACATCTGAATTTGAGAGCTACAAAGTCCGTGTACATAACGTTTTGAAACAGAAAAACAAAAGCTCCCACTCTGACACGGATGTGACAAAGCAAGAAAGGTAAGCATTGCATTGTTGGCCAGCTTGGTCAGTGCCTTTTTGAATGAAAATTACATTGCGAAAATCAAAGCTTCATGGTTCATGTTGCCTGAAGACCTGGTGTAGTGAAGCCAAGGTGTACTGTACAAAGTAAAGCACTTCTGGGGTTTTTCTTTCAGAGAACACATGGAAAAGGTAATAGACCAATTGAAGATCAAATTGCAAGACACTCAGCATAACCTACAAATTAACTTAACTGAGCTGCAGGCGCTACAGTCTGAACATGACACCCTGCTGGAAAGACACAACAAAATACTCCAGGAAACAGTGGCAAAAGAAGCAGAGCTCCGAGAAAAGTATGTTCCTGTGTTGTGCAAATCATATTATTGTGATTCTAATTGACATTTGACCTTCAAAGTCTGCATGTGAATGGGATGTTCAATATTTAAGGGTCATAGTTACCATGTCAAGGGTACTGCAGATTTTACAGCATGATCTAGAAATCTTCCCAGGCTGACAGTGGTAACTTTGAAGGTTTCTGCCTCCATAGTCTCTTGATTTGTCATAGTACTGAATTTTTTTTGGTGTTTTCTAATGTGGACATCTGGGCTGTGGGGGGATTATTCTAGGCTCTGCACAATCCAGTCCGAAAATATGGTGATGAAGTCAGAACATGGGCAGATTGTGAACCAGCTGACAGCCCAAAATGAAGCTCTTAGGAACAGCTTCCGCGACCAAGTCAGGCATCTACAAGAAGACCACCGGAAGACAGTGGAGACATTACAACAGCAGCTGTCCAAAGTAGAAGCCCAGCTCTTTCAACTCAAAAGTGAGCCAAGCACAAAAAGTAAGCTACTCCCCATTGTTCATTGAAGAAGTAATATTCAGCTTAGGCCACTTGGCAACTGTTCTCACTTATCTCAGGTCTGCTTAAGACTCCCATTTATTTTAAACAAACTCATTGAAGGTTTCAGGGTAGTTTGCAATAGGGGCAGAATAGCTGAAGCCAATGCAACCTGGAGAAGAACTGGGGTAGCCCCCAGTCTTAATTTTCAGATGGCATGGAGGACTGAAGGAGGCTAGGAAAGTTCTCCCATAACTTCCTGCATAGTTGGCTTTTGTACCTAGTTTCTTTTCAGGTGAATTATTAATTCAGCATTACATTAGGAAATATTTTCATAATTTTTGGACTTGTGAACTTTACTTGTATAATCATATACATTAATTCTCTTCTTAATGGACCCCTTCGTGGTGCAGCAAGTTAAGCAAGTTAAGCCGCTGAGCTGCTGAACTTACTGACTGAAAAGTTGGCAGTTCAAATCTGGGGTGAGCTCCTGCTGTTAGCCCTAGCTTCTGCCAACTTAGCAGTTTGAAAACATGCGAATGTAATTAGATCAATAGGTACCACTTCTGAGGGAAGGTGACAGCGCTCCATGTAGTCATGCTGGCCACATGACCTAAGAGTTGTCTACAGACAAAACTGGCTCTTCAGATTAGTAATGGAGATGAGCACCATCCCCCAGAGTCAGATACAACTAGACTTAATGTCAAAGAAACCTTTACCTTTTAATTCTCTTCTTGTATAACGGAGTTATTTAATAGTGATTTGCCTTTCAGGCCCTGCTGCTTCCAGCCTGCCAGCAAAGAGCCTGCGAGAACGAAAGAGTGCCGACCTTCCTCTTCTTGATGTCCATACTGTTGCAAGGGAGGAGGGTGAAGGAATGGAAATGACTGACACAGAGTCTGTTTCTTCTGCCAGTACCCATATACCATCCTTAGAACAGCTGCTTAATACCCCAGAAACAAAATTTGGTAAGGAATATTTCTTATATCGGGGTGCAGTTGCGGTTTTTGCCTGGTCTAATATAGAATTGGCCTTGCTTGATGGTTAGGGTTTCAGTTTGATATATCCTGTGGTCATTTTGTGTATACTTTCTAAGGCTGGTATCACATTAGAGCTGAAAGAGTACCGTATATTCCAGCATACTAGACAACTTTTTATGCCTGGAAAATCTCATGAAAAGTGGGGGTCGTCTAGTACGCTGGGTATAAATTAAAACAATAAGTTAAAGAAAAAAATAAGGCATGCTGGGAGCAGTAGAAGTCAGGGGACTACTCCCAGCATGCCTCTGGGGGGCACATCCAAGGCATGCCGTCACCCAGCGCTGCTAGGAGTCATCCAGAGACACTTCCTTGGGCCTAAGCAGGCCCAGGGGCCTTCGGAAGAGGTAAGCGGTGAAGGCGAGGAGGTCCTTGAACGGAGAGCGGTGGGGGCCACGGGGACATAGTCTTGGAATGGGGGGGGTAGTCTTAAAGGCCGAGTATATCCCTAACTCTGTATTTTATCTTTAAAAGTTGGGGGGGGGTTGTCTTATACCCCCAGTTGCCTTATTTTCCGGAATATACGATATGCAGTTTATTTATCCCATCTGAAATCTTGTGGCTGCCTACTTCCAGAAGAATTCTGGGGTTTGGTAGTTTTGGAGAGGGGCCTCTGAAATACTCAGCCATAGGGGCCCTGGGTCTCACTCATGATTGACTCTGTTCTTTATTTACTGTCCTGATTTTAGAGTTTTTTAAATATTGGTCATCAGCAAGGAGGAAACCATGAAAATGCATGCTGGGCTACCAGTATTTAAAAACTTTAAAGTCAGGACAGTAAATAAAGAACAACAATCGGAAAACGGGATTTCCAGGCAGGAAACAATCAGAGCTAGCTAACATCTCCCAACAAAGGATTTCCCAGGCAGGAAGCAGTCAGGCTTTGAAGCTGCAGTGCCATTCAGTGCTTATTAAGGTGGCCAATTGCAACATTCAAACTTGCCTTCAGCAGACAAAAGTTCTTTCTCCCACTCTGGACATTCCACAGATATGTAAACCCCACTTGCCTGATTTCCAACAGACCCCTCAATCTCTGAGGATGCCTGCCATAGATGTGGGTGAAACGTTAGGAGAGAATGGTTCTGGAACATGGCCAGACAGCCCAGAAAACTCACAGCAACCCAGTGCTTCTGGCCATGAAAGCCTTTGACTGTATGATTTGTTTGTTTAAGTTCTGAAATAGTCCTTCCATTAAATTTGACCTTTTTGTGAACAATTTTAGAACCGCCACAATGGGAAGTAGAGCTCACAAAAGACCAATTGATCCAGAAATTAAATACCACATCAAAGAGTGCTGATCATTTAAATGGACTGCTTCGCGAATCAGAAGCTACCAATGTAATTCTAATGGAGCAAATAAAGGTTAGTAATTACGTGCTTTCCAAACTTATAGTATGTGTGTGTTTCAGATGCTCTCTACCACTTCCAAACAAACTTGCTACAATTAACTTGTAAACATAATACATTCCTTCTTCCAATGTGTTATTATCTTTCTGCTCTTCAAGGCACATACATATCATCTTGTCCTTTTTTGTATGCTTGCTCATATGTTCCTGCAGGAGTCAGTGTTACATGATCAGCTCTCTGAACTTTACCAGGAATTGAGGCCAGGCAAAGCCAAGGCAAATAAATGAATGTAAATGAGCAGAAGAGAGAAAGGGACAGAAGATGAAGCCTGGTCAAACCCCTGCACTTCGCAGAGGTTGAGATGTCTCACTAATAAAAACAAACAAAACCCAAAAATACTGAAGCCCTGCCACCTGATATAAAGTACCTCAAACCAGACATATGCACTCAAGAAATTTCTATTCTGTTCATGAAGTATATTGCCAAAAGTACCTTTTCAGGATTTACTTACTCTTTCCCCTTGTGGATATTGTTCGAAGAGACTGTATATATTTTAACTATTGGAGCCACTTTCCAAACATTCGTCTAATTCAGGGCTTAAAGCTATCTGATTCGGTGATCTGGCATTTTTTACTCTGTGTCAGGGACCAATTCCATATTTGTATCCATTGGCAATTGGTGTCGTTGTCTTCCTTGAGAGCTCTCCAGAAACCAGCAACTGCTGGTTCATGGGCTGACACTAATCCACAAACCATCACTTTGAGTAGCACTATTCTCATTCATATTGACTTCCCCCCATTACTTTGTTAAAGGTCTTCTTCATAATACTACATTCACATTGTATTCTCCGATGGAATTCAGTCATATGAACTACCCTAATTCTAGTTAGTTTTGTGCAATGTTCAGTTCACTACTGCTGATTTTTTTGTGTTGTGCAAAACTCTGCATGTTTTGTTTTCTTGTGCCTTTTGTCTAAAGAACTATGTTGGCATATTTGCATCCAGCTGTAATTGTGTTTATTTGGTTTTCATCTTCAGCTTCTTAAAAGTGAAATAAGGCGTTTAGAAAGGAACCAAGAACGAGAGAAGTCTGTTGCCAATCTGGAATATTTGAAGAATGTCCTCTTACAATTTATATTTCTAAAGTCCGGCAGCGAAAGAGAGAGGCTTCTTCCTGTGATAGACACCATGTTGCAGTTGAGTCCTGAAGAGAAAGGAAAACTTGTTGCGATTGCTCAAGGTACAGTAAGCTATTTTGCTACCTCTCTTATCCGAAAAAGATAACAGGAGTGGCTGCAGAGAAAGGGAATTGATGAAATAGATTGAACGACAGTTTCCAGAGATTGAGGGAGAGGGGGAGTTAATTCAAAAGCTAATGTTGAAACCTAAAACCTTTAACCCTTTGTGCCATGACCATTTTTATCATCCAAAGCAAGGCGTATTAACACTGCATACATGTGTACTGAAGCATTGAACATGAACATGATTAAATCTTTGTTTACTTGTTGAAAATCTGGAACAGTTGGCTTGTAGTATTCTGTATGTTGCAAACTAGTTCCCATCAACCCTAACCAGTTAATTAGTAGTAAACGTTGGTGAAAAATTTAGTCCAGTATCACCTGTAGGGCTCCCTGGTGGTGCAGCAGGTTAAACTGCTGAATTTGCTGACTGAAAGGTTGGTGATTCGAGTCCAGGGAGTGGGGTGAGCTCCCACTGTTAGTCTCAGCTTCTGCCAACCTAGCAGTTTGAAAACATGCAACTGTGAGTAGATCAGTAGGTACCACTTCTGAGGGAAGGTGACAGCGCTTCATGCAGTCATGCTGGCCACATGACCTAAGAGGCATCTACAGACAACACCGGCTCTTCGGCTTAGAAATGGAGATGAGCACCAACCCCCGGAGTCAGACACAACTGGACTTAATGTCAGGGGAAACCTTTACCTTTTTACCACCTGTAGGACCACATGGTATAAATTGCTTGGTGATTTTGCAAGAATGCTCCTACAGAAATACTTGCGCCTTTCATATGCAATGCCTACAATTCAAGACAGATTTAGCCCTTTAATGCAGTGGTGTCAAACTTGTGGCTCTCCATGTGTTTTGGACTTCAGCTCCCAGAATTCCTGACAATTGGACAAGCTGGCTAGGGCTTCTGGGAATTGAGGGCCCAAATATCTGGAGGGCCACAAGTTTGATACCTCTGTTTTAAGTTATATTGGATAAACCGATTAGCCAGATCATGCTTTCAACTCTCTTTGTTTTCTTGGTCTTTTGTAAAGGTGAAGAAGAGAGCACATCGCAGCCATCTGGGTGGGCATCATATTTACACAGCTGGTCAGGACTCCGATAAGACTCTTGTTATTGAAACATTCAGAATCTGGAATTGCACTGGGACGAACACTGAAGAATGAACGATATACATATGTAGCAAGGGTAACTCCTGTTGATTTTTCTGTTGATGATTTTATATCTCGTTTTGACTTAAGACTCAAGGAATTGTCAGGGTGTAGATTCCTTTACATATTTATTTTGCTATAAGTATAGGAAGTCTCATGCAGCCATGCAGGTTTCTTACCTGCAAGAGATGACCCTCTTGCTCATCGATGAAAGCAGATTAGCACACAACTCTCCTGTGTTTGAAACTCTCTCCCCTGGAAATGAGACACTAAATTTGCACATTGAAACATTTTGTAACTACCTTGGAACTCAAAATTGGTATTGCCTCACTTCAAGACACACACACACAAATCTATTAAAAAGTGAGCTATGCAATTCAGTGTTTACTTTGTAAAACAAGTTTGTGTTGTTTTTTCCACCCCAACATTGCTCCTTTAATGCCATCACATAAATATTTTACTTACTGAGAGACCTTGAAACATAATTTTAGAATTGCTTGTTCATCTCAAGGCAAGAGAAGAATACAAAAAATGAAGTATTTGGCTCACTGCCGTACCTTCAATTTATTCAATACTAGGAATGTTGCCAAACATATTTAGTGATTCCTAGCTAATAAGATAATGTCTGATGTGTGAGACATTGCTGTGTCAGATCCTTCGGAATGTGCATTAAATCACTAGTTAATGAGTGCTGAGGACAAGCTACTTCAATAAGTTTAAAAAGCAAAACACTAAAAGCTTCTCTAAAGATTAGTAACTGCATTGTGTTGTGACACTTAAATCCCTTTTAACGGCAGTGTATTAAGCTAGTCACAATGCTTAAGGATAGTTAAGAGATATTAAAAATAGAATAACTTGTTGTAAGTTCCAAATCTTGAATATAATAGTAAATAGTAATACACATAAATCTGGGTACCTTCTAGACTTCCAGTTATGAACTTGATCTCTGAGCCCTTATTCAACATTTAATCTCTCTTCATATAAAATAGAAGTGCAGAAGTACACAGGATGGATCCAGATTTATTCATACTGCGGACAAGGGGTAGGAGTTATGTAGCCTTCCATATACCCAACTGCAGCTTTCAATGTAGTCCAGCCATCTCTGTAAAATCACAGTTCCCACTGCTGAGGTAGAGTTATTGAAGTTTAGTCATTTTCTCAGCGTACCTGCACTAACATAAGTCTGGATCTAAAAACTGTTTGAACTATACCTTCTGCCCTCTCCTGCTTCTCCTTCTATAACAGAAGTTCAATTCCCTCCTCAGTTTAATACAAATATATAAATTGGACTGGATAAATTTCTTGTTTGAAATTCCTGGTAGAGATTCCAATGTATATTCATTGATGCTACTTACAAACTCATTCAATGTAATCCAAAATACAAGTGATTCCTCAGGGTGTTCATAGGAGTTGCTATGTGACGAGGCAATAATCAAAGAATATAGGTAATTATGAGTAGATTTACTCTACAGTTCTAGAGTTCTTTCTCCAAAGAAATTGGTGTGTCTTGTAATCTACACATTTGAACTCATATTCTCAGATGAAGGAAGCATAGCAGACTATACTAGGTCTTTCAAATGTTTCATCCAATTATAACATGATTTGGAGATACGAAATCTTTGAAATCATTAATGACAAGTGTGCAGTTTTATTTGTTATATCAGAAATATATTTATGCCACTTGGATGATGCAGGCAGTAGAGGAAATTCATTTATTTCAGCATCCAAATTGTAAATGCACCAGACTCATAGTGCCATCTGCACTATCATTTCAGAACAGGCCATTTTGCATGTTGTCATTAAAGGTTGCCTTATCTCACTACAAGCAATGTAACTGGAATTTCTTTTTTAAAGTTCCTGTCAGGATAGTCAAAAGTTAGATATTGTGGGTTATGCCCTGCCATGTACTTTTACATGTTTAAACTCAGCAGAAAAATGTCTTTGCACTTTGCTCTAAAAGCTCACTTTTCCCGAGGTAAAATGCTGGCTACTGATGGGAAGTAGTTTCTCTACCTACACAATGTGTTAAGCAGCTGTGACAAGATGAACATTTTGCCTTTTTAATCATTTCAAGCCTGTTTTATTGTTCCAAACTGTGAATAACTTATGCATATAGTTTAATTTTGTTACTCTCCAAATTAAACTGTATGTTCAATATATTAATTAAAATATTATACTTGTGGATGTGATATTACTTGCATGTTCTAAACATAACCTTTTACTACACATAAAGGTTAGAAATCTGGGCAGGGGATGAAGATTTCACATTAAAATAAAAATACAGAAATTACTGTCTAAACGTGTGTTCTCTGGATGACTAAAGGAGGAATCTATGACATGTTCCCCCATGGAGTCTATATTTTTATCTTGCTTTCAGAATTTACCTCTTCAAGGCCCAAAATGTTTTATTCCCTTCATGAGTCTTCCCAGAGAGCGAGGATATTCTGAACCACCTTTGTTCTGGAAGGAAGTCTGCTCCTGGAGACCTCCACAACCACTTCTTCTCTGTATTTGGTAATCCAACAGTGAGAAATTGATCCATATGTGATCCATCCCAAAAATAACGGGAATGACTTTGAAGGGTTTAAAAAAAAAGAACATATATACAATTGCAGTTTATCGCCTTCAAAATAGGCTCCTTGTGATCGCATATAGCAATTCTTGCCTTACTGCCACTCTTCCTAGCAGTGAAGGAAGTCTTCACTTGAGATGTTCAAAACCCTTGTCACAGTTGTCTAGACCTTATTCTCATTGCTTGACGTTAAAAGACACCTCAAGACTTCATCTTTTCATGCGACAAGACACAAAAAATATTGTGTAGTTTGCTAATGTACCAACTGCTACAAAAGCATGGACTCACCTGAGGAAAGTCAAACATTATGTCTGGATTCCCCCTCCACCTGCCCCAACCCCCACTTTCCTTTCCTGGCCCTTCTGTTCTGTGCAAAAAGAAAATCTCATTACTTTTGGGACCGATCATGTACATGGACAAATTGTAAGAATGCTTTGGACCCAAATCTTCTTCATTCCCTGGATAAAGGGGGCAAGATTGCTCCAACCCTTGAGTTCCTTTTAGCCACACTGCTCAGACATCTTCCCTCAATATTAGAAGGGACCACATGGGCCAGCTAGTCCAACACTGCCATGCAGAAAAAAGCACAAAGCCCCCATGATCGATTGCTCACTTCTCATGTCCCTGTTTTGTTGTGTTTTCTAAAAGTAGGACTAAAATAATATATTGAATGTGCCAAATGTGTTGTACTACTCATTGTACACATACCCATGTGATCTTTCTGTTTGGGAAAGAATAGAAGCCAGCCTGAAAGGATTCTATCTCTCCTCCTCCACACTGAGCTTCTAGGAGATATGGGATGAGTCAAAGGTCTCAATATTCTTGCAGCATCACGTTGGTTTTTAGCCTCTGTGTTCATATTCCTTAATAGAGAGACCAGGGGATCTTCCTTTGTGTTTATAGAGAACATCTCTACATCCTGGTCTGTACTCCTGCAGGAGTATTTCCAGGAGACAAGATGAGTGTTGCAAGAGGGGAGCAGTTATTGGATGCAATGTTGTTATTTCAGCAATAGAATCCAAATTAAAGCAGTCCACATGACACCAGTGAAATTTCTGTTGGTGTATTATTTTCATATTTAAATATACACACATTGAGAGCATGCCTTAGTCAGATTATGCAATTAAATCTGAGGGGAGCATTTAATAAAGGGACAAGAGCTGATTAAATGATAATAGATTCAATCCATAGAAGGATATGAAGTATCCTTTGGTATTTCTTCTGGTTATGTTCGTTGCAAACTGTTGTGATTGGTTTTTATTTTCTTAAGATTCCCAACAGCATTCATTTTTATCTCATACATATGTTTATTGTCTTGAATCCATATACTTAAAGCTTCAAATGGTTTACTCGCACAACATAAATGTTCCCAGAAGAGAGCTGCTGTGCTTTATATCAGTGTTGCTCAAAATGGTGGATTGTGAATAGTTGGTTGCTTGTCTGTGATGAATTTATAGGAAAGTAAAAAAAAACCACAGTTGTAGCCAATAGGCACAAATATAGCAATGGTC
The DNA here is from genome assembly GCA_030556195.1 of Anolis apletophallus. NCBI lineage: Eukaryota > Metazoa > Chordata > Lepidosauria > Squamata > Anolidae > Anolis > Anolis apletophallus. The sequence continues at coordinate 85,401,034 of JARBWK010000004.1, forward strand.
CCTGGCATACTGGATATACATCATTGTCAGTCTCCTGCAACAGATAACCTAAGAAGTACTGCTCTATATAAATCTCGGAACAGGATCATTAAATTGATTTTTTTGTTTATAGGACATCAGTACAATATTTAACACAATTTCTTTCATGATGTGGGAAAGAGCACAACAGTTCTTCATGAGCAGCCAATTCTTGAGGATTCAGATTCCCGTGTAAATGCTAACTACTTCAGATGCATAGGTCTTGAAGGGTGGCGTGATAAATAGCGTCTCTTCTATCTATGTGAGCCAACTGGCTGAATTCAAATATGTAAGGCAGGTCTCTAATAAGGATCCGACAGAACCTTGGCAGTGAATCAGAAAGGAAGTCAAACTGATTGCAACCACATGACTGTCAAAACACTGGATATAATCTTGCTTTAGTTTGGCGCATGAAAATAAATCATTTTACAAAGGACGGTTTTTGTAAAAACGACTCGTAGGAAGCTACAGATACAGTGTAAAAACTTTTTCCATGCTGCATATGGAAAATGGAATGTCAAATTCTATAGTGAATTCCCTGGAAATCTACAGGATCCTTGTGGGATATTGTCTATGTAGAGTAGCAAAATTCATAAACCACAAAAAACCCACCAAATATGCTAGTGATCCAATTAATAAGGCATGGCCCCTTTTTGTATTGCAGCTCTCAGTGATGCACACACCCCATTCTGAAGATTTACCAAATTCCTCTGGAAGCAGTTCTTAGACAGCTGCTGACTACTGTCCTAGCAGTACAGCTAAAGTGTTTTGTTGGCTATAGATCTGAATATTAATCCAGCGTGACAGTTTAGAGGCTAAACACATATAGGACGTAATGCTCTTCGAAGAAACTACTGTTTTGAAAAATGTTTAATGTTCAAGTGATGTACAGTACAGGAAATAAACAGCTTTTTTGATCCTGGATCTTCCATTAGCTGTTAATGAATACAATTTGTATGTGTTGTAACCCCTGAAGGTTAATATCTGGACTGGAAATCAAATTTGACAAACCACATCTCCCACTATAGACCAACTCTGACACTGCTGTCATCGGAGGAGGCCCTCCTCTTGGTCTCACCCCTGTCCCAAGCATGGCTCAGGGGAACGAGAGAAAGGACCTTCTCCCTGGTCGCCCCCACCTCTGGAACTCCCTTCCTAAGGAATTAAAGATGCCCCCTTCCCTCCCTGCTTTCAAGAAACAGCTGAAGACGTACCATTGCTCACTGGCTTACAAAGAGGAGGAGGAGAAGTTGGCAATGCTACCATTATACCTCTGATTAATAAACACCATCTGTATCCATGCCCTGTTTGCCCCACCAGCTCAATAGATATATTGAGCAATGATCAATCTATTTGCTCCCAAGGAACTGGGAAATTAATGCTTCTGCCTGATGTTTGATGTTTTGTTTTATGTATGATACAAAATGCGGTGTTTTTTAAATTTTCATTTTAGTTATTTGTGTTTATATGTTGGGTTACTAAACTTTGGTACTGTGGATGCATTATTGTTATATTCGGGCATGAAATGTTTGGCTTTTATTTTTGGAATCCGACCTGTGTCCCTCTGGGGAGATAGGGTGGAATATAAATATATTATCATCTGCCTTGATTTTCTGGGTTATATGGCTGTGTGGAAAGACCCATGGGCTATGGGGGTGTGCCACAAAGCAGGCAGTGAAGGCCTAGGGGGCACAAGGAAGGGGCCTCACAATCTCACTAGCCAGGGCTTTCTTGGTTCTGTCCCATGGTGCACTTTCCTACGGCATTCAGAAGAAGACCTACAAGCCACTCTAAACAGCTTTTACAGAAGCATACGAGAAGCTCAGCCTCTCACTGAACATCGAGAAAACCAAAGTGATCTTCCATCAGTCACCAGCCAATCCTTCTGCAATGCCAGGAATACAGCTGAGTGATGCAACATTAGAAAATGTTGACGATTTCTGCTACCTTGGCAGCCACCTCTCCGAAAAAAATGTCAGCATTGACACAGAAATATAATACTGCCTGAGCTGTGGGAGTGCAGCATTTTTCCGAATGAAGTAGAGTGTTTGAGGACCGGGACATCCATAGGGAGACCAAGGGGCTTGTTTATAAAGTTACCAGCTCTCCCCTGCCATATGTTGCTGTGGCCCAGTCTGTGTATATGTGTTTTGTGTGTATATATATGTGTATATGTGTGTATATATTTGTCTATATGTGTATATATGTGGTTTTGCACATGCGTTGTAATGTATTTTTATTTTTTGGCTTTTTAAGTCTCTTCCATTGTGTTTTTCAGTGTTTTTATGAGGGATAGTCGCTTGTTAGCCTGATAGGTATATTGTTCCAAATTTGGTGTCAATTTGCCCAGTGGTTTTTTGAGTTATGTTAATCCCACAAACGAACATAACATTTTTATTTATATAGATTGCCCTCCCAACCCTGTTATATGCCTGTGAAATGTCTACAGATGTCACACTCCATTCCTGGAACAATTCCCTCAGTGTTGCCTCTGAAAAATCCTGCAAATCTCTTGGGAAGACAGATGAAAGATCACCAGCATTGAAGTGATGCTCCTCCACTATCAACTCCCCTGGATTGGCCACATTGTCAGAATGCCCGATTATCATCTCCCAAAGCAGTTACTTTACTCTGAACTCAAGAATGGGAAACAGGATGTTGGTGGACAGGAAAAGAGATTTAAAGATGGGCCTAAATCCACCTCAAAAACTGTGGCATAGACACTGAGAACTGGGAAACCCTGGATTTTGACCACTCCAACTGGAGGTCAGCTGTGACCAGCAGTGCTGCTGAATTCGAAGAGGCACAAATAGAGGGTGAAAGGGAGAAACGTGCCAAGGGGAAGCTGTGTCAAGCTAATCCTGAGGGGCCGCCTTCCATCTGGAAACTGATGTCCTCACTGTGGGAGAACATGTGGATCAAGAATAGCCACCTATGGACCCACCCTCAAGACACGACACTTGGAGGACCATCATCCTCGGGCTACGAGGGATTGCCTGAGTGAGTAAGTAAGTAAGTAAGCAGGCCTAGGAGGCACAAGGAAGGGGCCTCACAATCTCACTAGCCAGGGCCTCGTTGATTTTGTCCCGTGGTGCCCTTTCCGACCGCATTTCGCCTTCTGTTGCCACAAGGGCAGACTATAAGCCCTGGGATTGCCAGGGCAGTTCCAAAGGGGGTCATCCTGCATCTACAGTGTTCCCTCACTTATTGCTGGGGTTAGGTTCCAGGACCTCCCGCAATAAGTGAAAAACCGCAATGTAGGGATACTCTTTATATTTTAATATTTATACATCATGTTAGTAGTTAGACACTATGTTAAGTCTTTATAAATTTATTTATTTATTGTGACCACCCCTATGACGTCACAGCATCCAGCCAGAATGGAGCCAAAATGCAGCACTTCTGCAGGATAGATCTGTGGGGAAGAAACAGGTCCTTGCATTCTTTTTCTTTTGTAAAATATTTTTTATTGGGAGTTTCTTGCATTCTTAATACCAGTTGAGTAGAGGGTGGAAAATTGATTTCCTCCCCCCCCCCCCATTTTGGTAGTAGTAGGACTCCGTCTCTGTTTTGGGGAATGTACTTTTCCATGTCAAGGGGAGCCTATAACTTCAAGGTGCCTCTACACCAGGCATGGGCCAACTTGGGCCCTTTGGGTGTTTTGGACTTCAACTTCCACCATTCCCAACAGCCTCGTTATTTATTTATCATTTATTAACTTTATTTATACCCTGCACCCATCTCCCCAAGGGGACTCGGGGCGGCTTACATGAGGCCAAGCCCAATAACACATAATAACAAAACAATAGCAATTATTTTTAAAAAACCAAAACAATGCAAACAATAAAACTCAAACACAAGCAATAAGAGAATTTAAAACCATTTCGAGCAGGCCAAATGTGAATGTTAAAATTTTAAAATAGACACAGGTTGCAGACAGATGTAGTTCGCATAAAGTAGGAAGGCTTCAAGGACACTATGGGGCAGACACACAACAGGTAATTAAAGTGCTTCTGAGGACTTTTGCAAAGAATGAACACGGCAGGGCGTCATTTACTTCTTTCAGGGAAGGCACATTGGAACAGCCACGTCTTCAGGCTCCTCCTAAAGACTGCCGAAGTGGGGGCTTGTCTGATATCCTTGGGGAGCGCATTCCAGAGTCGGGGCGCCACTACAGGGAAAGCCCTCTCCTTTGTCCCCACCAACCGTGCCAGCGAGTCCAGTGGGAGAGAGAGTAAGATATTTCCAGATGATCGGAGAGATCATCTGGGTTTGTAAACAGAGATGCAGTCATGTAGGTAGGCGGGTCCCAAACTGTTCAGGGCTTTGTAGGTAAGAACCTGCACCTTGAATTGGGACCGGAAGATGAACGGCAGCCAATGGAGCTCCTTAAACAGGGGGGTTGACCGCTCCCTGTAAGTCAATGTCCCTGAAAGTCGATGTCCTCAGGCCCCTTCCTTTCCTTTATAACAGGGGTCGAGAATCTTTTTGACTCCGAGAGCCATGAAAGCAAAATATTTGGAAATGTATTTCAGTGAGAGCCATATAATATATATATTTTAAGACTGAATTCAACTAAATGTGAGTATATACATACATACTATGAGAAAAGGAAATAAAGGAAGGAGGGGGAGAGGAAGAAAGAAAAGAACCACGAGCTATGGAAAAGGAAAAAGAAAAGCAGGAGAGAGACAAGGGCAGGAAAAGAAAGAAGAAAATGGTAAGAGGAAAGGGTGGGGAAAATAAAGGAAAGGGAGTGAGGAAAAGTAAAATAATGAAGGGAAAAGAAAAGAAAGAAGGGGAGAGGGGGGATGAAAAGGAAGGAAGGAGAAGGAAAGGAAGACTTGGGGGAAAAGATGGAAGAGGAAAGAAGGAAGGAAGGAAGGAAGGGGGGCGGAGAATGGAGGAAAGAAGGAAGGGGAGAGGGAGGGAATAGGAAGAGGAGAAGGGGAGAAAGGAAGGAAGGGGGAGGGAGAATGGAGGAAATAAGGGTGAGAGGGAGGGAATAGGAAGGGGAGAAGGAAAGAGTGAAGGGGAAGGAAGAGGGAGAATGAAGGAAAGAAGGAAGGGGAGAGAGGGAGGGAAAAGGAAGAAGGAGAGGGGGAAAGGAAGAGGGAGAATGGAGGAAAGAAGGAAGGGGAGAGAGGGAAGGAAAAGGAAGGAGAGAAGGAGAAGGGGGAGAAAGGAAGGAAGGAAAAGGGAGAATGGAGGAAAGGAGGAAGGGGAGAGAGGGCCCCGAGAGCGGTGGGGGGTGAGGAAGAGGCGGCGATGGCGGCATGGAAGCGGCAGCCGTGCCACATTTGCGTCACTCCTCCCCGCTGCATGCTGGGAAACTGAGGTCCGGGCTGCTCTGGTGAGCCAGATGCAATTATGAAAAGAGCCACATCTGGGTCCCGAGCCATAGGTTCCCTACCCCTGCTTTATAAACTATATAAACTTAAAGTGAAGAAAAGGAAGGAAAGGCCCTTCAAGGCTGGAGGGAGGGAGGCAAGACTGAGGAGGGAAAGTGCCTTGGAGAGCGGCGGCGGCAAAACCTCACAAATGTTGCACCGTAGACCTGACGGATCCCTCAGTAAACCCACTGGACACCAGCTGTGGTTAAATGCTTTATTTAGAATAACTGGAGAGAGTAAATAAGATAGAATATAGTCCCGGGATGCTTCCAAGCATCAATGTATTGCAAAGCAATAGTCCAAAGGCCAAAACAGGATCAAAGAAATAGAGAGTAAAAGAGTCTTAATGCCCCAATGGGCTAATCCAATGGAAAAGTTCTTGGCAAACAGAGTCCAAAGGCTAGAAGACCAAATGGCCCAGGCGAGGTTCCGTGATGACTTGGCTTGAATCAGTCCCTTAATCTGAACGTTGGCAAGAGATGCCTCACATCTCCCAGACCTAGCTTAAATAGGTCTCACAGGCTTTGATCCTTTCGACGCAAGGTGCATCGGAACTTGGTTCTCAGGAGCTGGTTCCCAGCTGGGCCTTCTCAAGCCTCTCACATCAGAATGGAATGTGAGCTCGTTAGGGCCTGCACCTGGGACGAAGGGAGTTACCCTGCCTCCAACTTCCCAGCGCCTCTTATCGGCCCGAGATGGATCTGGGCTTCTCTGTCCTTGAACGTGGCTTGAACTAGAGGCCTCAACAGAAGTTTGCTTTCCAGGCCTGGCTGGAATCTCTGACACAACATGGCTTTGCTCTGAAATAACATGGCTGTGGTCTGGTTCGGCCAAGGGATCGGGCTGGGGTGGGACAACAAAACAGCCAAAATACCATGATATATATTTTAAATTAATATTTTTTGTAACCCGCGAAACAGCGAGCCCCCAATAAATGAACTGCAAAGTAGCGAGGGAACACTGTATATTGTATTATATGATGATCATGTACATATAATTATTTTTCTTCGTGGGCTCTGTGAATGCACACTTATGATTCCTTTGTTTTCCGCCACTTGGGCAACATCGGAACTTTCCTTACTGGTTGTGTGAGCATAGCATGTCCACAACCAGTTTCAAAAGATGCCTTACGTGCGGTAGTAAGATCCCGGACTGCGACGGACACTCCAGGTGCCTCCGGTGTCTAGAAGGGCACATCGTTCCTTCCTGTCGACACTGCCAGGCCTTCTCCGTGCAGACCAGGAGAGCCAGAGCCCGAAGGCTTCAGGCCTATCTTCTCGAGCAATCCCTTGCTCCACCTTGGATGGTGGCGGCTGCACCATCTACCTCCTCTGGGGTCGGGGCGGCTGCTCCGGCCCCCTCCGTGTCGACCTCTCTCCCGGCTGGGAAGAAGTGTCCACAGAAGGAGAAGGACCCAAAGTCTACAACATCTAAGACTTCGGTGTCGAAGAAGGCCTACTGAAACCGTCCAGTTGCCTTCCTCCCGACGGACGTCGGTGAGCTCGGTGGCGTCAGGCCTCTCCCAGAGGTCGGCCATCTCGAGGACTTCCTCCAACAAGACCATGGAGATCGCCTTCCGGAGGTCGACTGAGGAGGCCCGTAGAGCCCAGACCAGGGAACTGGTAGCTGTGACTCCGGCAGGGTTGCCATATGTCCCTTATTCTAAGGGACGTCCCTTATTTTGGCCCTAAAATTTGTGTCCCGTTTTTTCAGGCCCTGTCCCTTATTATTGACTAACAAAACAGGACTGGGCGGGGTTGACCATAGGAAGGTGCGCGCTGCGGTTTCCACGGCAATGCCTGCCCGGGGATTCCAACTCGCAGGGCAGCCTGCATCCCCGTTGGAAGGAAGAGGCAATACAGGACTTTTTCAAAGTACAGTAGACTCAATTAACCGTTATCCAAGGTGAATGTTAGATCATGTTTGATAAAGATAGTTTCTGGTTGCTTGAGAGTTACTCTTAAAATAGGCCTAGCTGTGTATCCCAATACTATACAATGCTGTGTATCCCATACTATACTATACCATTAACTATTGACATAATAATAATGAAGAGGTACTGTCTTATAAAATTTATTTTATTTTAATGTTTAGACAGTGCACTTTTAAAGTCAGCAAAGTCAAGTACTAAATACAGATGGAGAAAATTAGGTAGTTCTAATAATGTTTTTTCTGCATGACAAAACATGCAGAGACATACCACGTACTGTTAAGAGGGTATAAGTCAGTTTCTCTTGTGAGTTTCAATCATTATCTTATTCTGTTAATAAAACTATTTATACTTAACGTTTGAGCTTCAAGTTTTTATGAAGTGTCCCTTATTTTTGTGAAAAATCCCATAAATGTCCCTTATTTCTTATATCAAAAAGTGGCAACCCTAGACTCCAGGCAAGTCTTTGGAGGCTGCCGCCTCAAGACCGCCCTCTCCAAAGAGGCGAAAAACGACGCCATCTACGTCAGCTTCTTCGAAGACACCCGCTTCTGCCTCATCCTCAACCTCGTCGCCTACCCCCCCTCTCGCTGTGGAGAGAGTGGTGGTACAACCAACCATCTCGCCGGATGACTCCGTGCAGACAGTCGTCAGAGTCCCTCTGGCCCAACCATCAGTGAGACAACTCTTCGTGTCTCAGACGCCAGAGAAGGGTCGACAGACGAGCAGACTGGCCCTGGCTTCGGCCTCCAAAAGGCCTCCCCCTGCTACGGCCTCATCGGTAGCCATTCCAGTGTCGATCATGGCTCCCTCGACCTCACTTCCAGCTGGACCGGAAGTTGCAGGGAGTGTCTGTCGCAGTCCGGGATCTTACTACCACACATAAGGCATCTTTTGAAACTGGTTGTGGACATGCTACGCTCACACAAGCAGTAAGGAAAGTTCCGATGTTGCCCAAGTGGCGGAAAACAAAGGAATCATAAGTGTGCAGTCACAGAGCTCCACTCGAAGAAAGATGGTCACAGGTATGTAACCTACCATTAGCATAGCACAATATTAGTATTATTTGTTACTATGTAGCAGCAAATTGGGAGTTATGGAACTCCAAGTGGCAAGTTACTAAAGCGGGTTTTGGTACTTTTCGTGCAAAAAGTACAGTCAGAGAGTGATGCTGCACACGTGTTTAGCTTAGAAAAGTGGGTTCTTGTGCCAAAAATCAGGCAGGCACTTGCAATGTGAAAATAACACTGTGATTGATGCTCTTTAAAACACCCTGTGCCTAACTTGAGATAAAATAGGCTAGATGGGTGAAACAGTACAGATTGTGCTATGGGAGAACTTAATGCGAATATAGAAAGCACTGCGCATGACAGAGAGTCTGACCCCCTCTGTTGCTGGCACGGAGCCTGGAAGTCAATGTTTCAGCTTGGGAACATCAGAGACTTAGCACTGATACTGTACTGTGAGAAAGACTAACATAATAAATGACTATTGTTCTTATTTAGAGGTGTAACTTTGAGATGTGATGCAAATGGAAATGCAATGTTTATTGGATTAATGAGATGTCATGTAACAACAGTAATCACCAGCCAATTATGATTGTGTTAATCCATGAAGAAGGGTGGGCTTAACTGAAATGCCTCCATTGGGGTATAAATGTCTTTGTATTGAAAGTGACGGGGTCTTTTGCCCCTGATAGCAGCGTGTTCTGCTGGCAGAAGCCCTCCAGCTGGTGCCAGAATAAACTTGTTTGATTTTTCACCTACTTCACAGTTGTCGTGTGTTTTCCCTCATCCTTGAGCCCGCACGTTCAGGTAGCTTGATAAAGTTAACTTTACTCGGAGTTCCATAACTCCTTGATTTGGCTGCTTCATTACCTCTTACCAAACGGCGGCATGGACGTGCGGGCGCAGGGATGAGGAATCACGCAACAACTTCACTGCTCAACGTGAAATCAAAGAGATTTATTGATTAACACCAGCTGGTGGGGTTGCCCACAGAACAAGCTGCGATAAGGGGCAAACGGCCACGGTCATCCTTAACACAAAGCATATATACCCCTCATGGCGGCATCCAGAAAAGCCCGCCCTCCTTCATGAACATTTCACAAACATCATTGGCTGGTGTTACAGAACATTTCATTAATCCAATTAAACATAACATTTTCATTTGCATCACATCTTAATCCCCTCCTATGTGTTAGAACAATGAACATTTCTATAGTAGTCTTTCCCACAGTGCAACTATCAGTGGCTGGGACTCCTGTGTTCCCAAATAGCAACATTTGGCTTCTGCAGACTCCTTGCCAGCAACGGAGGAGGCCGAATCCCTCTGCTCATGCGCAGTTCTTACCCATTTGGCAAGGTAAACAAACCTCATGCTTTGCACTGTTAGACCAATCTGAGCCTACGTTATCTTACGCTAGGCACGGGGTGTACTTTGGCAAATCACAGCATTGATTTGAAGCACCAATCATAGTGTTACATTCACGGAGACTGTGCCTGCCTGATTCTTGGCACAGAAACCCACTTTTCTAAGCTCTACACGTGTGCAGCATCACTCTCTGACTGTACACCTGTTGGAAAAGTACCAAAACCGCTTTAACTATATGTTTTATACCAATATACCGCAATATTATTGCTTGGCATTGAACGGCCTTGCAGCTTCAAAGCCTGGCTGTTCCTGTCCGGAGGAATCCTTTGTTGGGAGGTGTTAGCTGGCCCTGATTGTTTCTTGTCAGGAATTCCCCCGTTTTCAAAGTGTCCGCAATAAGAGAACCGCGAAGTAGCGAGGGAGCACTGTAGCTCTCCCCAGCCTAGATGGCAGCGCGCTGGCTTTTGGGGCCGAGGGAGGCGGGGCGCCACGGCCAGCCCTTCCTCCTTCCTCGCTTGCTTCCCGCCCTCTTCCCTTCCCTCTTCCCATCCCTCCCCTTTGGCTTCCTGCGCTGCCTTCTGGGGGCGGCCCCGCCTGCAGCTGCTGCTTCGCGGAAAAGGCCAAGAGGAGCCGAGGAAGGAGCTTTGGAGAAGGGATCGAGGAAGGAAGCCCAAGCCTCGCCTCCAGGATGCTGGGCTTGGCGGCGGCGGCCGGGATGGCCAACAGGTAAGCCAGCCAGAGGAGGCACCAGAGCCCATTCATTGCGCCTCTCAAGCCCTGGAGGGGGACTCAAGGGAGGCCTGGGTTTGCGGGAGGATTGCGCCCTTCGCCAGCCTTCTTGGGTGGAGCGTCGCCGTGGCAGACTGCTTGCTTCCTCCCTCCCTGGCTCTCGGACTTCACGTTGTTCCCATTGAGAAGGAGGAGTAGTGAGTAATCCCTCTGTCCTATAGAGCTGCTTCTAAAGTCTCCCTACTTTGGTTGTTCAGATACTGGCTGAAAAGTGCGTCTACACTGCAGGATGAGTGCAGTTCCGCACTGCTTTGAGTAGAATCGGTGGAATCACGGGAATGTGAGCCTGGCGAGGGTAGAAGCGACCACCCCGGTGACGTCATAGCGTCCAGCCAGAGCAGGGCCAGAATGGCAGGGTAATAGATCTGCATTCATATTAATACCTGTTGAGTGGAGGCTGGAAAATAGATTCCCTTTCCCCCCCTTTTTTGGTAGTAGTAGGAGTCCTTCTCTGTTTTGGGGAATGTGCTTTTCCATGTCAAGAGGAGACTATAACTTCAGGGTTTATCTACACCAGGTATGGGCCAAGTTGGGTCCTCTGGGTGTTTCAACTCCCATCATTCCTAACAGCCTCAGGCCCCTTCCTTTCCCCCCTCAGCCTGAGGCTGTTAGGAATGATGGGAGTTGAAGTCCAAAACACCCAGAGGGCCCAACTTGGCCCATGCCTGATCTACACTGTAGAATTAAGGCAATTCGGCACTACTTCAGTTGTGGGATTTATTTGTGTGTCTGGGTTGCTGTGAGTTTTCCGGGCTGTATGGCCATTTTTCCAGCAGCATTCTCTCCTGACGTTTCCCCCACATCTATGGCAGGCATCCTCCGATGTTGTGAGGTTTGTTGGAAACTAGGCAAGAGAGGTTTCTATATCTGTGGGAGAAAGAACTTTGCTTGAATGTTGCAATTGGCCACCTTTGATTAGCATTCAATGGCCTTGCAGCTTCAAAGCCTGGGTGGTTGCTCCCTGAGGGATCCTTTGTTGGGAAGTGTTAGTGGGACAATTTTGGTGCCTCTTTTGTAATGTAAGCCCATTCTTGCAAGATTTCAGATTTATTTATTACGGTCAATGACCAGCATAAAAATGTACAAACAGCAGGATGTACAAACATTAAGGTACACATACATGTACAAACACATGTACACAAATGTACAAATGTCAGCGTACACACAGGCAAAGTTTAAAACCCAATATTGAATAAGATAGTTAAAATCGATATATATTAAAACTTTCTATGACTGTGACAGTATCTTGCGCCGACAAGCTGTTGCTGCTGCACAGAAGCTGGTGACCCTAACATTAACCTTGGGGTGTTGGTCAGACAAGAGATAATCTATATAAAACCTTACAGATGTCCCTGGTAGACTTTCTAAAATTGGATTTATAAAATGTTTACGAAGGTCACAGTAAAAAGAGCAATACAACAAAATGTGCTCTACAGTTTCCACTGCCTGTGCCTCACAGGGACATAGGCGTTCATTGTATGGTACTTTGTTGTATCTTCCCTCCAATACAGCAGAAGGGAGCTCCAATACAGCTTCAAAGCCTGGGTGGTTGCTCCCTGAGAGATCCTATGTTGGGAAGTGCTAGTGGGAGAATTTTGGTGCCTCTTTTGTAATGAAAGCCCATTTCTTTCCTCCAGAACTTGTGTCTTTGATCTGTTGGCTTCTTGCTAGCCATCCTATTTGTTGCAAACACACTGCAAATGACATTAGTATTCTATGAGGCGAATGTGTTGGGAAGTGTTAGCTGGCTCTGATTGATGCTTGTCTGGAATTTCCCCGCTTTTTGAGTATTGCTCTTTATTTAGTGTCCTGATTTTAGTGTCAGGATTTTCCCCGGGTACTGGTTGTGGGGGGTCGGGAGCAGGTGAGGGTTTTGCCCTCCTTTCTGCTAGAGATCCCTGTGTACAACTGGTGGGCCACTGTGTGACACAGAATGCTGGACTAGATGGGCTGAGGCCCGATTCAGCATGGCTCTTCTTATGTTCTTATGTTCTTATTTTATAGTTTTTTTAAAAAAAAAATACTGGTAGCCAGATTTTGTTCATTTTCATGGTTTCCTCCTTTCTGTTGAAATTGTCCACATGCTTCTGGATTTCAATGGCTTCTCTGTGTAGTCTGACATGGTGGTTGTTAGAGTGGTCCTTAATTTTTGTGTCCTCAATTCTACAAAACCAGAGACTGAAACCTCTGGAGCCTCTTGTGTTGGTTTTTCAAAGGAGTCAAGCTAAGGATGCCATATGTCACATAGTCTTTTCACACATAACAATCCAAGAATCTGAGGTTTGCAAAGACATGTGGCTTTGACAGGGAGTGGCCAGCAGCCTTGGCTCGCTTGAGAAGGTTGTCTCTGTGGCATGTTTTTCAGAGCATGTGTGTATATGCACACATGTGCAGGGGGCAGGGACTCTGTAGCTTTTCAGGTGTTTCTGAAGTTCGGCTTCTGCTGTGCCCAGCAATTGACTATTCTGGGTGGGAGATGATGAGAGTTGGAGCCCAACATCCAAACAGCCAGGAGTGCCCCACTCCCAAATCAAATCAAATGAAGCAATGCTGAGAACTCATTGAAATAGGATGCATTTCCTGTGTGTGAGTGAGTGTTGTCCTGCTGTGTAAAACACCCAGATGCTGGAAGTGATCATCAGCAACAGTAGCGTGTGTCTTATTTCACAGTAAATTAAATATTGTTCCAGTGTGTAGATGCTATTTACAGATTCCATGCTGTATCATAGTCTTACAAATCAATCAAGTCTTGTTGCTATCGATCTTCAAATAATTTCTGAGTTAAATTGATTCTATCTGGGAGTTTTCTTGGCGAGGTTTGTTCAGAGATGTTTTGCTTTGTCTTTCTCTGAGGTTGAGATATGACTTGCCCAAGGTCACCTATTGAGCTTCCATGAGCAAGCAGGGATTTAGAGCCTACTCTCCAGAGTCCTAGACCAGGGCTGTCCAACTGGCGGCCCCGGGGCCGGATCCGGCCCCGTAGCCTGTTGGACACGGCCCCACCTATGCCCTCAGCCGCCATTTTTAAATTTAAAAAAATCAATTTTTTTAAAAAAATGGCGGCCGGGGGGGGAGAGGGGGGCAGGGAGGAGGAAGAGAGCTGGCTCCTCCTCCTTCGCCCTTCCTCCTTCCCCTCCCTGCACCGCGGCTCACGATTCGAGCAGCGGCGCGTCGGGGGGGGAGGAGGAGGGGCGAAGGAGGAGGAAGTCAGCTGGCTGCTTTCTTCCTCCTTCGCCCCTACTCCTTCCCCTCCCCGCGCCGGCGCTCGGGATCGGGGGCAAGGGCGCGCGCGCGGGGAAAGAGGGAGAAAGGAGAAGCCAGTCAGCTGACTGGCTTCTCTCTCTCTTTCCCGCGCGAGGATCCCAGCGCCAGCGCGCGGGGAAAGAGGGAGAAAGGAGAAGCCAGTCAGCTGACTGGCTTCTCCTCTCTCTCTTTCCTGCGCGCTGGCGCCTGGGATCCCCGCGCATGGGGGGAAAGAGAGAGGAGAAGCCAGTCAGCTGACTGGCTTCTCCTCTCTCTTTCCCTGCGCGCTGGCGCCTGGGATCCCAGCGCGGGGGAAAAGAGAGAGGAGAAGCCAGTCAGCTGACTGGCTCTCTCTCTTTTCCCCGTGCGCTGGGATCCCAGGCGCCAGCGCGGAGGAAAGAGAGAGAGGAGAAGCCAGTCAGGGAAAGACGAGGAAGAATGACAGCTTAGGAGGGGCTGGGGCGGGCGGGGCGGGGCTGGGGAGGGCTGGGGCGGGCCGAATGGCCCCCCAGGTCATCAGTGACCTCAAGTCCGGCCCTTGGCCGGTTAGAAGTTGGACAGCACTGTCCTAGACTTACACTCAAAGCACTACATTATGCAGCCATTAATCTATAATTTTTTAAAATTTGTCTGAGCAAAGGTCACTATAATATAAAGTGGGAGATGTGTTGTCAAGGGCTTTCATGGCCATAATCACTGGGTTGCTGTGAGTTTTCAGGGCTGTCTGGCCATGTTCCAAAAGCATTCTCTCCTGACGTTTCTTCCACATCTATGGCAGGCATCCTCAGAAGTTGTGAGGCCTGTTGGAAACTAGGAAAGTGGGAAACTAGGCAAGTGGGCTTTGTATATCTGTGGAATGTCCAGGGTGGAAGAAAGAACTCTTTTCTGCTTGAGGCAAGTGTGAATGTTGTAATTGGCCATCTTGATTAACATTTAATGACATTGTAGCTTCAAAGCCAGGCTGCTTCCTGCTCGGGGGAATCCTTTGTTGGGAGGTGTTCGTGGGAGAATTTTGGTGTTTCTCTTGTAATGTAAGCCCATCTTTTCCTCCAGAACTTACGTCTTTGATCTGTTGGCTTCTTGTTTCTTTCTAGCCATCCTGCTTGTTGCAAACACATTGTAAATGACAGTATTCCGAGAGGCAAATGTGCAAAGCAGTGGTGCTTGTTGGATAGTAACTCTCAGCATTTTTCACCGTTAGCTTTGCAGGCTGATTGTTGGGAGTAATAGTTCAACAGCCTCAGCATGGCATGTGTATTGTCTCATCTTCTTAATCCTGATGTTAAAGTGTTACACAAAACTACATATTTGTTCTCCATGTATGTGCATGAAGGAGCACGAACCGGCCGTGGCTTCATAGCTCTTGTACATAGGGGTTTGAGGGCACCTGTGATGTGCCTTTGCTGCAGAAAATGTTGCTGGATCATGCCAACCATAGCAAAGAATACTTTGGAGCCCTGGATTATTTATTCTGTTTGCCCATATGTCAAATATTTTTCTTTAGTGAAAAAGTGTGTGGCAACTGTCCTTTTCACACACAATCCACGCTTCTTAAACATCTGTGGAGAGTGGAAAAATCTTAAGCGTGATTTCTAGATTCTAGTTATTCTAGGATCCTGAACAATTTGCAGATGTCTTGTGGTCAGGATCCTTTCTCAAAACATCAGCTTTTACAAAAATAAACACAACTACTGTGGCAAATGAGGCAATTCAGAACGCAGGGGTATGTTGAAATGTCAAGTATGTTGTCTTTAGGTTCTCTTCCCACTTTTATGATGATCGTGAACTTGTGCTCTTGTCTTAACACTTACTTTCTAGTGCAGTGTTCCTCAACCTGGAGGTCAGAACTCCTGAGGGGGTCGCGAGGGGGTGTCAGGGGAGTCACCAAAGACCATCAGAAAACACAGTATAATCTGCTAGTCATGGGGGTTCTGTGTGGGCGGTTTGGCCCAATTCTACCGTTGTTGGGGTTCAGAATGCTCTTTGATTGTAGGTGAACTATAAATCC
The DNA here is from genome assembly GCA_030556195.1 of Anolis apletophallus. Taxonomy (NCBI): domain Eukaryota; kingdom Metazoa; phylum Chordata; class Lepidosauria; order Squamata; family Anolidae; genus Anolis; species Anolis apletophallus. The sequence goes on from JARBWK010000004.1 coordinate 85,416,788, forward strand.
CAGCAACGACAACTCCCAAATGTCAAGGTCTATTTTCCCCAAACTCAACCAGTGTTCACATTTGGGCATATTGAATATTCATGCCAAGTTTGGTCCAAATCCATCATTGTTTGAGTCCACAGAGCTCTCTGGACAAGGTTGAACAACAACTCCAAAACTCAAGGTCAATGCCCACCAAATCCTTCCAGTATTTTCTGTTGGTCATGCAAGTTCTGTGTGTCAAGATTGGTTCAATTCCATTGTTGGTGGAGTTCAGAATTCTCTTTGATTGTAGGTGAACTATAAATCCCAGCAACTACAACTCCCAAATGACAAAATCAAACCCCCCACCACCACACCATAATTCAAATTTGGGCATATTGGGTGTTTGTGCCAAAATTGGTCCAGTGAATGAAAATATATCATGCATATCTGTTATTTACATTACAATTCATAACATTAGCAAAATTAAAGTTGTGATGTAGCCACGAAAATAATTTTATGGTTGGGGTCACCACAACATAAGGAACTGTATTCAGGTGTTGCAGCATTAGGAAGTTTGAGAACCACTGTTCTAATGGACTTGGATAAGGGTGCCATTTTTGTTTTTTAATGATGTCTAGAGCACGACCCAGAAAGAAATTACTGTCGTCTCAACTGCCTGATCTGCTTCAGTCTTGCTTAAGTTTCCTACCTTTGAAAGACAGATTAATTCGGGGTCAGGCAACCCTATTCCTCGTGGCCTAGATTCCAAAACCTTCTGCAAGGGATCAGTTTAGAGCTCTGATAAAATTGGCCTGTTTCTAGCCCAACACAACTTCATGGGGAAAACTGGGGAATGGAAAAAGGTGTTCTGCTCATTTTTGGTTTCTGATGTGCGCACTACAACCATCTGTCAGCATACAACTCTCAAAAGATTACCCTAAAGAGAATCCACCTCTGGTTTTGTGCATATGAAGAAATGAAACTGTAACATTGGCCTGCACAATGGGTGACTCACTAAGCCACATTCAGCTTACTGGCCATATACGGTAGCCTAGCAAGGTCATGATGAATTCCCCCCCTTTTGCTGCCTGAAAGGAACTGCAAATATCCACAACCCAGCGGTCCAGAACATATACCTGGGGATTTTTATTAGGCTTGGTTGGTTGTGATTTGCAAAGGCACAAGAAATCTTAGCCCAGGAAAAATAACTAAAAAGCCTTTTTGGCAGATCAGGAAAGATGGCAGTTAGATCATCCCTTTTCTGGAACAACTGCTTCTCCTCTCCCACCACCAAGTTCAAGTCAATGCCTTGTTCTTAGCCTTCATCAGAGTGAGGCATCAAGGTAAACAGGCACTCCAGAGAATCCTATTGGCCTCCCTCCTGTTGCAGTAATTTCACTCCTGAATCAGAAATATATAGTTGTCCCTCAACGTTTGAGGTTTTGACTTTTCTGGGTTTGATTATACATTGTTTTACAAATATTCTCTCTGGGCATCTCTAGTTCTTTCAGTGTGACTCTATGGTCAACTTTCTCCAGGCATGCCGAAAGACAGATTACTAGAGAGGACATCTCTAGGTCCTCCAGTGTGATTCCACCATGGTCAGTTCCCAATGGAAGTTGACTAAAGAGTCAGGCTGGAGCAACTACCGGTAGGAATTCTTAGAGAAGTGTTCTCCCAGGTCTTTAAAAAAAGTTTTCCCCCTACTTCCATCGGAGCCCTGTGCCCTTAGCTCCAGTGAATGTGGAAGGATGACTATATAGCTACAGGCTGCTGTAGTTCCCATGGTCCCAATTAATTTAGCATATCCAGGATTACTTCTATGGATGTAAAGCCCCATGTTTATTTATTTATTTATTATTTATTACTTCGACTTATTAGTCGCCCTATGACTTACATATATAAGTCATAAAACAGAACAAAACAGAACATGGTTAAAATTGCTACTACCAATGCGCAGCATGGTTTAGGCACAGCCTAACACACATATATCTCTAAACACCGAACGCCTGAGCAAAGAGGAAGGTTTTGCAGTATATGATATAGACATGACTGCCTGAAGAACTTGCTTTCCATAACAGGTTTGAAGTCCTCAGCATTACTGAGCTTCCCTGTTCTTTTTCAGCCATGTTTTTGGAATCATGATGACTACATGCTTGATTAAGATTAAAGTAGATTATCCTGAAGGCAGATTCTGATTTTTGTGGCGCTCAATATGTGTTTGATTGAGTGTGCGTATGTTCAGATCAATGTACAAAAGCTTTTTAGTTAGTCTTCCAAAAGCTGACTGCTGTTTCAGAGAAGGGAGGCAGCATGATGTAGTAGTTTGAGAGTTGGACTAGGACACTAAGCAGCCCTGGCATGAGTCCCTGGTAGGCCATGGAAGGCTACTGGATGATGTTGGACAAGTCACACACTCTCAGCCTCAGAGGAAGGCAAGGGCAAACCTACTCTGAACACATGTGTCCCCCCCCCCAATCACGTAATGATTTTACTTTAGGGGTATCATAAGTCAGAAATTACTTCAAGACACACAATAAAAATACAGGGAAAATGCTTGCTCTGATTTCCACTATGCACACAGTCAAGGGCTTTGCACACATCCTTGTTGTCAATTGTCAAACTTTCTCTCTGTTCTTATTTCAAATGGTGGTAAAGGATAATATAATGCAGGGCTGTCCAACTGGCGGCCCCGGGGCCGGATCCGGCCCCGTAGCCTGTTGGACACGGCCCCACCTATGCCCTCAGCCGCCATTTTTAATTTTTTAAAAAAAATCGATTTTTTTTTTTAAAAATGGTGGCCGGGGGGGAGGGGGAGGCGGGGCAGGGAGGAGGAAGAGAGCTAGCTCCTCCTTTTCGTCGCCCCTCCCTACCCTAGGGCGGGGAGCCGCCTGTGGGCAGAAGGCGGCGCCAAGAGCAGCGCGTCACAGGCCTGGCGTGACGCGCTGCTGGCGCCGCCTACCCTCCTTTTCGGCGGCCCCCGGCCTAGGAAGAGGGCCGAAAAGCCGGGAGTAGGCAGGTAGTGCCAAGGGCAGCGCGTCACGCCAGGCCTGTGACGCGCTGCCGCTGCCGCCGCCTTCTGCCCTTTTCGCGCCCCTCCCTTCCTAGGTCGAGGGGCGCCAAAGAGCAGCGCGTCACAGGCCTGGCGTGACGCGCTGCTCTGGCGCCACCTACTCCTCCTTTCGGCGGCCCCGGCCTAGGAAGGGGGGGGCGCCGAAAAAGAGGAGCAGGCAGTGCCAAGGGCAGCAGCGTCACGCCAGGCCTGTGACGCGCTGCCGCTGGCGCCGCCTTCTGCCCTTTTGGCGCGCCTCCCTTCCTAGGTCGAGGCGGCGCCAAGAGCAGCGCGTCACAGGCCTGGCGTGACGCGCTGCTCTCTGGCGCCACCTACTCCTCCTTTCGGCTCCCCGGCCTAGGAAGGGAGGGGGCGCCGAAAAGGAGGAGTAGGCGGTGCCAAGAGCAGCGCGTCACGCCAGGCCTGTGACGCGCTGCTCTTGGCGCCGCCTACTCCTCCTTTTTCGGCGGCTTTAGGAGGGGGCGGGGCCTGGGGGCGGGGCCGAGTGGCCCCGCAGGTCATCAGTGACCTCTTATCCGGCCCTGGACCCGCCAGAAGTTGGACAGCACCCATATCAAAAGTGTGTAGCTGGCTGCAGTCCTCTGGGGAGCACCTTGGGATCCTGGGACCAACCAAAAGAGCAAAAAAAGAATTCTCCTTGCTGGTCCTGGAGCTAAGCATTTGTCTTCTACACTGCTGCCTCTATTTCCCACACCATCAAACCAGTTCTCCTAGGAACTGTAGTTTTACATCCATGCCCCCTTTGAACCCAGAACTTGAGAAATTAGAATGCATATGCTTTCACCTTGTTAGAATGGCTTGAGCTCTGTGGAGGAAAGGTGGAGTGCAAATGCTTTGGATGAAATGGAAGCCTTCATTTGGCTCCAGTTTATGACCACTGAGCACTTAAGACAACAATGTCTGCTGCAACTACGGTAGTCTGTGCTAGGCTCTTGATATGAATTATTTGGGCCAGCTGACATGATCCTGTTTCTCTTGTGCCTTGCCAAATTTTCAGCTGGCTGATTTTTAACAGTGGCTTGAAATCTGGCCATACTATGCAGTGAGAAGCTTCATTTGTTGACTTCTGTACTGTTATCATCGCCAGTGATGGATGCTTCAAGGCATGTAGCAGCAATCGGGACACTGTGGGCCTCCAGATGTTGTTGGACTGCAAACCCTGAAACACAAAGAAGCATAGCCAATGGTAAGGACTGCTCGGAATTGTAGTTCAGTAAAATATGGATAGTCACACATTCTCACCTCTGAGTTAGAAGTGTAAGAGCCAATAGGCCAGGGTTGGGCTTTCTTCCTTTTCTCAGTTAGCCTGACAGTCTCACATAGATTATGTTTCATTGGGTTTCAATATTTACTCTGCAATTGTGGCACTTGGTAACCTGTGCCAAGTGCCACAGATAAAAGCCCAGTATTCAGTTATGTTGTGGTCAGGAAAGGCCCTTTATCTATCTGTGCCTTTGATCAGGTTCCATGCCACTGGCACAGGATTTTGAGGCAGTCATCACTGGTGAGAAAACTCTGTGTGCGATTGATCGATTCTTTCATTTATAGCCACCTTTCCTTACACTTTTCCCAATTTTATCCTCACAAGAAACCTGCAAGGTCATTTATGCTCAATGGTGCAATGACACCCAGAGAGTTTCATCTTCAAGTAGGAATTTGGAACTCTCCAGTCATCGTCTAAAGCAGGGCTGTCCAACTGGCGGCCCTGGGGCCGTACACGGCCCCGCAGCCCCTTTCCTACGGCCCCCTATCCTTTTAAAAAAGAAATTGGCTGTTTAAAATAAAAAAAATTTTTAATTTATTTAATATTATTTTTAATATATTTTTTCGCGGCAGGGAGGGGCGGGGCAGAGAGGAGGAGGAGCAGGCTCCCTCCTCCTCCATTTTTTTCACGGCGGGGAGGGGCGGGGGCAGGGAGGAGGAGCTCCGGAGATGGCGCACAGCCACACAGCCACGGCGGAGAACCGAGAAGAGGAGCTTTCTGTGACGCGCCACCTCCTGCTCCTTTTCGCGGGTGCCCCCCCTTCCCTCACTCCAGCGATCACCCTCACATCTAGTTTACTTGCAAGCCCATCTGTATATAAACCTCACTTCTTCCTAAACCTTTTCAGTGATGGTGACTCAAACTGGATTATGCAAATATTGATACCTGAGCAGAGAAAGGGAAAAATCAAAACCAACTACCATGAGAAATAAAATTCCAGTTTTGTAAATTTCCAGTTTCAATCCTTTCTAAATAAGCACTGAAAGGAATGCAAATTAAGGTCCCTGTGATTGGCGGAGTCCCTCTGCCTTGGCCACGCCCCTTCCCTTTCCTCTCTGCCTAAACTAGAAGAGGAGGATGAGACGCCATACAGCCCAAAAAACTTACAACAGCCCAGCATTTTCTCCTGATGTTTCGCCCACATCTATGGCAGGCATCCTCAGAAGTTGTGAGGTCTGCTAGGGGTGGGAATATAGGGGGCAGAAATATAATAATAACAGTAATGAATGTATTTAATTTGGAAATAAGGGGGAGATGGGGATGGAAATATAGGGGCAGAAATATAATAATAACAGAAATGAATGTATTTAATTTGGAAATAAGGGGAGATGGGGATGGAAATATAGGGGCAGAAATATAATAATAACAGAAATGAATGTATTTAATTTGGAAATAAGGGGAGATGGGGATGGGAATATAGGGGCAGAAATATAATAATAACAGAAATGAATGTATTTAATTTGGAATTAAGGGGGAGATGGGGAGGGGAATATAGGGGCAGAAATATAATAATACCAGTAATGAATGTATTTAATTTGGAAATAAGGGGGAGATGGGGATGGGAATATAGGGGCAGAAATATAATAATAACAGAAATGAATGTATTAAATTTGGAAATAGGTGGGAAGGGGGTGGGGATATAGGGGCAGAAATATAATAATAACAGAAATGAATGTATTTAATTTGGAAATAAGGGGAGATGGGGATGGGAACATAGGGGCAGAAATATAATAATAACAGAAATGAATGTATTTAATTTGGAAATAAGGGGAGATGGGGATGGGAATATAGGGGCAGAAATATAATAATAACAGTAATGAATGTATTTAATTTGGAAATAAGGGGAGATGGGGATGGGAATATAGGGGCAGAAATATAATAATAACAGAAATGAATGTATTTAATTTGGAAATAGGGGAGATGGGGATGGGAATATAGGGGCAGAAATATAATTATAACAGAAATGAATGTATTTAATTTGGAAATAAGGGGGAGATGGGGATGGGAATATAGGGGCAGAAATATAATAATAACAGTAATGAATGTATTTAATTTGGAAATAAGGGGGATGGGGATGGGAATATAGGGGCAGAAATATAATAATAACAGAAATGAATGTATTTAATTTGGAAATAAGGGGAGATGGGGATGGGAATATAGGGGCAGAAATATAATAATAACAGTAATGAATGTATTTAATTTGGAAATAAGGGGAGATGGGGATGGGAATATAGGGGCAGAAATATAATAATAACAGAAATGAATGTATTTAATTTGGAAATAAGGGGGAGATGGGGATGGGAATATAGGGGCAGAAATATAATAATAACAGTAATGAATGTATTTAATTTGGAAATAGGGGAGATGGGGATGGGAATATAGGGGCAGAAATATAATAATAACAGAAATGAATGTATTTAATTTGGAAATAAGGGGGCGATGGGGATGGGAATATAGGGGCAGAAATAAAATAAAAACAGTAATGAATGTATTTAATTTGGAAATAAGGGGAGATGGGGATGGGAATATAGGGGGCAGAAATATAATAATAATGTATTTAATTTGGAACTGAGGGCTGTTTTGCTGAGGTGGGCTCCTTTCTTCCTTCTTCCTTGCTTTAATTCTTGCTTTTATGTTATTTATTTATATTTATTTCCCTCCCATATATATTCCCTTCCTCAATCCATCTCTCTTCTGATATTTATTTATATTTATATTTATTTCATTCAGTTCCATTTTTTAAAATTTATTTTATAATTACTAATGCAACTAGTAATTGTAAGTAAATTGGAGCCCGGGGAGGGGGCGGAGCCGGTGGAGGGGGTGGGGCCAGAGTGGGGGCGGACCTGGAGAGGGGCAGGGGCGGAGCCGGGGGCGGAGGCAGAACCTAAGGCCCCCCAGGTGATCAGTGACCGGAATTTAGGCCCCCGGTCCGGTAGAAGTTGGACAGCCCTGGTCTAAAGTAAACACTAATCACTATACCACATGTGCTCTTCATCTGGTTGTGAAGTTGTAATGGAAAGAGTTGCTATGCTGGACTGTATTGTCATGGGCACAAGACAGGCCTTTGCAGATTCCCAGACTCATAAAGTTAGAGGAGACCACAAGAGCCATCTAATTCAAATGAACCCATCTGTACATCAGTGATGTGCATAGCCTACCAATTTTTGCAATCTTCTCCAGCCAGCAAAAAGAAAAGGATATTTATTGAGTTTCTCGCAGCCACTATACAGGATTTGTGAGCTATATTGGAGTGTCCTGGGTCAGAAATTGTGTATTTATTGATTACAGACTGATATCTGTTGGACTGACTTAAATTATGATACATTTCAAAAGCAAGGAAGAATTGTCTTGCATCCTAATCTGTGACAAATCTATTGTGGCTTCCTGTTGTGGTGTCAAAGTTTGTGGTTTTAAAAATATGTTCCTAAAATACTACATCTGACTTTATTTTTAATTTATTCAACTCTTGCTTTCAGTTTTGCTATCTGATATTTGTTTATAGAAGAGCAATTTTTCCTGTGACTATAATTCTAAAAAAAAAAAGTGACTGAAAGGTTGACACAGTCTGTTTTATTTTTTGGTTCAAATAAAAAATAACAATCTTGTTACAATTAATAACCTGAAATGCATTTGGCCCTTCATATCTACGGATTCTGCATTCACCGGTGCCCTCATGTATGGCTTGAAAATATTCCTTCCACAATTCTGCCAAAGGGGAAAAAATCCACAACACAAATCTTGATTCTGCTATTTTATATAAAATGGATCCCATTTATTATGACATTGTGTATAATGAGATTTGAATGTCCACAGATTTTGGTATCCACCGGGGGGGGGGGGGTCTTGGAGCCAAACCACAGCAGATACCAAAGACCCACTGTATTTATGGATAGGGATTACATGTGTGCACACATTCCTCTCATGGTAACATTTTTCTCTTTGTGCACATCAGGGGAAATACTAGGCTAAATAAAATTCTGCTGGATAAACTAGTATTATGTATATGAAGAGATTTTAAAATGAGAGGCAATCACTATATTCATATCTGAGATTATGCTGTCCTATAAGAATTCTGCATTATTCACCACTCTGGTTTAAACCGGCTCTGGTGTAAAACATGTTTTGAAGTTATGCCTGAGATCTGACTGTCCTATTATTATTATTATTTACTATTTATATTCCACCCTATCTCCCCAAATGGGATCAGGACGGATTCCAGTCACAAAAAGGCAAACATTCAATGCCTGAGCATAACAACTAATAAAAACCATAACAAAAATTAAACTACACAGCATATAAAAATAAATAGTAATTTAACAAATTAGCATTAGATTTAAATGCAACCTATTATATCAAACAATATAAAAGCAAAGTATTGCTGCCCTGTGGATTGCTTGCCTAATGCGAATGATGTCTCCAAAATGAAAGTGTCGGGAATTCAAAGTCAGATACATAAAGCTAGTTCATTGTTGCTGAGCTGAGGTATGCACCTCTTGAGAATTAGGTATATAACCGAGTAGAGGCTAGACATAGCTAAAAGGAAGTTAGTAATAAAACAATTTAATTGGTAACATATGGCACCCACACACTTGAGACAGTCTTCCAGTCTGTTGGAATGTACCACAGTGCTGAAAACCTTGTTCGAAAGAGGAGCGAGACTCCTTTTCCAGCTGCATAGATTTTTTAGGATTTTGTGTGGATTCATTGTAAAGCAAAATCCTTACAGAGTATATTTGTGCCACAATCAATGTAGTCATTATACTGGAAGGGTCACTGGAGTTGGGGCAGTGTCTACAGTGGTTGTGCAGTGTTTTTGGAATTGCAAAATACACGGTGGAAGCAAAGTCTTGCTGATAATTAACTTCAGCCACAGTTGTTGTAAGTGCTGGAATGAAGTTCTGGTTATTTTCATTTTAAGCCACAGCCTTGAGCCTTGTGGGAGAAAGGCTACTTTTAGTAAGAAAGCCTTCAATGAGATGAGGTATATGCAACCAGCCGTTTGCAGATGAATTGCTTTTAAAAGAACCTTTCCATGATTTCTGTGCATGTGCTGGATTACTCTCTGGGAAGTATCTCGTTTACACCATGTATGGTGATCATTGGAGAGCAGTTAGCTGTGTTTTGTCAAGTTGGAACGCATGGTTTTCATCCTACAGATTGTAGAGAAACTGCCTTTTTTTACGTCCACCTGATTAGAAGTAAGTGTAGCATCCTTTGCATTGTGCTCTCTCTCCTTGGTGATAAATCTTACACTTGCAATTATCCCTTGTTACCTTTGTCTCCAATTTCTTGATACTTCCCAAGGATGGTTTATAGTAGGCCTTCCATTTTATCATGGGTTAGTGGTGCAGAGCTCCCATGAAAGTGGAAAATCCACATTTTTAAAAAACTTCAGAAAACACTTCTCTAGGAATCTCTGTTTCCCAGTGCAACTCTGCTGGATGTTGACTATAGAATCACAATAGAGAAGCTAGAGATTCCTAGATAGGAGTAAAATTCAAACTGCTATTTTTAACCTATAAAGCCCCAAACAGTTCTGGCCCAGTTTACCTGTCTGAATGTATCTCCCTCTGTGAGCCAGCTAGGAGACAAAGATCTTCCGGGGAGGCCCTGCTCTCATTCCTGCCTCCTTCGCAGGTGCGATTGGTGGGGATGAAAGACAGAGCCTTCTCAGTGGTGGCCTTCAGCTTTGGAACTCCCTTCCTAGTGAAATCAGATCAGCGTCCTCCCTTCCTGACCTTCAGGAAAAGTCTAAAGACATGGATGTGGGACCAAGCATTTGATTAGTAATCTATCAGAATATGAAACAGTGCAATGATAATTTGGAATGGCCGCAATTTATGATACTGGATTGTATGATTTTAAATAAATGGTGTAAAGGCTTTTATATGTTTTAATGATTATTTAATGTATATGTTGATTTTATTATATATGTTTTGTGTGGCATTGAATTGCTGCTTATATATGTAAGCTGTCTTGAGTTCACTCCAGGGTGAGAAAGGTGGAGTATACATATAGTAAAAAAAATACCCTCAAATCCATAAAAGTTAAATTCACAAATGAGAAGAGGTTGACCGTATATATTGTAGGCTAGCTGAGGAAAGCCCCTGTCCTTTTGCTGTCTCTCTTACGTCTTACATATTGATGCTACACAAATGTTCGTGATAATAACACATGTTGCCAAAGGATAAACCATCCTGTACTCCTAGCTTGCTGCAGCCTAGGAAGAGTAGCCGATTCAGCATTTTACTATGCAACACTGGTTTAGAAATGCTTTCTACATGCCTTCGGAGGAAAGGTTTTGACCCTTCTGTTCAGCAAACCATACAAATACAGTTCTACCCCCATTAAAATTTAATTGTACTCCCCCAGGAGTGTTGAGTAGATCAATATTATTCTTACTGCTCAGAAGATGCATAAACATTGTAGCTGAGAGCTTCCTCGTCATTTTTTGTGGTACTCTTGGGAACACTTCTGGTGAGTACAGGCACATTACTATACACTTGAAATGATGCTAAGATCCAGGAAGAGCTACACCTTGTTTAAAGCTCAAGCTGCATATGGCGTCATATTCTAAAATGGCTTCTGTTTTATTTCTGCTAAGTTTTTGCCAAGAACCACTAAGAGTGTAGCATTCGATGCCAGAACGATATAAGATTCTAGTGAGGAAAATGTTTTTTCATCTATTGACAAAGTGCATACTTTATATACACTAGATAAAATGTGTATCCCTTACATGTATAATATTCTGAGAGTTGCAGACGAGAAAAATGCAGCCAGTGGATATATATTTCAACACACAGATTTGCATATCTGTAGGGAAAACGTTCTTGGACTTCCATGGTAGCATGAAACCACTGATATTAACAAATCCTATTAACATTAACTACTTCCAGTGGAAGCAACTCATAGAATTGTGGTGGTGATCCTAAAAAGGCCTTCTTCCTTTGGACCCAAATTTGGGTTCCACTGAAATCAATATTTAATTGTATATTCAGATACATTAATTTCTCTTCTGGACTACATACTTTGTGATGGACTAAATGCATTGTGTGTTTGCAGATGTTTTCAGCTGCATTCAAAATGAGGAAGAGTTCTTTAGCTTTTGCAAAAATATTGCAAACAGGTTGGTGGATTACATACTTTATTAACATACTCAACTAAATACCCTTCCTCTTTAAGGCATTGATAGGGAACATGAAATCATTCCATTACTGGACTCCAGTTACCCTCAACTACAGTCAGCTTGTCCAATTAAGAGTCAGAGATGTTGTTATCTATGATCATCTGAAGGGCCATGTTTCCCCATCCTTGCTTTTAATGGTACATCCATTCTGATATTTAATATGCTTAGATCAAACCATGTTCCAATTGACCACAATTCTTAACATGAGTTGATCATGTGGGACAGAGGTGTCAAAGTTGTGGCCCTCCAGATGTTTGGGCCTCCAACTCCTCAATCCCTAACCAGCTTGTCCAATGGCCAGGAATTTTTGGAGCTCAAATCCAAAACACCTAGTTTGACACCACTGATGTGGGGCATCTGGTTAAGCCATCACTAATGCAGAATTCATATATTACTTAAAGCAGGAAGGGTGAATTTACTCCACATGTTGTAGGGAGGAAGGATGTACATTCATGGCTTTCTCCTGAACATATGTTGATACTTAAAAGTTTAGTCGCTTCGTAAGGTTTGCAAGGTTCAAAAGTAGTTCTGTGTCCTAAACCTAGAGTATTATGACAATTTTATGACTACTGATGAGGTAAATACCTTACATGTCCTCAGAGTTAATTTCTTTTTGTTATTACTCCATTCACTGAAGTAATAGACGCTGTATCAGTTGTCCCTATTTGCTGATACAATCTCTTTCCCCATTTCTTGCATATAGCTGTTTCTTTATTTATAGTTTGCTATGCAGAAACCTCATTCTTGATAACCTTTTTTCTATGCATTTGTGTAAATCTACCAGGTCCTGTCTTACCTAGGAAGCAGCAGTTTCAGCCCTGATTAGTAGACAAATGTCAGGTGCTGTAGTCTATATTTCAGAAGAAGGAACAGACAAAACCACCTCTGAGTATTCCTTTCCTAAGAAAATTGTGTAAAATTCATGGAGTTACCATAAGTTGACAGGCTACACAAAGCCTACCTGCATAACATTGTCCGTGAGGTACCACCCAGAATCAGATGTCCCATGTCAATGAAAACAAGGCTAGAAAAAGGCTTAAAGCACATTGGAACCTGTTGCTGTGAAACTCACATTGGTTGGTGTCCTGTAATGCAAGACGTCAATCTAAATTTTGATTGCTTGCTTGTCAGGTATAGTAAGAAAAGAAAAGAGACAGTGTACATCTTCTCTGGGACAAAAACTGCTGTGCCATATTCAGATATAGAAATTGGAAGAATATGTCTTCTTTCTCCACCCTGTTCATTCAAGAATTCTTTCCATAACTACTGTCCAGTGATTGATGCCAACCTGCTATTAGTAGGAAGGAGCAAAACCAAAAACAAGGAACCACCCCTTCCCATCTTTTCTGGCTGTTTTTCAATATCCTTTTATAATGAATTCCAGACAGGGTGTTTCTTCGCAAATGAGGTTTTTCTCCTAGTTCTGGAAATGTTCATTGCTCATGCCATCCTACACGAAGTATACAGGAAAGAAGCTCTGGTTGCCTTTGGATGCTTTTAAAAATACTCCTGTCATGAAACAGTGTGGATCAAGGCTACTGCTTATGAATTGACATGTTCTGAACTGGCTTCAGTTTTCCTATTCCACAGGCCCATGTTTTATTTCCAACTGTTGTTTGATGTTAGGTGTGTGACCCAAACAGTTTTTGAAACATACAGAAAAATAATTTGGATAGCCATCTGGCATTGGTCATTTCCTGGTTCCCACATTATTTAATAACATTGTTTTCCTGATGCCCTGGGAATGCACAACTATCCAAAGTTTTTTGAGATGAAACAAAAAATCTGCACATTTCACGATTTGTTTTATCATAGTGACGCAGTTTAGAAACGAGTGGTCTTCATAGTTTTATACAGGAACTGCTGTGTAATACAGTTGAGCATTATATAGCACATGGTTTCTCTTATGAATTCACAGTAGGTAATTAATCAAGGTTTTAGAAGTGTCTAGTACAGTGTTTCTCAACCTTCCTAATGCTGCAGTCCCTTACTACAGTTCCTCATGTTGTGGTGACCCCCGACCTTAAAATTTTTGTTGCTACTTCATAACTGTAATTTTGCTACTGTTATTAATCATAATGTAAATATCTGATATGCAGGATGTATTTTCATTCACTGGACAAAATTTGGCACAAATACCCGATATGCCCAAATTTGAATACTGATGGTGTTGGGGGTGGGGGATTATTTTGTAATTTGGGAGTTGTAATTGCATTCTGAACTCCACCAATGATGGAATTGAACCAAACTTGGCACACACAACTCCAATGAATAACAGAAAATACTGGAATGGTTTAGTGGGCATTGATGTTGAGTTTTGAAGTTGTAGTTCACCTTCATCCCATGAGCACTGTGGACTCAAACAATGATAGATCTGTACCAAACTTGGCACAGATACTCAATATTCCCAAATGTGAACACTGGTGGAGTTTGGGGAAAATAAAGTTGTAGTTCACCTAAAATCAAAGAGTATACTGAACCCCACCAACACTAGAATTGGGCCAAACTTCCCTCACAGAACCCCCGTGACCAACAGGAAATACTGTGTTTTCTGATGGTCTTTGGCAACCCCTTTGACACCCCCTCACGACTCCACTCCCCAGGGGTCCCGACCCTCAGGTTGAGAAACGCTGGTCTAGTAGATGACTCCAGAATAGCATGAGAGATCTGCCTTGTGCATCCAAGTTTCTGTGTATCAACTCTCAACAAGTGGGAACTTACCAGTGGGGATTGTGTTTCAAAACGTAACCTGGAATTCATAGGAAGTTGATCACAATCCCCATGAATCCCATACAACACTGGGGAGGGTTGTAATTTCTGTCTAAAATCCAGCAGCTTCCTTGTCTTTCCTTTTTAGATTCTTAAGTTGACTCCGTTTAGTTCAATATTACTTTTAGATAGTTTGCTTCTTTGAAATCCATCGGTACTAATCATCACGTTCCTTCTTTGCAACTCTTACACTTAATACATTCCCAATTCTGCCATGCTTAATGTGGATGAAATTGGTTTTTTTTATCTGTCACACTTCCTTTCCAAAGTTCACAGTTGCTTAAAATATGCTCTCAAGCCCTGGATTGAGATCAGTTTAGCTGTTACAGCATTTGAGTTATCCCAAAACATGTTTTTAGTGGCAGAGAAAATGTTTACTTCCTCTCATACATTGGACTGTGATTCTGGAGACCAGGATTAAATTCTGTTCTTGTCCAAGCAAATCCGTTGGTTTACCTTGTTGAATCACACAGTGTCAGCTTTGGAAAACCCCGTGTGGCATCATAAGTCAGAAACAACTTAAAGGCATACAGCAAAAATATGCACGTTTTAGGGCATAGCATGAGCACCATGAGCTGTTCAGATAGTTACATCTCTTGCAGATCTGCTAAATGTGATTTTTGTGTGTGGCCAAATTGGCATGTTGATGGGGTGTGGTTGGTAAACCATTCTAACCATGGTGCCGCTACATTATCGTCACAACCGCTGCCTGGGTGGGGCCTTCCCTAAAATGTTCCCATTGCTATTCTGAGCAAAATTATCCTTCTGCTTTTAATGCACAGAAGTGAATTGGTGGCACTTTCTCTTTGGCATTATCATCACATAAGATATCAGAGGTTTGAAAATAAAGACTGTTCTGTTTTAAATTCATACTATTTATAGTTAAATGGGTTGTGTTCAGAGAAAGACATTATTTGTGTGCTACATGTTCTCTGCTTCTAAATAACTGGAATCTGATCGCCTCATTTCTTTTTCTTCTTCTTCTGCAATTAGCGCTCCTCATTAATGAAACAGCTTTTCATCACAACAGAAGAAAACACAGTTTTGAAACATTTCTTAGTAATATTAGAATGAATGGGTGTGCCTGTAGATGAAATATGTTGTAGCCCAAAGGAACATCTACTCATATTAAGCAACTAAATCTGTTTTGTTATGACATCATAACCTGTAGGCGTAACATAATAGACAGCAGTTTTCGAGCAGATTGAGCCATACTGTAAAGATGCAGTTGAAGAGTCCAAATTTTATGCAGGCACATAGCTTTAAATTCATTCTTTTTCGCTTTTAAGCTAAAATGTTTATTTCCTATTCATCTTTTTGCTCATCAGAGGTTTGCATAAGTCTTTATAAAATGTTATAAGAAAAGTATCTCCATGTGATTGGTGAATTTCTAGCTTGATAGATGTACAAGGGTGTTCTTGTCTCTCTTTTAATACTTCTCCTTCATATTGCACCACTTGCCCTATACTGGGGAAATACAAAATATTTTATACAGGGGTTGATAACACAGTGGTTTTGTCATCCTCTGTATTTAGACAATTGTGCACACAGAGAAGATCAGCCTCAAGCTATAAGAAATACCCAACAGTGTGCCTCCTGATTTACCCCCTCCCTGAGTCTTGTGCTTCCAGCAGCATTACAAAGCTTAACAGCTATCAAGTTAAATTTCTAACAATGCCTCTAACTATCCATTGTGCCAGGGTATTGTTGAAATTTTAAAATTTCCTGCAGGAACCACTGGCTACACCCAGTCTGCTCAAGGGTGCCAGCAGATCCAGACTTGCACAGTAGTCATGCCATGTGTTTTTTGGCTTTTGCTATGGCTCCAGCCTAGAATATGTCCCTACAGCTAGGAAAAGGGTAGAGTATTATTTTACATAGGCTGAAAGATTAATCCACTCATTTGCCAAGAGAGTAGTCACTATGAGACATTTTCATCATCCAACTAGTTATCAAGAGTTTCAAATATTATCTATGGTGGGCTTAGGGAACCTTAGGCCCTCAATATGTTTCTGACTGTAATTTCTGTAAACCAATTCCAGTGATTATGCTTGCTTATAGTTCTGGGAGCTGAAGACACACATACTCGTACATCCTTGATCTGCCAGTCCTCCATTTGTTGTGGTATAACTCTTCACTGCCTCCTTCTTTTGGGATAAGGGTTAACCAAATTAATGCAAGGATTTGGGGAAGAGGAGAGCAGACATAAGTAGTCGAAGCATAGCAGAGCTTGAAAGGGTTTTTTGTGTGTGTGGAGCAAAGCTTTCAGAAATCCCTAGGCAACATGGTCACTGGGCATGCCATATGGAGAATTCTTAAGAGCTCTCATAGTTACAACATAGTGGAAGAAGAGAAAAAAGAGTTGCTACAGCGAAGGGGACTTTAACGAACTTCCAAGGAGAAGTTATGAGGAGAATAATAATAATATGGGGGAGAGAACAGGTTGGCAATTTGCACAGCAAGGGAGTTGGACTAAGAGATCTAGTCTCTGAGAATTGGGGCTCAAGCCACAGACTGGGAAGATGGCCAAGAACTTCCAGCAAGACTGAAGGAAAACTTCTGGCAAGTAACCCATGTACTCTTAACTGAGAAGTGGAAGAAAGGGTCAAGGAAGGTGCCTTCCTTCTACAGAGCCAACACCAGTCGAGAAGAAAGTATTTTAGGAAAGGTGAGCAAAGTACAACATCAGTCTACCTGAGGAGGAAAGTACTTCATTCAGTTAAGTAATTAGAAATCAAGCTTCTCATTGGACCTTTTTAGATTTGTTTCAATAAAGCCTCATTAGATGACAGAAGACTGACAGGAAGATCAACTCACAGATTTTGTACCCATGGATTCAACCATCCAGAGTGTGAAAACATTTTTTTATAAATTCCAAAAAGCAAATCTTTATTTTTGCTATTTTATATCAGTGACATTATTTTACTGCGCCATTGTTTATAATGGAACCTAAGCATCAATGGATTTTGGTAACCATTTAGGGGTGGGGGGTGGTCCTGGAACCAAACCCCAGGGGATATCTAGGGCCCACTTTTATTTAAAATGTGATGCTTGAGGAAATTTCTACAGATAAAATGTAGTAAAAAGACAAATGCATATGTGCAAGAGTAAAGCAAATCTGAATGATCGTTTGAAGCAGAGATGACCAAACAAAGATTATCCTACTTTGGACATATTGGGAGATGATACAACTCATTGGAAAAGGCTACAATGCTCAGTAAAGTGGAAGGCATAGGAAAAGAAGGAGACCGTACTGCTGGTGGATAGATTCAATCAAGAGATCCGTAGCCTTTAGTTTGCGAGATTAAAGCAGGGAAGTTCTTAAGATTCTTGCAAACTAAAGACTCTTTGAGGTCTCTTATTCATAGGGCTGCCATAAGTCAAAGTTGACTTGAGGGCAAAGAACAACTTTGTTTTTGAAATTGTATTTGGAGGAGAAGGACAGATGGGCATGGGACTCATTCCTCCTGTGTCACGATGCAGAGTCTCGGCCCAGCCCCTTAATCACACACACAGAGACGGTAATCAGCTAACTATTTATTGAATAATAAAAAACAGGTGAAAAGGATAATTGTCCATAAAAGTATCAAAAAGTTCAATCAAAAAGGCAAAGAGTCCGTAAGTAAATCCAAAGGCAAAACTTGGCAAAGGCTCCGCAAAACACTGCGGATCAAGAACTTGGTCCGTGGCAAAGGAACAAAGCAAAGTTCATTACAAGGCCCAAGAAACTTCTTGGCAAGGCACGAGCCGACAACCTGGCTCCGTGGATCTTCGCTCGCTTCACTCCCTTCAGATCAGAAGTGGCCGAGCTACTGAGGATCCGTTCCCACGGATCCTATACTTAATTCCCCTGGTGAGATCCCCGACGCTCTAGGCTACGGCGCCAATCTGTGCTACGGGATCTAGCGCTCCTCTGGCGCTCTAGGCTCCGATGCCATTCCCTCCTGCTGGACTCGATGCTCTGTCTCCTATCAAAGCTCCGTCCTTGCCTCCCAGCACCTGGGTCACTATCTTCATGAGAGCCAGACTCCCTTTCAGCTTCCATGGACACATCCTCCGCTATCTCCCTGACCCTTTCCTGCGACCCGAAACCACCTGGTTTCTCATACAGATTATCTGAATCAGCACTTTCAGTGTCGGCCTGACTTTCCCAGCTATCATAGCCATCCGGCCAGCCATCATCCCATGCTAAGCTTTCTGTAGGAGAAGAAGGCCCAGCTGCATCATCATCCCCTTCCTCCATGTCCTCATCAGCTGCAATTGGCCCTAATGCAAGCAGGACCCCCGGGGCTGCCCCCTGCCCCCCAGGCACGAAAGGGAACTGGGTTGCTACATCCTGTGATATCTTGCCATTTTGTTGCATCATTTGCACACATGAACCTTGAGAAAAAGAGAGTAGGAGGCATGTGAGAGCAGGGGGCTGGTTTTCAGTGGGTGTGTGAGGGGAAAAATTAACCTTCCTTCTTGCCTTCCTCACTTCTTGTCTCTTGCCCCCAATCCAGTGGCTGTGAAAGTTGACTCCTAAAGCTCCTAAACGCCAGGAGGGAAAAACACTTCATTAGAGGCAATGTATGCTTCTCTGCCATGACTAATAGCGACTGATAGGGAATGGATGTGGATGAGAGGGGAACTTTTGTGGTTGGTCCTATATGTCTGTTAGTACAGGCACACATACCTATTTATTTATTTATTTACTTATTTGCAATGCTTCTACCCCACCCTTCTCACCCCCACTCCCACCCCCCCGGGGAGACGGGACTCAGGGTGGCCAATACCTTGACGGCAATACCTATACCTTGACGGCAATGAACATAGGGCTGCCAGAAAGACATATTCTGCTATGGGAACAAATATGCCCTTTATTTGTAATTTTGAAGCCTTCCTAGATTCTGCTGTTCTCTTTCATTCCTTATTAGCCCTTTTATAATTCATTTTCCCCATGTCCCCAAAGCATGCTCTCTATGGGTGATGTGGCACATCAGACTTTCCTGATGTTTCTGACTAATTGCTGTTGAGGAGGATGTCTGCCAAGACCACTGACATATCCCAGCTTGGATTTGTTTTTTCTTCCTCAGTAGAGTAAATAAGCATCTTACATCTAGCTGTCAATGCATTAGGAAAAGGCAGGATATAAGACAACTTTGGGGACTGGTGGGCAGAACCTTCATTATTTTATTTATTTATAGAAACAGCTCAAAATCAAGCACAGATCTCTTGTATTGTAGACACAACTTTTGGGGGTGGTGATGAACCCCTTGATTTTGGATTCCTCAGAGGAGACTGATATCTTCCACTTACCATTTTCTTGTGGTTTAAAAACAAAAAATAAAGAATGGACTTCCCTAGACTTGTGTACTGTAGATGTATGGGAAAATAACTGGTATTCTTGCCGATTTGGGATTATGAGAGTTGCAGTTAACAGCTTTCCAGAGCACCTGATTGGGGAACACTTGAGAAAAGGACTTTCAAGGACCTTTTTGCTTAGCCCTTTCACATAGTGTGCCTTTTGTTTATTTGGTTTGTATTTTTTGTTTGAATTTGTATGTTATATAATCTCCTCTTTTTTAGCAATTGCACACTCATGGGAGAAAAATTAATAATAATTTCATATTATAAAGGATACTGTGCTGAGGTGTGTATATTTGTTTATTTGCTATAGTGTTGTCATAGGCTTAAATGGATTTTGCTTTGGAAAATACTACAATGTCTTAATTTTGTTATTTGTGATTGCTAGACTTTCAGTTGAGCATATTTGTTGGATAAATAATACACCCGAGCTTTGAACGTTTTTGTTTGCTCAGTTTTAAAACTGAAGTCTAAAACTAAAGTAAAAGACAACTACACTGAATCAAAATGATTATTTATAATTTTCAACATGATCTTAAGCTTGTTCACTCAAAAATTAATGTCATTAAGTTTAAGTAAGTTTGTTTAGAATGGTAGGCTTTTCTCTTTTAGTCAAAACATGGTGCAAAGGCAATGAATACAAAAGATCTCTGGTTCCATCTGCTGGGTGGAAAACAGATAGCAATGAATGTAGATTCTCATGAGTTTGAGAGATGGTTAACTCCAGAAAAGCCGTCTACTTTACAAACATAAATGCTCTGCACCAATTTTACTCACATGCATATTGAAAACCCTGGGCATGTCACACTCTCTCAGCTTTTAATGAACATGCTTTTAATGCACATTTCCAGGAAAACCCTGTGACAGGTTTGTCCTAGGGCAGCTATATATTGGAAACTAGCTGAACCCGGCACGCGTTGCTGTGCCCTATTTAGGAGATGCGAGGCAGTCTGGGTAAGGGTTGGAAATGATGTGGGCATGTGTTTTGTGTGTGTATATATATGTGTATGTTTGTGTGTGTGTATGTGTGTGTATATATATGTGTATATATGTGTGTATATATATGTGTGTATATATATATATGTATGTGTGTTTATATATGTGTGTATGTGTATATGTGTATGTTTGTGTATATGTGTTTGTATGTGTGGATGTGTGTGTATATGTGTGTATATATGTGTTTGTGTGTATAAATGTGTGTATATATATATGTATGTGTGTATATATGTGTATGTGTGTATGTGTATATATGTGTGTATGTGTGTATATGTGTATGTGTGTATATATGTGTATGTGTGTATGTGTATATATGTGTGTATGTGTGTATATGTGTATGTGTGTATATATGTGTATGTGTATATGTGTATGTGTATATGTGTGTATGTGTATGTATGTGTGTATATATATGTGTGTATATATGTATGTGTGTATATATATGTGTATGTGTGTGTGTGTGTATATGTGTATGTGTGTATGTGTGTATATGTGTATGTGTGTATATATGTGTATGTGTGTATATATGTGTATGTATGTGTGTATATATATGTGTGTGTGTATAGATATATGTATGTGTGTATATATGTGTTTGTGTGTGTATGTGTATATGTGTATGCCTGTGTATATGTGTTTGTATGTGTGGATGTGTGTGTATATATGTGTTTGTGTGTATATATGTGTGTGTATATATATGTATGTGTGTATATATGTGTGTATGTGTGTGTGTATATGTGTATATATATGTGTGTTTGTGTGTGTGTGTGTATATGTGTGTATATATATATATGTGTGTGTGTTTGGTGTCTTCCCTCCCAGTGGAGGCGGGAGGGAAGGTGACCTTTTTCCGGCCAGCTGTTTCTCCCTCTCGCCCCGGGTGGAAGGAGGGCAGGGAGAGGAGGAGAAAGAGGTGCCCGGGAAAAGGGCTCCCGCCTCTGCCGGGATCGGACATCGCCGGAGCCAGGACGGCCCTGGCGGCAAGGGAGCCGGCGAGGAGGAGGGGGCGGAGGAGGAGGAAAGAGCAGCGAAGGGGAAAGGATCGCAGCCATGCACAGAGACTGCGATCCTTTCCCCCTCGCTGCTCTTTCCTCCTCCTCCTCCGCCCCCTCCTCTTCTCCGGCTCCCTTGCCGCCAGGGCCGTCCTGGCTCCGGCGATGTCCTCCCGATCCCGGCACAGGCGGGAGCCAAGGTGCCCTTTCCCCGGGCACCTCTTTCTCCTCTTCTCCCTGCCCTCCTTCCACCAATGAAGGGAGGAGTGCGGGGCGAGAAGGAGAAAGAGCTGGCCGGGAAAAGGTCAGGTTCCCTCCCACCTCCGCTGTGATCGGGCGAGATGCGGCTGCGGGGTGGCGGAGGAGGCGGCGGAAGAGGGGGGGACAGTGGCGCCCTCGTCGTCGCAAAGCCCCTTCTCCCAGTCCCTCTCCCGGGAGCGGCTGGGAGGGTTTGAAGAGGAAGGAGGGGGGGGTCAGAGTGCGCCTGCCCGATTGCTCTGCCTCTCTCCAGTACTCGCGGTGCGCAGAACGGGAGGCAATGGGCGGTTTTGGGGGCTGTTTTTGGGGGGTTGCAAGGTAGGTAGGGGTGTTTTCTTGTGCTATGTTTGTACCTCGTGGTCTGGGGAAATGTGTGTCGTGGGATGTGTGTTTCTGGGGGGTATAGTTTGGCCGTGTATAAGGGACATCCCACGACGACTCAATTTTTATATATATAGATTATTTGAAGTCACGCAACAATAATACATCCATACAAGGTGTTTAAATATGTACTTTGAATGTACATGTTGCAAGCAGACACACATGCTCTCTTCATTTGGATGGGCTCTGAGTAGTACCTGCAGCTCAGGAAAATTACCCAGCCCATGTTTTATTATTTTATACATTATTTGAATGAGTAGTTTAAAAAAGTAAATTGTGTCTTACATTTGGAAAACGGTTTTCAGCATCTTTCTTCTGCATAACACTGTTTCAAAGGGTACGTCCAATATGCACAAAAACAGACAGGAAAAAGATAAAACAATATTTAGTAGGCTTGCACTGTCTTTCAGAATGTAACTTCCCCATTATGAAATACGGAAGCTGTAATCTTTGGAGAGCAGCTGTTAGCAGACTTTGCAGATAAAATACCTTCTGATCCATTGATGCAGACCAGTGTATATGTAAGTCTGGCCTTTGTTTGTGCAGTAAGAATAGATACTTTTCAGTTTGTGCAACATGTGGACATGAACAAGATTCTTGGAGATATGAGGGCCACCATATGTCTGTTAGATCTTTGCTTTTCCTCTCTTGTTAAAACAAGGTAGAGGTGAATTGGCTGTGTGAGTAGAGAAGGTGGTTAATACCTCAGTAAAACAAGCCAGAATTTCATTTTCCTTGAATGAAGTTGTTATAGAACCATTACTTTAAAAAAACCCATCCCTAGAACCTTAGTTTTGGATAATTATTATAAAATATTTAGCATTCCTTTATTAGGCTCTAAGGTTTCTGATTAAACAGGGATATCTGGATGAAACAGGTTATCTATATCCACTTAAATCTAGTTTCAAGCCTGTTTGTTGAACAGAGATGGCTTTTGTGAATGACCTGCTAGGCACGGAGAATGTGTTTCTGCAAAAACCCGTCAATGGATTTGGATACTATTGACCAGGCATTTTCAAACTCCGGCTTTCCAGTTGTTTGGGCCTCCAACTCTCAGAATTCCTGGCCATTGAAAAAGGTGGCCAGGGCTTCTGGGAGGTGGAAGCCTAAAAGCTGGAAGGCTGGAGTTTGAGGATGGCTGCCATTGACAATGGTATCACTCTGGATCGCCTTGCTGAGATGGGATTTGAGAGCACTGTTTGAAAGTGGCCTTAGTCCTTCCTGGAGGGCCAAACCTAGCCTAGGTAAACTGGCTGGGATTTCTGGGAGTTATAGGCCAATACACCTGGGGACCCACAGGTTGAGAATCACTGATACAGTGTTTCTACTTAGCTTTCAAGAAAGAACTTTGTTTAGTTGAGTCATCTTTACATTCTTACATCTAAGCAAATATCCTTTGCAAGACTAGCAAAAGGTGACCTCGCTAAGTTATAATGTTGGCCTCATATTGGTGTTGAGCATGCCCTTCCTCCCCCACTAGATATCTGGCATGCAAATGAGGCAGACAACCTGTCATATAACGTGCATGGCTGACTCTCTATTGCCACATATTTTGCATTCCAAAGAAAGTTCTTGCAGACATTATTGTGAAAGACTTCAGAGTACTTCACTGAAATTCTGAAACAGTCTTTATGTACAAAACAAATAACTCTGATTCAGGTAGTAACCAACAGCTACACACCTTTTTCTGTATGATAAGGCAGGAATTTGTGACTACATAGAGAAGAAAACAGTGGGAGCTTGCTCTAACAGGTGGACTATATGTGCACCAAAGAGTAGGCCTCTGTAAATCCAGCCAATAATATGACAAATCGAAATCCTTCCAGACTTATATATAGATGAGGATTGACTTCTGTGATCTAGAAATGTGAGCTGAGTCAAAATTTCATAGATTTTCTTTCCTTGAGGAAGTTAGAAAAGCAGCACCCGCATGCTGTGTGACAGATATTTTCATTACTGTTGTTCATTTATATTGGGAAAAGTGCCGTCAGCTACGGCTGAGACAGGTGGACTTTACACTGGCTAGCAAGCTAAATGTTTGTTCTTTTCTGGCTCATGTCTCAGCTAACTTGATTTTGTTGTGTATGTACGTACAAACAGTGCCAATTAGCTTAAGAAAGACTGCAGTTTCCACCTGAAGCCTTCTTCAGACAGGGTGGGTCTAAACGATAAAAAATATGACAGAACTGCCATGGTTGTCTCACAGGGTAAATTTATTTTCCTTTTTTGGAAGCCACAGAAAAGTTTAAAGTCATCATGAATCAACATTTTGTCTTTCCTTATTGTTTCACTGAAAGGCACTGAAGGCTCATCTATAATGTTCAGGCAGCTTGAAAGTTAGTTTTTTCCCAAGAAGTATACTTCTTTCAATCAGTAATATGTTTATAGAAATGACACTTTATTATAGGCAGAATATATGCACAGTTTAAATCCTTTTAAATTCCAGATTCAGAGGTTTAAATATATACTTATGTCCCCTATTAATCATGTGATTTTAGCTGTCTTGTTTCCAAATATTTTAAAGGTATTAATACAGGAATGCATTTACAGCATCTGTTAAGACCTTTATCTCCATCCCACAAACAAAACAAATACAGCTTAACACAAAAGACAAAAAATGGGATTCTAAGAATTTGTTAAACAATACTATTTAATAATATTCTCTGTGAAGAGTATATTATTATTTAATCCAGAAACCTTGATGAAAACAAGTTATAGAAATTTCAGATGGGAGCTACAATATAGGAAGCATGCATATAAAGACATACATCACTGCCACAAACTTCATAAAATTTGACTTCTCTTAGCTCTACCTGGCATAAAAAGGGTAGCCAAACAACACATGAATGGTAAATGGAACTCTGTGTATCTACAGCAATTTGTTTGCAGAAACTGTCATACTAAAGCAGAAAAAATGAAGAATATATACACTATTTTTAAAAAAGATGTACCACTATATGTTGCGAAGTAAACTTGAAGGACCTCATTGTGTAACATGAGTTGGGAAGTGAGAGGAAGATGCTGTATGTTGCAACTCTGAACAGTATTGTTTGTTTATATATTTGTGCATTTGACTCTGTGCTACATTAATAGTAATCTTAAAAACATTACCAGGGGGCTGTTCAGAATTTTTTTGGCTGACTTTTCCTACACTGAACATCTCAATAAGGGGACAGGAGGGTAGGGAATGGTGCTATGGGATGATGCAAAGTAGAGCAGATTCAGAGCTTTCACAGTTACTTTTTTGAACTACAATTCCCGGAATTTCATAAGCTTCATGACCAGTAGCTGAAGGACAGTTCACAAACCTATTAAGATGGTGAAGACCTGGCTGTGGGACCAAGCCTTTGGGACAGTGCAATGAGGCAATAATAGAATGGTGTCCTGAGATGGTTTTTAAGCAAGTGATTTTCATGTTTGTGTATATTTATGGTTTTATGTCCTGGCATTGAATGTTTGCCGTATATCTGTTGTGCTCCGCCCTGAGTCGCCTGCGAGTGAGAAGGGCAGAATATAAATGTTTCAAATAATTAAATAAATATTAAATTTCTGGATTAATGTCAGATTTTTTACAATGTATTATTTAACAAGAGAAATCAAATAATAAATTAGAGTTTGTTGTTGTTTATTCATTCAGTTGCTTCCGACTCTCTGTGACCTCTTGGACCAGCTCAGGCCAGAGCTCCCTATCGGCCATCTCCACTCCCAGCTCCTTCAGAGTCAAGCCAGTCACTTCAAGGATACCATCCATCCATCTTGCCCTTGGTTGACTCCTCTTCTTCTTTCCTTCCATTTTCCTCAGCATCATTGTCTTCTCTAAGCTTTCTTGTATTCTCATTATGTGGCCAAAATACTTCCGCTTTGCCTCTAATAGATTATAATATAGTGTCTTGAAATAATAAGATAAGCAGTAAGTAAATAAGATAAGCAATCAGTAAAGATCCTGGAAAATTACAGGACTGGTTAGGCTCTGGTGGACTACTCTTTTTTCAGTTGTGTGTTAAGAAGCAGATGTGAGGCATGTATTTCTCCATCACAGCAAGATGTTAGTAAATGGGTATGCTTCGAGAACCTGGATACTTCTACCTTATCAGATGGACCACTTCATAGCCCCAACTCCTTTTTAGTACTTTTCATTCCACGTATCAAATTAATATCTGTAACCTTCAAGCTGTTTGGCATGACTGTTATATATGAGCTTTCTGTTATTTCTGAACCTATTTTGTGTTTTGAAAATATATTTCAGTTGAAGGAAATGGGATCTTCAACCTATTAGGCACAAAATGGCACTTTCAAGGTACTATTCCCCAGATCTGACCACAAGGTTTGAAATGTAATTGGAAACAATTCCCATACCGCTATGGATTTGGGCATA
This sequence comes from Anolis apletophallus, assembly GCA_030556195.1. Lineage (NCBI taxonomy): Eukaryota > Metazoa > Chordata > Lepidosauria > Squamata > Anolidae > Anolis > Anolis apletophallus. The sequence goes on from JARBWK010000004.1 coordinate 85,443,389, forward strand.
TTGTGTATCAGTTTTTAGTTTTCAAGAGAAATTTGTGGTGAACAATAACAGGAAGTGGTTTGCAAAGTCATGCTGAGTTTTATCACCACTGTCAGTAACGGCCACAAGGAAAATGTGTGCATATGGAATATTCAGCTTATTCTGTATTCAGTATATTCAGCTGTAACTTCTTCAGCAGTGCACTTGATGGTGGGACGTGATGTGAGTATTTCTCCCTTAATATTTTGTTCTTTCAGGAATACCTTCATTTCATGTGCTTGTGAACAAAACTTTGTACTTTTGTATTGTTCAGTGTATAGCCATATTAATCGCATATAGTCATGTATATGTTGTGGGCAGGTTTTGGGGAAAAAATAAGGAAATTGATAATGGCCTGTGGATAAGTTGAGGGTCATTTCATGGAGAAGGCAAAGCACAAATACCACCTCAAGGGACCAGTCAGGCAGGCTGGCACCGCCATTTCCCTACCCAAACATTTAAAGGGCCCAGAAGTGGTTTCAGGGCACTTCTTTTAGGTTTTCTTGGGACATTTGCCTTTTGCCACTCTATTCAGAGAAGGGAATGATTCATTTTTTTGACAAGAGTAACTGTACAGTAATCACATTGTAATCACATTGACCTATGGACCCAGGTTTTTTTAGTTGATTTTTTGGCTAAATTTCAAGACTTATACATGAGTATATTGAGCATTTTGGAAAGTTATCTGATAAGCACAATATTATATACCATACATATCAGGAATGCAGTTGTAAGGATGAGATTAGTGGAACAGTGGCGGTCTGTCTAATGAAGCTAAACCTTTGGGTCTTTATGGTGTTGGTTTTCAAAATATTATTGAGTTGTAGTTTTGCCATTTGGAAGAATAACTGATGGATTTGGTCTATTTGGTATTCTGTATTTTTTAAAGTAATTGTTTTATGTAAACCGCCCGGAGCATTTTAATGGAGGGCAATTAATAAGTACGAAACTGATTATGATGATGATGATTTGTCTATGCAGAACCGAACACAAACACACAAATATACTGAGAATGTGTATAGGCGTGCCCCCCACCCCATGCCAATTATTGTTGCATTTGTCTTCAGGCTAGCTACTTTTGTCTTGATATTTGTTACAGATGTAATGGTGAAGAGGTAAAGAATGATAGAAGGGGTTCAAAGGGTCATTCATTCCAACATCTTCGCAGTGCAAGAATTCACAATTAAAGCATCTCTGAAAGATGTCTGTTGACTGTATTAAAAAATTTCCAAAGAAAGAGCTCACACTTTCCAGACAAAAGTCAAAGAGCTCTTATTGTGAAGACATTTTCCTAAAGTTTAGTACTAAATGTTTTCCTAATGCAAAATATTTCCTTTCCTTAATTTTAATCCCTTGATCCAGGTTCTGTGATCTGGATCAGCAAAAAGCAACCTCCTTCCAATTGCAACATGATGGTATTTCAGATAAAATAGAATCACATTACCAACTTTAAAAATATATAGTTTCTATGATTATAGGGGATACATTGAACATTTATATTAAAAGGTAGCACATGAGCCATTCCAACAGTAGAGGGAGATGTAAAGCTGAATGGTTTGCATGCAGTATTACTATCAGGTTTTATCACAGCCAAAGAGACAAGAGGGAGAAAATAATTAGATAGAGCCTTTATGCCGTGTCAAATCATACAATTTCTCTACCCAAGTTGAGCTAAAGATGTTTAGTTTGAAAAAGCCGCTTGAATAAATTTCAGTTCACTTCTTATGGTAAATGTAGCCTTTCTGCAAATATGCATTTTGAATGCTACAGAAAGGAAGAAATTTGGGAGGATGAGTGGAAACATAATGAAACTTTGCCTCACCCTCCTGACATTACTGTGCTGTAAATATCCTGTGGAAGGTATTTTTTTAAAACAAAGATATCAGGCTGCATTTCCAGCATTTGAGCAAAGCATGTAGTTAACCAATAAAGTGGTTGTTAATTAAACAACTTTGTAAAATGCAGTGGAAATGTTCTTGTGGAGGATATGGGACCAATCCAGTCCACAGTGTTGATTACTGCAGTGGGCTCTTGGTGTGCACTGGGGTTGTATACCAGAATCTACGGGTGCTTGCGTCCATTATGAACAATGATACAGTGAAATGGTGTATACAATTGGCATACAATTGCAAAAACCAAGGTTTTCTTTATGGGATTTTAAAAAATCAATCTGTAAATTGCGGAATCAGTAGATGCATAAACCATGAATTTGAAGGGCTAACTGTATTTCATCAGTTACAAAATAATGGTGCAAGCAAGACTTTCAACAAATGTTGCACTATGAAATGCACACAGTCAGGTTCTGGTAAGGCAGTCAATGCATTTTCTCATGCCTAAGCTACTCCTTCCCTTTTCAATTTTGTCACTGTTTTTCATCTGTCGGTCAGCACTTCATGAATGTTAAGACCTTGTTATTTTGTGTTAACGGGTTGCCTCTTTTTAATGTTTCTTCTGCCCTCCCATTTTTGTATAAAGCTGTGGATCCCCATGCTTTCTACCAACAACAATTGCTTTTAAAATGGAGATAACTGATTTTAGTGTTTGTGTATATTTATAATTTATATTATGTTCCGGCATTGAATGTTTCCTGTATATATGTTGTGCTTCACCATGAGTCCCCCTTGGGGTGAGAAGGGCGAAATATAAATGCTTTAAATAAATAAATTTCCGATACATAAACAATAATTGTTGATGTTCTGCAGCATACATACACATTATCACCATATAATAATAATAGATTCAACAATCCACTTTTTTTGGCATCCATGTGAGAACCAAATCCTCATGGACCTGGTGGGCCTACTGTCTGCGCACTTTAGGATTTCGCCAAGCCTACTAATAGCAACTCTTGTGCCTGGGTGATATAACTTTGGCAACACAACAATCCAAACATAGAGAATAAGCTTGCCATTCATATATAGGATGAATATAGAATAATCACTGACATTCAGGGCAGTTTGTCAAGGTAACAACAGAAAATAAGTAAACAATCTGGCAAGCCTTGGAAAAACCCAGATATCTGGTTGCCTGAGTACATAGCAATGTAGACTGTTGTTTTTGAAATTCATTTTGTATGTTCTAGCAGACAACTGAGATATCCATGGAGGACGTGAATATACCTTAATCAAGTATAACCAGCCTTCTCTCCCATAGGGATTTGAGTTATTTGCAGCCATGAATGAAAAACTAAAGAGCATACTACCACCATTGGATGGAGCTGGTTTCAAGTGTTGGCACTGTTGGGCAACTGCTGAGGTCCATGTGATAAGCATCTTCAGTGGCAATTCCCAGAGCTTCCTGAGCCATGTCGTTCAGCATACTTGCCGTTGATGCCAGAGTAACAAACTTCCAGTGACTTCTGTTCTGTGTCTGATTGGTTTGCTGATACTTGGCTTGGGAGTCAATTACTGAAATCAAGAAGGGCATCTCTCTGCTATGCTATGAAATTTACTTGAAAATTGTACTGTTCACCTGGATGTTCACCCCACTTCACCTTCTCATGCAGGTTCAGATGTTTCCTGAGACCTCCGCTCTGAATAGATTGTGTTTGGGTTGGTTCTGAAAAATCTCATATATTTTTCTAGCCTTAGTTTGAAATTACAATGCTGTGTAGTAATTAGAATTCTACCTACAGTAACCAAATCTGCTGAAACAATTTGTCATATAGATCTTTTAAAACAAAAAGATCTATTATAGCATGCATTTTCATGAATACACAACAAAATAATACTGGCAAACATGCCAATATGTGTTGGCCGATTCTCAGAATTTTCTCAGATTGAGTCTTCTCTTAACATGTTTATCCAATACAAAATAATGTAGCCTTTAAAAAATATTTACACATTTAGTCAACATAGTTATATCTGAACAAGTCAGCTTAAAATATTTTTGGCAAATGCTAGTTTGTACAATCAGTATTCTTTAAAATAATATGCTTCTAACCTCATCCCAGAATTTCAGGTGTTTACACACCCAAATGAACCAAAGTCAGCAAATCTCACCTATCACGTAATTATGGGTTATAGGTCATTTTGTGTAATTTTGAAATAAATAGCAATTTAGGTCAATCCAGAGGTGGATGCAAAGATACTCAAGTCAATGTGCAAGGGAGCTTACATTTCATGAGATGTTCTATCTGTGATAAATGGAAGTGTAATAGAAATTCTTGAAACTGTCTAGCATATCAGAAGAGGAAAGATATGGAAAACAGAGTTTTCCAAATGTTTTCCTTATCTTTCTTCTTCTAATAGCTTTATGCAGCCCATGAACACTACTTTTTGAACCCTAAATCCCCCTTATCCCTAAACTCTGTAGAGATGTGCAAGGCAGATTTCTTACAATCCACATGCCACTTGCTGAAGGGTTCAGTAATAGGTATCTCTACTCAAAACCATGTTTTACCAGGACATCTTACATTCGTGTAGTTGCAACTATAATCCGACCTTACTAGCTTCTTTCAGTCTTTCTGTGGATTTCCTACCCTTAAAAAATAATGGGAGGAAAGCCAGCACTTTTCATAAAAACATATTTTATATCTTCCCCCTGTTCCCCCTACATACATACACAAGTGCACATGCACACACACATAGAGTTTGGTGTGAGCCCCATGAAATCAATATGATCTAGTTATGATGTGCTGTTTGACACTAAAAGCTGATTTATTTTAAAGCTTCATGTCTGGATCTGTTAAAATATCCTGTAAAATTTTCTGCAAGCCAAGGATTTTGACCTTGAAGCGCCATTAAATTGGTGTAGATATGGTCTATCTGCTGATCTGCAAGTCTGGCAATCTTTTGTGCAAACAAGCCAGAGTTAACATTATGTGCTTTTGATAATGCACTTCCATTTGAAAGGGGGGGGGGGGGGGATATGTGATTGCCATTTCTCCCTCTGTAATTTTGAGTGTACAGTTTCAAAAACAAATATTAAAGGTAACACAAACACTTTCTAGCTGCATGCTATTTTATGCTCTCCATTCGAAAATGGACCATTGCATGTTCTCTCTCACATTCTCACCCCAACATACTTCCATAGGTTTGTTATGAGGATAAAATGGGTGGAAGAAGAATGCAAAGTAATTTAAGGGTTTTAGATGAACAGTGTAATTTTAAAGAAATGTATAACTGCCTTTGCCCCATAAGCATGAGACCCAGGGTACTTAAATATAAAATAATAAATATCAATAAAATAAATAAAAGTAGAACAATAATGAAACAAAATTCATGCTCACGAGTAGAGAAACAAAACAAAAATTGTACTCATCTGGTTTAAAAGCTGTACTGCTGCAAGCAAGATCAATTTGCCAAAGGCCTGCTTGAATAAAAAGGTTTTTTTCATCCAAGTTCAGCAGTGTTTCTCAACCTGGAGGTCAGAATCCCTGGGGGAGTCGCAACGGGGTGTCAGAGGGGTCACCAAAGACTACCAGAAAACACAGTATTTTCCGTTGGTCATGGGGGTTATGTGTGGGAAGTTTGGCCCAATTCTGTTGTTGGTGGGGTTCAGAATGCTCTTTGATTGTAGGTGAACTATATATCCCAACAACTACAACTCCCAAATGACAAAATCAACACCCCCTCCCCCAACCAGTATTCAAATTTGTATTGGGTTGGGTGTTTGTGCCAAATTTGGTCCAGTGAATGAAAATACATCCTGCATATCAGATACTTACATTACAATTCATAATAGTTGTGATGGCACTCCAGGGTAAAAGGAAAGCTATATGTCTGGCTATTCCCGGTGGCTATCGGTATACCCTCTGATGTACTTCAGTTCTTTAAAATAAAGACTCTTGAGACAGGATTAAAGTTAACCAAATAAGTTTACTGGAAGCAAAAGGCAAAGCTAACTTCAGTCAGGGTTCTTGAAAGGCAAATCAACATAAAATATTACAAAGACGAAGTTTGTTGATTTAACTCAGCTACACTGGTAATAAATACTTGGCTATATTGGCTACAGTAAGGTACTTCAATCAATCAATCAATCAGTTTATTTGTATGCCGCTCTTCTTACCCCAAAGGGGACTCAGTGCGGCTCAAAACACAATACAATACAAAACAGTGTAGACAGTGAAGCGAAGCTTCCAAAACAAATTTTACAGGGCGAAGACAAGCTTCAAATTGTGTACGAATACACTTAACAATATTTCAAAGGCATATTATGCAAAAATATACATCCATACTAAAACGTAAGTGGGCAATTAAACACAGTAATAATAAACTATACAGGTAACCTAAATACACAGTATAAAACCAATACACTGAAATCTACTAAAACCCACCTAATTAATAATGCCAAAGCCAGGAATAATCAACCAGCGCCCTATAAAAATAAAATAAAAAAATAATATTTTTTTAAAAAAATGATATAATACAGAACTAAAATGGTAAAGTACAGAACTATAATAACTGTATGGTAAAAATACAAACATATTGGTAAAGTACTCTGGGCTATAGTGGTAAGTATTAGGCTATGATGATCAGTATGCTTATTTATTTATTTCTGTAATTCGAAGCCAGTCCACAGTCCGTTTTCATAACACTGTCATCATTCTATTGTCCACCTGCTACCCAGTTTTCTAACCAAATACCTGGTCCCATAGCCACGTCTTTAACTTTTTCCTAAAGGAAAGGAGGGAAGAAGTTGACCTAATGTCGCTGGGGAGCGAATTCCACAGACGAGGGGCCACCACTGAGAAGGCCCTGTCTCTCGTCCCCACCAAACGTATTTGCGACAAAGGTAGGATTGAGAGCAGGGCCTCCCCGGAAGATCGTAAATTTCGAGGTGGGACATAAGGGGAGATACGTTCAGACAAGTAAGCTGGGCCAGAACCGTATAGGTATAGAACAAGCTATAGTGACTATGTGGTATATACGTGCTATAGAATGCCTGTTTGGATTGCCAGGCCAAGGAACCCAGACAATTTCTGGCCTTCTCCTCTAAAACTCTGACTCAGAACAAAAAGGAGGGGGAAAGCCTTTCAGAGGCAGAAGGGCTAAACCAACTGAGCCAGGCCTCCGGGGGGGGGGGGGGGGTTAAGCCCCACCCTAAAACTACGCACAAATGGAAAAGTCCACACCAAAGGGAGAACAAAACAAGGAAATGAAACAGAGGAGGGGAAAAAGCTAGGCCAAGGCATAACAATAGTGGCAACATTACAGTTATGAAGGAGCAACGAAAATAATTTTATGTTTGGGGTTCACCACAACCTGTATTAAGGGGGTCGCAGCATTAGGGAGGTTGAGAAACACTGCAGTTGAGAGATGACAGGAAGGGAGCTACCCTGATCTTTAGGAAGTTCAATTAGGTAATACTGGGAAAGCTCTGAGTATTACTAAACGTAACAGACATGTAATTCTTAAATGTGTATTCATGGTATAATCTGTAGAATGCTTTCTGTAATAGTGATAATTTTAAAGCCATTTATACCCTCGTACAGGGGTCAGGAACCTTTTTGACTCAGAGAGCCATAAAAGCAAAATATTTGGAAATTTATTTCAGTGAGAGCCATATACTATAATATATAATATATTTTAAGATTGAATTCAACTAAATGTGAGTATGTACGTACATACACCTGTTGATAGACTCTATAACCCCCCCGATGTTGCTGCCAACTGTGAGAGAAATAAGGTTGACCACTGTGAAAGCCATCCACTGCATGTCTATAAGCCTCCTCCCAGTAGACTCGAATCAAGGAAAAGTTTCACGAGAACCATCACTTCTCTTAATGTTCCCCCAGGAACAACAAGAGTATCCCTCTGGACAGCTTAACCAGGAAATCCCAACGGGATGTCCCCCCGCAAGGATCTGCCTCCAGGGACAAACCAAGAATGGGCAACTTGGAAGTCTCTGAACAGACTCGGAAGTGAAATTGGGAGATCAAAAGACAAACTGGCAAAATGGCACTACCTAGGAGCATCCTCCAACTTGTGTGATTGTGGAGCAGAACATACAACTTAGCATCTGTATGCGTGCCCATAGTGCCCTGCCTCATGCACAGAGGAAGAACTGTTTAAAGCTACAGACAATGCAGTCGCTGTTGCCTGTTTTTGGTTTAAAATTATTTAACTACTTGTGTTCCCTCTGTTTTATCAGTTTTATACTAATTTATTCATGCAATGTTTTGACACAAAATATGTAGGCAAAGATAAAGGTTTTCCCCTGGCATTAAGTCCAGTTGTGTCCGACTCTAGTGGTTGGTGCTCATTTCCATTTCTAAGCTGAAGAGCCGGCATTGTCCGTAGACACCTCCAAGGTCATGTGGCCGGCATAAATATGCAGATATAGCATTCTATTAATTTGATTATAATTTCAATAAACATTGATGGAATTTTCCACAAGAAAGGCTAGTAACCCCTGGCATTAGGTGGTTTTAAAAGCAGATTACACCTGTGTTCACTGAGATTAATTCACAGCTAAATGGATCTCCATCTTCAGCAACTTTATTTCTCTAGAGACAAAATTAGGAGAACAATTGCCTTCCTACTGCTGCTGCAGGAAAAGACACGAGTTAAGGTGGTCTTTGGTCTGATCTAGTAGGACAGCTGTTAATGTTCTTATGTGATTAGATACTAATTTTGAAATTCAAGGGTAGTAAAAAAACCATTCTGTTTCCAACAAGATACTTTTGACAAATCCTTAGTTAATCTACAAATGTAGATTTCAATCTCTCATATTTGTATTATACGTATGTATCCTCTTTTTCTCCATTGTATAAGATTCTGTGCATGGGTGGCAGGAGCAGCTTGCCTTTTTCCAATATTTAGTCCAAGTGCAAATTGGTTTATATTTATTGCCAAGTACAAGAGCTGGACTTTTATCATAAGGTTAAATGAGGCATGCATGACTTGTAAATCCCTGATTGTCAGCTTCCTCTTTTACAGGAAACCTTTCATTCCCTTCTCGTTTCCATAGTCGCCAGTGGACCTTGTCCTGAAGCACAATGAAAATATGAGTGATGAATGATGTAACCTTCGATGCCTACAACCTAGACAAGAATATTGAAAACAAGAGCTTCCTCCTGACATTTTGGTTTTTATTTAGAACACACTCATTAATGTGAATGTGTTCTAAATGTGTCCTTTTTGTGAATTCTTGTAGCACCCATGGGCCCGCTCGTGCCACTGGGGGTGACGCGGGGTCCCGTTGGCATTGGGACCCGCACAGGCTGGAAGGGACTCGGAGGATGAGTTGGAAGGCCCAGAGCAAGATTGGTCAGCCGTGCCTTTGCCCAGTTCACCTGTAGAGAGCTTAGCCTGGGATCTCGAGTGGGAGCATTCTCCCGGGGAAGGAGCGGACCAGGTGGAGATGGAGGCAGCGAAGCAAATAGCGGAGATAGTTATGAATTCAAATAGCTTGAAGGAAAGTTTTAATTTATTCTCTTTCTTTCCTTTTTTGTTTTTTTACTATGAATGATTTTCTAGATTGAAGCCACAGGCGAACCCTGATCAGAGAAAGGCTAATAGGTTTTGCTTTCATTTGGAGCTCAGGGTGTTGTGGAACAGTTTTGTTGTTAGTTTTCAGATTTTTAGCTGATATGGAAAGCAGACCAAGGAGGTTATTGTTATTGTGGGTTTTCCTGCAAGATTTACTTCTGCTCTGGGCACCAAACAGCCGACCCTGGGTTGTCAGAGAAGCATCCGTGAAAAGGACGTGATTCCGATCAATGCAGGTGTGCAGCCACCACTCGGCTCAACGTGCTCTCTTCACATCTTGGCAGCTGTGCTGCTCGACAGAAACTGTATTTTTGAGTGTGGGGCGAGAGGAGGGGAGCAGTGAGTGAAACAAAATGACTACATTGCAGTTGAAAGAATTATCGCATTCAGGTTTGTACAGGAGGAGCAGATGGAGGCTAGCGGCTGGGAAACACACGGGGAGGCTGCTTCTCAGGAAGATAGCGATACTAGGCTGGAAGAGCGGGGCCGTTCTCACAACAGGCGCAGGGACATAGAGGAGGGCAGGAGGAGCTGGCATCTGTCCCTAGACCGTCGCCGCTCGGAAAGTAGAGACTGAGACGCCGGCCCTAGATCGTCAGGTTCCAGGCCGAGGATTAAGAACGGCCCCGTGGGAACTGATCGTCAGTTCTCCGGCCACGTCTGATCTGAAGGGCGTGAAAGCGGAGTGAATCCTGGAGCCTAGTTTGGCTCGCCATAGACCAAGACCTTGCCTTGTTTGCGATTCGCATTGGTGCGGATCCTTGCTGTTCGGATTGAACTGAGCCTGCCAAGCTTGTTACCACGTTTGCCTTTGAATCTACCTTTTGGAACTTTGCTTACTTTACTGAGCTGCAGCTTCGTGCTGATTGCTTTATTCTATGAACTTTTTAAGTGAATTGCTTTTTTGGATTTGTTTTTATTCAATAAACATAGTTAGCCTTTTGCTACGCCTCCGTGTGTGTGTTAAAGGGGCAGTTCTAAGTCGGTGATTGTGACAATTCTGAAGGATCTTGAAGGAAAGTTTTAATTTATTCTCTTTCTTTCCTTTTTTTGTTTTTACTATGAATGATTTTCTAGATTGACAGCCACAGGCGAACCCTGATCAGAGAAAGGCTAATAGGTTTTGCTTTCATTTGGAGCTCAGGGTGTTGTGGAACAGTTTTGTTGTTAGTTTTCAGATTTTTAGCTGATATGGAAAGCAGACCAAGGAGGTTATTGTTATTGTGGGTTTTCCTGCCTTTCACAGTGAGTGGTTTGATTTACTTCTGCTCTGGGCACCAAACAGCCGACCCTGGGTTGTCAGAGAAGCATCCCTTAGGTAGAAAGTTTGCTCCTAAAGGAAATGCAGTGCCCTTCTGGAGGGTGTGTACCTATGAGAAACAGGAAGCAGAGCAGCAGCTCACTGTGTGAAAAGGACGTGTGATTCCGATCAATGCAGGTGTGCAGCCACTCACTCGGCTCAACGTGCTCTCTCTTCAAGCATCTTGGCAGCTGTGCTGCTCGACAGAAACTGTATTTTTGAGTGTGGGGGCGAGAGGAGGGGAGCAGTGAGTGAAACAAAATGACTACATTGCAGTTGAAAGAATTATCGCATTCAGGTTTGTACAGGAGGAGACGAGATCGGCCAGATAGCTTGGATCCACACGGGTTACCTGATCAGAAGCTAAGGTGAGTGAAGACGTGTTGTTGGAAGAAATAATTGTTAACAGGAGCAAGGGTTGGCTTCTGAGTTAACATGGCTTTATGTGATTTTGCAAAGACGTTGGTAGAAAGCAGAGTGCGAGCTGGTTGGTTGCAATCAGGTTAGTTCGAGAACACTAACAGTTGGAAATAGTGCTGGGATAACCTACAGGAAGCTAATCTCTGTGGAAGCAGCTGTTTTCAATTCATTCCACTTGGAATGTTTCTCAGTAGCTTGAATGCTGTCCGAAATGCTTGTGGTAGTACAGGAAGCGACACTAAAATGTGTCTGTAACTTTCTCTGCAAAATTTTAAACATTGCATAATTTCCCCCAGGATTTATCACTCTATAGATTACACTTTAAAAATAAATATTAGTCCTCAAAACACAGTTGTTCTTCAGATACCTTTGTTCTTTAATGGTTTTCAGTTGTTGAAACAAAAAAATGATGTGGCATAACTTGTTAGACAATGCTGCTTTTTAATACGCTTTTTTATTATTGAGATATGCCTTGTGACAAAAGAATGCAGCAGAACAACTTTGCATGACCTTATGATGGGAGAGTAACCAACCACACACACAGGATATTTAACAACATTAATGACACTGGTTAGTTTCCAAAAGTCAAGTTCCTATTTTAAAACGGCATGTGTTCTCCCCTCCCCACAAATACAATTTAAAAAGTTTCGATTTATTATGGAAAGCTCTGTAAAATGTCATTTTTAAAAGGGGAATATGTTTTTGGAAACTTAAGTAAGGGAGAGAGAGAAAATATGAATTCCCCGAATAGACACTGTCAAAGCATTAGTAGGTAGGGGGAGGCTGGGTGTTTCCTTTCATGCTATGACTAGTACATTGATTGTAAGACTTGTTTTGGTTTTACAGTTTTAACAGAACAATACAGAACTTCATTTCCATTTATTTTGCACTACAGTGTTTTACATGCTTTCTCGAGGAGTCAGAGAGTTTTGTTCCAAAAAATTTGATTTCCTGGCTTTGCTCTGGCCTGCTAATTTCTTTATCTTGCTATCAAAGTTCAACATCTGAAAAATTAAACAGGAGTTGTGTCTACCTGCAGAGACATAAAGCAGGGAGCAACTTTTAAACATAAAGAAAGTTCCATGGAAAAGATCACCTACCAGTTTAGAAGAGAAAGAAGTTCGAGGGTATCTGTTGTTATTGTTGTGTACCTTCTATTTATTTAAGACTTTAAGATATTTAAGATAGTCATTTCTGACTTATAGTGACAATGAGGCAAACTTATCACAGGGTTTTCTTTTCTGTCAATGAAATGCAGAAGACAATCAGAAGACTATCATTCCCTCTGTGTTGAATATTCTGAGGTGAGTGCTGTGGTTCACGTAACCAAAAGAAGCTCACACATCAGACTTGAGGGAACTCCAAGATTTGTAGTACTATAGGGCAAAAAAAACAAAAACCTGCTGACAGGAGAAGATCTCAGCAATATCCAGCAAATACTGACTGGGTATTTTGCCCACAAAATGCAAGTTTAGAAAAGAATGCAGAAAAGTATAACAATGACCTGCAGAGAACTACTCTGTTCTGTAACACATCATTTCAGGCTCCCTTTATGCTCCATCTCCCTGACATCTGGCCTATAGAATCAAGGGATAATCCTGACCTTTGTTCAGCATGGTTCAACAGAAAGCAGGTGAATATAGCACTGCATGAAATTGTGGAATAATAACAGTATGTTCTCAAACTTACACCTGTTGGTAGACTCTATAAGGTAGCTGGCATGCCCCCCCCCCCCATATCTTTGGGATGTTGCTGCCAACTGAGATAAATAAGGTTGAACCCCGTGAAAGCCATCCACTGCACGTATATCAACCTCCTCCCAGTAGATTCAAATCAAGGAAATGTTTCAGGAGAACTAGCACTCATTTTAATGTTCCCCCAGCAACAGAAAGAGTATCCCTCTGGGCAACTAAACCAGGAAATCTCAACTGGATGACCTCCCACAATGGTCTGCCTTCAGGGGCAAAACAAGAATGGGCAACTTGGAAGTCCCTGAACAAACTCAGAAGTGGTGTGAGGAAATCAAAAGACAACCTGGCAAAAACTAGCTCCTATTAAGAACTAATTAAAATCCTGTTTGTATTGAATTTAAACTCCTCCATCACTTAAGTTATAGTCAACAATTGTCTAAGGCCTGCTTCCACAGTCATGATTTTAGTTCTTTTCTAAACGTCATTAGAGGCCAATGGGATCTCTTTGGGAAGAGCGTTCCAGAGCTGGGGGTGGGGGGGGGGCACAGCAGAAAGCTTCTCATTTTTATAATGTAGTCTTTGACATTTTGTATCAAATCTTCTTCCTGATGAGTTTGGAGAAGGCCCCATAGGAATAAGTCTCATTAGTTTATGCAAACAAAACTTGGCCTGGAGTCATATGCACCTCTACCTGAAATTCTACCAAATTTAATTCAATTCCACTTGACATTGGAATAAATATTCATAGGATTGCTCTGCATAAGTGCTACATACTGCACCCTTGTGGTATGGCCTGGTTGTACGTATCTGGGGAAATTGGAGTGGGTATCCCCCCAAACCCAACAAATTTTGCTTTTACAGTTAGAAAGCAGCCCTCTGTAAGTGGTGATTGGGGGCATTTCCTATCTGTTGGACCAGTTTGTAAACCATCTCCAGCTAAATACAAAATGCTAGCTCTGTACTGGCAGAGAATGGATACTGAGGCAGGGTGTTTAAAGAGTAACAGATTCCTCTCATATATTATTTTTCTACAATACCATTGGAGGTGCCAGACAGTTCTATCTTAGATGACAAAATGGATTAGATCAACTATATTACTAGTTTTGTAGATGAAATGGCCATCAGCTCCAGCCATCATATGAAGAAATGGATTTAAATCCACGAAAGTCCACAAGAAAATAAAAACCAGTTAGTCTTAAAGATGCTGCAACATTTCTTTCTTGTCTCCTCCCTGTTCCAACAACTCATACAGTGCTGCCCTGAGCACTTTTACATTGTGAGGATCATAGGGAATAGTGTCAATGTAGTGTCTTGCACATATCCACTACTCCTGTACAGAATTGTTGCTGTGATTTGTGTGTCATCCCTGGCCTTGCTGCTGCACTTTTGGATGCATATTAGGCTGATTCTAAGAATGCTTTACTGTGATCTGCTAGTAGTTTGTGCTCAACTCCTTTGTTTTATGATGCCTATCATTCTCATCACAAATTAAACTATTGTTTGATTCCTACCATCACCATCATCCCCCCCCCCTCCTTGTGCACACACACACACATACAGGGTCTTAAATGCTGCATCTCCCTAACCCTCTTAAGAATTTGCACATTCTCATTTATGCCTGTGTACCTACATTTAGGGTCCTGCCAGAGTGCATTTGCTCTCAATTTTAAAAGGTTGCTCCATTTTTCATTGTGTGATCTTTTGAAGTTCAGTGCGAGTTGCCACTAGCTTTGGAGTTCAAAGTTAAGATAGTTTTAATTTAGCTTCTCCTTGTCATTATATGAATTACAACAGTGCCTTCAGGCCCAAGCTGTGTTTGTGATACTTCCATTTTAGATGTTTTGTGTGTGTGTGCGCGCGCAACCATATACATGCAGATATATGAAATATTTCAGATGCATATATTGTTGCTACAGTTGTAAGTATTTTTCTTTATTACTTCTGAGAAAACACAAATACCAGTGCTTCTTCCTATTGGGAAATCATTGCTCAAGTGGTGTCTGCCTGTGACACCACATAAATTGCAGGATATTTCCATTGCTTAAAGCCTTGAATATTTACAGAATGGCACACCCTGCCCCCCCCCCCTCCTTTTGCTTGCCCTTGCCTTTACCTCTACACTTTTGCAGGCATGTTGCTTAATCATTCTTAAGAAATACCTTCTGATTTACTCACTAGTCCCAGAGTACAAAATGACTGGAGGGGGGACCCAGCGGGTGCTACAGCCTTTTGACTTTGCAGCCTGTTTGCAGTGCCAGGGGCGGGTCTCCTGGCTATGTTACGCTTGGCTGTACTTCAGGTAAGCAGGAGACAACACATCCTCCTTCTTTGCCAATGAGAGGAACAGTAGAACGTGTCAGCCAGCAACCGTTGATTGGAGCTTGTGTTTATCTCTTCTGTGACACCTGGCCAACACATTTCATGAGGGGCCCTGGGTGATGGGAAGCTCTTTGGAGTACAGGGTTGGAAAAATGCCTACCCGACAACTTGCTAGACAATCTGCTTATGTGATGATGGTTATTCTAATATTGCCTCTCTGGAAGTAACTTCATGCCAGATTCTCCCTTCTGGGTTCCATGTATTACAGTCAATTCCAACCATTTGGAAGCTGTATTAGACCAGGTTTGCAAATGAATGTTCGAAGAATGCAACGAACCCTCTGTTTTTCTTAGCATAGCTCTTGCCTTCTACTTCCCATAGAATGAGCACAAACTGTGTTTCTTCAGAGCCACATACTCAGGGACTGAAAGGTAAATGGAAGCTGGGTGGACTTTGAAGCAAATTCAGGGCCAGGTAGACTTTGAAGCATCAGCAGAATGGAATCTTTCTCATGTTCACAGGTATTCATGGAACCTTTTCTCATACATTCATTCTGTGGCAGTGCTACTACAACATAGTAACGGGTGGGGGGATCCACTGTATCTCAGAGGAAATGGTTTTAATTCAAGAGATCCTGTATTCAATTTATGGCTTGTCCAAGTAACAGCCTGAAAGTGCAGGTAATACGAAATGCAGCCTAAGGCCCAGTGCTAATGTCCTGGACTAGATGGATAAATAGTAGCTCTGTATGTAAGCATGTCTCCTTCACTATACAATTTTTGCTTAGGCAATACAGAAATTACTGGAGGTGATGGAGGGAACTAGAGAAAATGAATGATAAATGGATAAGTATCTTAATTCATGTTATTAATGTTGTGATAAATTGTTATAATTATCTGTATTTAATTTATTATATATTTGTATGGCATCGAATGGCTGGCATTTATGTTGTAAGCTGCCCCAAGTCCCCAAGGGAAGATGGAACAGGGTATAAATAAAATTGACTTGACTTATTTATGTGAGCAATTGTGGCATGCATCTCTGCAGTCAGATGCATTTTCTCTACAAATAATGTACCACCCAAAGCTAAGCAAAAACCAAAATGTGTTGTCCCTGCCTACGATTTATCCATCTAGTTCAGGGGTCCTCAACCTTCCTAATGCCAAGACCCCTTAATACAGTTCCTCGTGTTGTGACCCCCAGCCATAAAATTATTTTCATAGCTATTTTATAACTAATTTTGCTACTGTTATAATTCATTATGCAAATATCTGATATGCAGGATGTATTTTCATTCACTGGACAAATTTGGCACAAATACCTGATATGCCCAAATTTGAATACTGGTGGGGTTGGGAGGGATTGATTTTGTCATTTGGGAGTTGTAGTTACTGGGATTTAGCGTTAACCTACAATCAAAGAGCATTCTGAACTCCACCAACAATGGAATTAAACCAGACTTGGCATACAGAACTCCCATGACCAACAGAAAATACTGGAAGGGTTTGGTGGACATTGACCTTGGGTTTTGGAGTTGTAGTTCACCTACATTCAGAGAACACTGTGGACTCAAACAATCATAGATCTGGACCAAACGTGGTACGAATACTCAATATGCTGAAATTTGAACACTGGTGGAGTTGGGGAAAAATAGACCTTGACATTTGGGAGTGGTAGGTACTGGAATTTATAGTTCACTTACAATCAAAGAGCGTTCTGAAACCCCACCAATGACAGAATTGGATCAAACTTCCTAGACATAACCCCCATGCCTTGAAGGGACTCGCTGGTGCGAGCCTCCCTCCAACCTCACATGCTCTCCCTCACCCGCACATGCACACCATGCTGCCATGTGTCGAGCATGCCTGCTCTTCCCTCCCCACTTGGTGTCCCAGTAACAGCTCTCCCCTTGGCTGAAAGGCCAGCCAATCATAACAGAGGAGGACTTTTGGTGGGAGGATTCTCAGTCTGTTTTCAAAAAGGAAGATAAAGACAGGCGGAGAGATCTTCAACCTTCTCTGCCAAAGAGGTTCCTAAGACCATCAGAAATATATATTTTCTTATGGTCTTTGGTGACCCTCTGAAACTCCCTCACGACCCCCCAGGAGTCCCAACCCCTAGGTTGAGAAACGCTGATCTAGTAACACAATTGGTCCTTCAGAGACAGTGCAACTTTACTAAAACAGCTCATACTCCAAGTCCTGGATTGAACAGGCTAGTAACCACAAAGACGTGTGTCTCTTTGGGGTTGAGTCTCAGCTTCTTGGCCTAGTTCATTACTGCATCAAGACAACATTTCAGGGTTTCTACAATATCTTTGGCATCCCTTGTGAAAAAAGGCACAGAAAGGCATTGTGAGCAAAGATCCAAACATAGATTTCTACATTCCTTCTCCTAGTGACCTAATAAAGATGTTTAAAATCGAAAGAAGTAATATTATATGCCAATGACAAGTGCCCCTCCAGCACATTTCAGACATGTTTGATCAAATCCATAGTTGTTAGTTTTTAATTACTATCAAAAAGACTATCTTTTTAAAAGGGGAGAGAGAAGAGGAGACAAATGAGAAAATGCCCTATATATTTCAGTGTGTTAATTTCATGTGTGTTTCCGCTGTCCTTATTTATTTATCATTTATTTGCCACATTTATATCTTGCCCTTCTCAACCCCAAAAGGGATTCAGATCTGTCCTTGAAAGAGTGTTTAGTAAAACCATGATCCTTAAATAACCCCTGAAACCTGTTATCAGTCAGCTATCCTGATTACATTTTGTTTGTGTAAATAGTGAGTTTCTCCTTTCGTTTTAGGCCGTTTGGGCCTGTTTCAATAATTGACATGATTTTTAAAGCTCAGTGAAATTTTTCCCCAGATTCAATAGGTTGCCAAGGACTGAGGTGAAGATGGACAAGCCTTTTGATTAAGAATATTGTGTTGAAACTACTTTTAAATTATGTTGGGAGATGAATTCATTGGGTCCTTGGTCTCCACTGGGTTTTGATTCCAGGAACCACTCCCCCATCCCTGTGGGAACCAAAATCCTTGGGTGTTTAAAAATGTTTTCAAGGCATTCATGGTTGAATCTATTGATACAGGAGCTGTGTATATAGAGGACTGACTGTAGAAAGTTACAGTTGCAACAGAGCTTTCTAGATCTCAACTCTAAAACCAGCACCAGAGATCAGATCAGAGTTATGCAAAGAAAGAGCTCCTAGGAGTATATACTAGGTACTTTTCCTTCAGTCTTAGGCTTCACAGCCAGTGGGAGTATACTTCCAAGCATGCTGAAATGGTAGCAATTTTCATTTCAAGTGATTACTGCTGTGTGTATATTACTCTATCTGTGTATATGGCATTCTGAAGTACACCTCCAGCACATCCCATTGGCCCAGATTGACTTGTTTTAAAAGTGTTTATAACCTGCCATGGGCTTCTAGGCATCTCACAACTAATCTCTATGATACACTGCGTTATGAGAGCTCTCCAGCTCTGAAAGCAGCAGGAAGAAGCCACAGTGCAACAGCAATTGAAATGATTTTAAATGCTGAGAGCAGAGAGACTGATCAAAGCAGCAAGTTAAAATAACACAGTGGAGACTTTCCCAAAAGGGATGATCTCACCAACTTTTGGAAAATTGTTAGCGAGGACATGAAATGGGTGGAACTCCTATCTTTGGAAGGGAGTTCCAAAGGTGAGCAGCATCTGACCATAAGACCGTGCTTTAAAAATGCTGTTGCACAGTAAAAGCATAAAAGCAGTGGTCTGCATCTTTGTTCTGAAATGTTTGCTATGTGGTGGAAGTATAATTAATATAATGATTTGATTGTAACTTGTGATCATGGTAGAGTGGTTTTCTTGGGCAAGGTAAGACTCCAGCTCGTGCATTACAGCCTACTTCACAAGATTGTAAATGTTGAATGACTGCAAGATTTTTCAAAGAGTAAACCATTCCTGTTGTTAGCCCCAGCTTCTGCCGACCTAGCAGTTCAAAAACATGCAAATGTGAGTAGATCAATAGGTACCTCTCAGGTAAGAAGGTAACGGCACTCCATGCAGTCATGCTGGCCACATGACCTTGGAGGTGTCTACGGACAAAGCTGGTTCTTCAGCTTAGAAATGGAGATGAGCACCAACCCCCAGAGTCTGACACCACTGGACTTAATGTCAGGGGAAAACCTTTACCTTTTAAAATCCACTTTGTGTTATAGATGTCAGAATGTGCTCATTTCATGCTCTGTCACATTTAATGAATATAAAACCTTTACATAGTAATCTAGTACATCACTGCTAATTTATCTTCCTGCTTATTTTCTATAGGTTCAGAATTTTTCACCCTGTGACATAGATAAATGGAATATCTAATTTTCAGTCAGGTGTAGACAGAAGACATCTACCGGAAGAGATGGCTAAAGGGAAAGTTTACATGGTCCACATTATATGCTGAGTGCTATTCAGATGTGTCACATATCTGGGTTGAGACACAAATACAATGGAAAAGATATATGCACAGTATGTCATGCAGGGCATATATATGTTTCTCCTGATTCAGTGTACAGAAGGATTTCAGTATGCTGGGTTAGCCGCTCTGAGTCCCCCTGCGGGGGTGAGAAGAGCGGGATAGAAATGACGTAAATAATAATAATAATAATTGATGTATAAACCAGAGGAAAAGTAGGGCATCATTTGCTGCCCCATCTGACAAGCTATTTTTATATCCCTCAGCTTCTCCAAACTGTATTTTTTCTCTGGGTGAAAAAAGGGGGAGTGAATTCTCTCTGGGGTATCCAGACGGAACACTGCATAAAGGTTCTGTATGTACTGGCTTGCAAGTCATACTTGCTGATATTCCGCCTGTGACACAACCTTTAAAGTTGTCAGAAACAGCTCTATTTTTTTCACTCCAGTCCCCAGAAGGGACAGATAGCAGGAGACCTCAACACTATTTAATTTTTTTAAGTGTTTTTTCAAAATCAGAAATGTGTATGTAGTAGGCTTTTTAATGTATTGTCAAAGGCTTTCATAACTGGAATTACTGGGTTGATGTGAGTTTTCCAGGCTGTATGGCCATGTTCCAGAAGCATTTTTGGCAGTGTCGCAGAGGTTGCAAAGGCAAAAAAAAAGCCAAAAATCCTGCTACTTGGTCTCATTTCAGTAATTGTCAGGTGAAGATATGTTGCTTAAAAGATCAAAACATTGAAAGTTTAATTTTTAGTAAGGGGGAGTAGTTATTATATATTTAAAAGGAAAGCTAAAATTACAAGTAGTTTGAAGGGGTTCTTTCATTACTGCCTTCAGTAATCAAATTATGTCCATTCAAATAAAAAATATACATTAATCCACTTGATATAAATATTAGCATGGTTGTTTATTTAGAAAGGGAACTCCAGAGGACTGGCATGCTGCATAGAAAAGGAATCAACACCGTTGCTGCCACCTTAGCCGGAAGGTCAGTCTTCAGCAGAGCATTTCCAACGGAGTCGTTACTATAATAAGAATGCGATCCAGAGCCAGAAAGTCTGGTGTTGACAGTTATCCCAACCCTATAAGGAACTTCGCTGCCATACGAGAAGTCTTTCATGGCAGTCTGGATGTTTGTCTCCTCTGCTCAGGGTATTAATTATAGCTACTGGTTGAACTGTTCAGGTCATTGTCTTAATGTAATAAAAATATACTCAACTGAAGCCAAATCACCTGTGCAGTTTCTTCCTTTTAGCATGGATCATTTGTTGCAACAAGTTTGTCCATGTATGAATTCGATTCACACTTTAAACCAGAGTGTCAAACTCCTTTCCACCAAAGACCACATCGACCTCATGGTTGCCTTCAAAGAGCCATTTGTAATTATAAGACTATATATGTAAACTCTGTTGCCATGGCATTGGAAGCCTCATGGCCCACATAACATGATGCGGCAGGCCGGATTCAGCCTGCGGGCCTTGTATTTGACACATGTGCTTTAAACATTACTAATTAGAATGAGGAACTATTTAAAATACTGTGGGGAAATTGCATTGTATCCTATAAGGTTTACAGTCCCATCACAATTCAGTCAGATTATAACAAGATCCAGGTGTCTGAATTTCAGACGTTACACTTTGCTTGTGCAGTGAATTTTCTTAATTTTAAGGGTAGGTGAAAGAGCCTAGTCAGTTGTCATATTGGTTAGGAGATTTGGGAAAATGTGGTCTAAAGCTTTGAAATCCTAATGTAAATTAAAATGTCCACATGGGCTGAAAGTACACAACAGTGGTTCCCAACCTTTTTTTGACCAGGGACCACTTTGACCAGGGGCCACTCTCCAACATTAGTACCAAAAGGTTTACAGATAGGTTTTTGGTCAATTTTCAATTTGGTTTAGTTAGACCATTAGATAGACCACATCAGCTGTAGTTTCTGATTACAGAACAAAGGCCATCTAGTAGTCGTCATCTGATCTTGCACAGAAAACCATATTTCATAAGCCTCGGCACTATAAGGGTTTCACAAGACCAATCGCTCTTGTTGCGACAGTATAGTAACGGTGAGGATGCGGACCATATTTTAGTTCTTGCAGACCACAGGTTGGGAACTACTGGCATAGAAGGATTGAAAAGCAGGAAAAAGATGAAGCACTTTTAAGAATAGAAACAGGAGCGCTTAAGCCATGCATCACTCTCAGGATCCATCGGTTTCTCCTTTGTATTTTGCAATTCCTTGAAGGCATTTGGGACACACTCCAGTTTATCCTTGCAAAAATTTACAGTAATTTAGGTTGAGAGGCAGAGACTGGCCGTCTGACAGATTTCATAACAATAGGAATTTGAACTCAGGTCTACTGAGTCCACGTTCACTGCAGCACTTGGTTCCTAGAGGCATTCATTAGGAAGTAAATCCCAGCACATTCTTTTGAACTGGGTTGACTCAAACTCTTATTTTCAGGGACCAGTTCAAAGCATATAACTGAGTACCAATGGCTTTGTTGCATGTAGAAAAGATTATTTCCAGCCATCTTTCAGTTTGTAATCCAAATGATATGCTAGAAGCATCTAATAGCTAAATTTCAGTTAATGATGAGTCAGATCTTAAGTGGAGGGTGAACAAGCTTGTTTTTACCCTTCATTTAAAAAACAACAACTTTTCACCCTAAGTATGAGCACATTTGCAAATGTTGATTAACTCTTCTAAAACTGAACTGGAATAAATAGTTCCAGGTTGCTAGATATAATATTTCTAAGCATAGAGAGGAACGACATACTGTATCTTTCTGCTAGTAGGAAAGAAAGTCTTTCAGGGAAAAAAAGGGAGGGGAGGGATTTGAACTCAGGTTTCCTAAATCCATAGCGGTAGCCATAATTCAGCACTAACATTGGCTGAATAAACAGGAATTCAACCCAGTCTTTTATGAGTTAAGCACTTAAAGCCTTAACCTGGATGAACAAATCTATCAGTTCCAATTTTATTTCTCCATTAGGTTTTTTAAAAACTCAAGTTCTTTTCATCTCAGGTATGAAGCAATCTGAGAGCTTTGAAAAATCCATATTAAAAGCAGTTCCTAACTACTAGGTGCTCTAGGCTAAATTTCATAGCAAAGAACTAACAAAGCCACCTCTAAGTATTCCTTAGCTAAGAAAACTATGCTATTCCCGGGGCATCCATAAATCAATAGGTGGCTTGAAGCCACCTACACACATAAACACACACTTTATTTTACATATTTAGTCCCTTTCACCTCTTGTCTCTGTTGAATCAGTGTCAGTCAGAAACACAGCATAGTTTATGCTTTAACAAATGTTTAATCTATATTAAAACACCACTTTTAAGGGTTTTATCCTGGCCATTCAAATTGCAGGGAAATTGTGGCTTATGGATACCCACCTGGAAGACACCCTTGATCGTCATTTCACACACTCCCTCCAAAGAAGAGATGTGAAGACAGGCTTTTGAATCCCCACCACAAAGTAAAGAGACCAGACACAAGATGTGTAAAAATAAATGGTCCATTTATTGACCTAATTAGAAACTGGTAATTGAGGTAATTGACTAGTCGTGGGGGAAGTACTGTGACATGGGCAATGGTGTGAGGCCAGATACCTTTCTGGGACCACTTGCCAAGCCAACACCTGACCCCAGGGGCACACCACATTGATGGTTTGCTATCCCAGCCAGTCATTACTGGAAGGCCGTCGAAGGGAACCCTCCCCCCCCCCGGGACCATAACCCCATAGAGGAGAGGCAATGCCCCCAAGGAAATCACTAAGGAAGATATTTTGGGGAACCCTCTAAGCCATAGAGCCTACAGAGGTAAACCCAAAATTCCCTTCACCCCAGAATGGAGGAGTGCCAAGGTGTACGCTGACCCAATCTCCCCCACACACACACTTTCTGCCAGTGACAGCTATTTACACAGCCCCCGCCCATTTAAATTCCTTACTCTTGTCAGCTTCAATATCAGGCCCTAGTGTGACCAGTAAAACTCATATTGAACTAAGGCGGGGGAGGATGGGGCACGGCCGAATGCAGAGGGGAGGGAGCTACCTGTAGGAAGGTTCCCAAGGCCCCTCCCCTCTTCCGACTGGCGGGATTGCCAGCTGGAACCAACTGGTCCTTTGTGGGGGGGAGGGTTTCAAGTGCTCCCCTCCAGCTATCCAGTTGGCCCCTTTTGTCCGGAGGTGTCGTTAATTTGAGGGTATGTTTTGAGAGATAATTAGACTGTTTAGAAGATTAGGCTGCTTGATGAGTTGGAGGGAGGAGAATTTTAAGAATCCAAGATATTTATTTATCACACTTACCCCACACGTGTATCTGAGGGCACACAATACCCCATAAGCTTAATCCATGCTTGTACCACCACACCTTTCATGAAAAGGAAGTCCATTGCCTGGCCAAATATCATGTTAAACACAGTGAAGTGTGGTTAAAATCTGACACATCTATTTCTTTTTAAAAAAACAAAACAAAACAAAAACCCTATCATTATGGGGAACAGAGAGACCAAAACAAAGATGCGGGAAGATGAACCTTTTTCACTGTGCCATTTTCCTAAAGTTGCTGTTTCCCTCTAAGAGGCTGTTAAAAGGAAATAGTGTGGATGTTTACAGTGCGGAAAATGATGCAGAGGATGGT
The DNA here is from genome assembly GCA_030556195.1 of Anolis apletophallus. Classification (NCBI taxonomy): domain Eukaryota; kingdom Metazoa; phylum Chordata; class Lepidosauria; order Squamata; family Anolidae; genus Anolis; species Anolis apletophallus. The sequence continues at coordinate 85,467,671 of JARBWK010000004.1, forward strand.
TAATTTTCCATGCCTTGCACACTGCTAGTCCAGACGCTTAACTTCATTTTAATTTAACATGGTTAACTTATTATTCAGTGTGGCTTGATTTTAAAAAACATATAATTCCAAGCAAGCTTTTAGTATGGCACACCGATCCCAGTAAATGTTTTAATCAGCAAACCCAATATGTACTCAAACATCTATTCATGTCTCTGTTTACTTATTTCATTTATCTTTTCAAGACTTGTATATAATCAAACCCAGTTCAAACATGACAGTTTTGCTTTATGGCAAGGTGAATATTGCCATGTCACTGACAATAGGAAGGTGGTATTACCTGTTTTGAGATATGTTTGAAAAGGATTCAGAAGCCATTCCTTGCACCGTAGCAAATGCTATAAATTCAGTCTTCTAGAATTATGTTTGCTTGCCTTCTGGATTACACACTTTAGTCTTTGTTTTAAAATATATCGGCTACCATTCAGCTGATCAGAAGTAAGTGTAGCCACATTGTCTTATATCTAATGGCTAGATAAGAGAAGATGAGATAGATGTTCCTATTGGTTCACAGATATGAGATAAAACTGGAATGTTGTTTTTCTTTCCACTTAGGATAGGAATGGGGAAGATCAAGCCTTTGACTTCATGAAGGTCAAATCTGTTCCCCAGGCTCCCCGTAATTAACCATATCCCCTTCCACTGGGTACCATCCTTTGGTGTTTTTCCAAATATTGCAGTTTTATCCATTCCAAAAATCAAAATGTCAATGCTAAGATTTAGTTTTGGCAGTTAGAGCTTTATACTGAAATATGCTATCATTTTGGCCCCTGCTTTAGCCTTTGGCTTTGACCCTCATTGGAACCCAGCCTCTCCTCACCCTAAAACTGAATTCCTGCCCTCATCCATAAAATCAAATTCAGCTCTTCACTTTCTGTTAGGACATTCTATGGCCTTCCCAGTATGAACCTTGCTAGCAAATAAAGAAACATGTTCCACTGAAAATGACAACCTTGATTCCACTTAATACTTTCTGAACAGGGAAGTTTTCTATGCATATGGAGGTCCTGTGTGAAGAATGCCAGTTTTACTTACATTGAGTACCACTATATAATGGAATTTCAAGGAGATTTGAAGTGAACTAACACTCTATGTGAACACTCTTGTCACACTTCACATGAAGAGGAAGGGGAGGGGGGTTACACTTGTGGACTCTCACTTGCCATATGTGAATGGAGGAGGGTCTGCAGAGAGGAAGCTCTCTGATGGCATACTTCTCTTTCGATGTGGAATTATGATTATGGAGGTGGAGCATGAACAGTTTGGTTCTTCCTCCAAAATGCATGAACAGCTAGGAGTGCGTCTGGTGGGTATTATTCCCTTCCTATAAGATGCTACAGGAATGCTTAAATATGGGCACTTTCCCATTGCACAATTATTACAGTAGGATTCCATTTTAGTCGCTATTGTTTCATCCTGTGGAATCCTGGGATCCATAATTCCATGAGGTATTTATAATTTTCTCCCAGAGAGTTCTAGTGCCTCATCTCACTACGAACCCACAGAATTCCATGTGATAATAGAGCAATGACAATTAAAGTGAATCATAGTGCTGTAATGTGTATTGCGAAACGGGCCATGGTTTGTGCACTCCAAACTGCCCCTTCCATAGTCATATGAGTACAGAGTTTAACAGAATTCCTTTTTGGATGACAAAATGGCCCAAGCATACTATGAAGAATGTTTATTGATCTTCCTGCTTCCTTAACCGTTGTGCTATTGTTTATTGGAGAAGAGGCAGACCCAGCCCTGGATGGGTTTGGGTCACACAGATTCTATAATCTAGGGAGAAATAATCATTATGACTCCAGATGGGTGATCTCGGAAACAAGTGCAATCATCTGTAAAGGGACTCCTTTTTCCAGTTTTTCTGAACCACCTGTTCCCATTTCCTCATTATCTTTCCAAAGGCGTTAACGTTTATGGGATCTATATACTACAAAGCACCGTCACAGTGGAGTAAGTTTTTCCACATTAAGCTGCCAGTGACAGTTAGCATGCTGCAGTTAGTTTCCATGTATCCAAAATATTATTGCCTTAGCAGAACCCTTCTCTCAGAGTGGCAGATAGCAGGGATCATGTGTTCCGCCCGAGTCAGTGTTACCACCTTGCTATGGAATGTGTTGCTTTGCTTCCAGTGAATCTCTTCCAACGTCACTTTGACATTCAAACTGCTCTGCGGTTGAACACTTCACTTGGAGGTCTCAATACTGCACACAGCTGAGTTCTGAGGATTGCTCTTTCTCCATACCATTTTATCGACTGTGGCTCCTTTGGCACTTTCAGTTGGATTTTGTCTGTAGCAATTTAAGGATGACGTCCCAAAGCAGAGGGCACTCCTATGCAATTCCAGAGGATGCAGAAGTCTCATACACTCAACAAAATGGGCGCAATGACTATGGAAATGAAGGCGAGAGAGCTGTGTCAAAATTGCAGCGCAGGCACAGTGATGTTAAAGTGTACAAAGAGATATGTGACTTTTATGCAAGATTGTAAGTTTACATCATCATAGTTGGTTTGTTTCTCCAGTGGCTGTTAATATCCTGTTTTTTGTTCCAATCGTGGTGAATTAGAATTTATTATAATCCGCACGTTAACAAGATTATGACAATGAAATTGCATTTGAATTGTAATATTGTGTTTGTTTAGGTATTTATTTGTTTCTGCATCTAGTAGAAATGAGTAGCTACGCATTGCAGGATTTCTCACAATGGGTTCCTCTTTTGAAACATGTGCACAGCTTTTTCACTTCACCTATAAGCACTAATTACTTGTTTGCAGAAGCAAGGAGATATGAATGTTTTTTTTCTGAGTTCCATCAGTGTAATCTTGTGTAAATCTTTCATTTCATCAGTTGAAATGGAAAATAGATTTCTGGTGTAGACACAGTCATGCATCACTGTCCTCCTGTTTTATATTTACCCAGAAGTAAACCCTATGTGAGAAGGAGAGTGCTGTCTATGGACTTCTCATTGGCATTTGGTGGTTGGAAATAGTATGTCAAGGAAGATAGGTCTCATATGGGGAAGAGTAGCTACGCCTGTAATTCTGAACACACTGCCAACTAAATAACCACCAGTGAACACTATGTGATTATGTCTTAGGAAAGAATACATGGCATTTAATCGTGCAAAAATTGAGATAGATTGTATATTGAGATATACAAAAATTGTATTATGTTGTGAGCCACTCTGAGTTCCCTTTAGGATGAGAAGGGCGGCATATAAATAAACTGATTGATATATATATAGATATAGATATATAAATATCGCACTCTGAGCTTGGTTTTGTTTAAGAATTGCTTGAACTTTGGGCTGGGGAAGATGGATAGATAGACCATACTATGGCTTTAATCCAGTGCTTAATTTGCAAAAAGCCAAATGAGGGTTTTGGAATTGCATAATCTTTGCAGCCTAAATGTATATGTCTTACTGGAGATGGTTATGTGCTGCCCTTCCTGTGACTGTTGTAGTCAGTTTAGATTTCAACCAGAGAAAGAGATTTGTTATTGCAGAAATTCATAGGGATAGAGCAGTTGGGGGGCGGGGTTGTAGTGCAGCCCTGGACCACAATGACTCCTCCAAACCAACAACATACTCTCTGTCACTGCCACCAAAAACACTTTAAAATGGCATATTTGGAGTTCACTACCCCTAGAAAAAAATAGACACCCCCCTCCCCAAAGGTGAACATCAATGACACTGTCACTTCTGGTCATCAACTTCTGAGCTGAAATGGTGCAGGGCAGCCCTTGGGTCTCTGGAGTGCGTTCACTTGGGGTAGAGAGAGATATTCCCTTAACTACTGAGATATACTCATGTGTGCATTCTTTAGGAAAGCTTGGGTATGCAGCTAGCTTGCCAGCACAGTCCAAACCAAATCAAATGGGCTTAAGAGCTGCTTAAGATAAGACCATTTCAACTGGATATATTTCAGAGGGACTTCCGTCTGCGTCATAAGTGACATTTTGCTTATTTAACACAGGCCACTGACCATGTCTGCATTCTAGATAGTGGCATGTGGGAGAATTCCAGGCTTCAATATGCCAGCTAGCCAAAGTGCAGGCATCCTTTACTCATTCCAGTGAAAAATGCATTTCATCTGCCACACACACACAAAGGACAGGTGTGTGGGCAAGACATGTGCACTATTAGATGCATACATCTTAGTTACTATTATATGGAGCAGGCTTGCACAACCTGTGGCCCTCCATATGTTTTTGACTTCAATTCCCAGAACTCCTGAATACTGAACAAGCTAGCTAGGTCTTTTGGGAGCTAGAGGTCCAAACACCTGGAGGGCTGCAAGTTGTGCAAGCCTGCTGTAGAGGGAACAAAGGTGTGTGCAAGAGACCTTCCAACTTAGTCTGTATCTCAGAGTAAGGATGATGAATGGCATGAACTAGGCGAGTGTCACACATAAAGCAGCCCAGATCCCACTCAAACAAATCACGTACATTAGCTTTTCTCAATCTCATTTCCTAGAAATGCAATACCGGTGGTTCTCAACCGTTGGTCCCGCTAGTGTTTTGGATTTCAAGTCCTAGAAATCCCAGCCAGCTTTTCAACTGTTAGGAATTATGAGAGCTGAAGTCCAAAACACCTGGAAGACCAAAGGTTGAGAACCCCTGCAGCAGACCACACCCACCATAAGAGTGCCAGCACAATGTAGTGTCTTTAGCATTGGATTATGTCTCTGGAAACCAGGGTACTAATCCATACTCAGTCATGGAAACTCACTTGGTAACTTTCAACACCTTCTCATCATCAGAAAGGCCAAAGCAAATCTTGCCATGAAAACTCCATGATAGGTACTCTTTAGGGTCACCATAAGTCAGAAATGAAGGCGCACAACAACAGTCCCAATAACCCCACAGATATCTATGTAATGCTGCAGGAATTTGGCAGTTATAATCAAACACATTAGGAAGGTATTTAGTTAGGACAGTCTTCCATTAACCATACAGACAGTACCAAACCTTGCAGTCTGTAAGATGTGAATGTGTCCATGCACCTTGATATGTGCTCAGCAGCTGCACAGTTTATGGTAACGTTATAAATTGTGGTTGCATCATGCAGCATCTAGTATTTTCATCTCCAAAGATGTTGTGGATAAAGAAAACCTGCCACCATAGCACACAAGCAGACAAAAGCTATAATCGTCCCTCCCTCACATTCCCTGAAAAATTACCATGGACTGCAATTATGCATTCACATTGGTTAGTGAGAAATCTTGTGATTGATAAATACGAGTAAGCCCTTATGGGCAAGAAGTTTCACTGAATGGAGAAGACCATGTCAACATATGATGTTTACTGCATTTGATAGCTTTAGAAGTCAGGTGCTTTTTGTTCTTGCAAGTGAACTAAGTTTTGGGTTTCTCTGCCACAGCCCTGGGGTAGGGTCCAGAAAGAGGGAACAGAGTTCAACTGCATATGGGTGGGTGATGATGTGGAACAACAGATATATTTACCTGGAACTTAGAGCAGAGAACAGGTTCAGTTTCCATTTAATGATTAAGGGTGGTTGTTCAGTGGTCCTGTCCCTCCTCAAATATATTATTTTAAATTTTATTATTTATTTATTATTTACCACATTTATATCCTGCCTTTCTAAATCCTGAAGGGGACTCAGGGCAGCCTTACAAAGGCAACAATTCAATGCCATATATCAAGACATTGGTAATTAACAAAAACATTAAAAAAACAAACCCATTAAGAACATAGCAATAAAACATCAATTAAAATAACATTATCACAAGGGAAAAGAAGTTGGAGCAGGCTATTTAGGAATAAGATAAATAAAGCTACAAGAGCTTCTGAGTTTTCTCAGAGGGTTCAGAAGTCTCTTCAGTAAGAGAAAGATACCCTTCAGCCAAGTCATCAGACAGCACTTGCTGTCTGGGGACAGTTGGCAAGATGGCAGTTCCTTCTCATGCCCCTCTTGCTCAGGGGCTGGTGATAGCAAATCTGATTGGATACTACCTCTACTATCATCACTACCTTTCTTTCACCCCATTCCAGTTGATTCCCAAAAATGGACAGATTGACATGAAAGCTGGTTTTCTTGGATCTCTTGCCCTAATTTTCAGAGGCCATGGTTTATTTTCTAGTGGTCTTTGGCAAGGATCAGGAAGCTACAAAATCCCCCTGTCACTGAAATAAATAGATGTGAACTTATTTCTTGCTGAATTGTAAGCAGTGCCTCTTGACATCAAAATGTGGTTAGCAAAGTTATGCTTCCATGTATAACCTGGTATTGTTTCTGTTACAGCAACATGGCAAATGCTCTTGCAAATGCCATGTGTGAGCGATGTCGAGGAGGCTTCGCTCCTGCAGAGAAGATTGTGAACAGCAATGGTGAGCTGTATCATGAACAGTGTTTTGTGTGTGCCCAGTGCTTCCAGCAGTTTCCAGAGGGACTCTTTTATGAGGTTAGTTGCCTAAAGTTATTATTCCTCTATTTACAGTCCACACATATCTGCTGACAGTCACACAATGCACTTGTGTATGTGGCCAGAGACATTCAGCCAAAATTGGCTCCCTCTCCACAGTGGCCTCATGGAGGTTGCTGATTTGAAATTGTTCGTCTTTACTCAAAACTAAATACAGTATATGTTGGTGCATAACCTAGGTTTAGCCTCAGCCCTTAGGCATTAGATTTGAATACTAGGGTCCACTTCCACTATAGGGGAAATAAGAATGGGAAAAAATAGCATCATGGAGCCCATCCAGATTCTACTATTCTCTTTAGAGTATGAACATAATTCTCTCCAATATATCTGGGGTTAGAGAACAAGTTCTTCATTTTCTTGGACCAGCATTGTTAAATACCAAACACTAATGCAAAAAAATTCAACTTAAAATCACTGAATAAAGAAGTCTATATGCAAAGTGATCGCTTACTACTTTTAAAAAAATTATTAAGTGTACTTTTATTCCATGCTTTCTCCAAAGATATACACATATCCATTATCTTTCTGATAGTCTCACAATGGGTTAAGCTAAGAGACTGGCATGGATGGAGGAGTTCATTCTGTGTAGTCCGTGACTGAGCTTTTAATTTAGATCTCTTAGTTCAAATCCAGTACTTTATTCAATGTATCTCATACTGCCAGAGTGTGGAAAGAATCCTTTTTGAGCCACAGATTCCCAGTTCTTTTAGCCTGTATGGAAAGAAACTGGCAAATGTAAGAAAATCTCATTTTCCCAAGCTCTGCATATGGCTACATGTAGGGGTGGTCATCTCTGTCTTCCTCTCCCTTGACCTAGTACACTGCAGTACACAGACGTGCACTGATAACAGATTACTTAAATTAGTAGTGTCGGTGCCGAAGTGTCCAGGTCAGAAGTGAAACACAACACTAAAGCATGCCAATTAATGTTTGCTGTTCGTACTCTAGAAAGTTAAGGGAACATTGGCACACCATTAAGAGATGCCTGTGATGCCCAACATTGCTCTGGGATTTAAGAGAGTGATACACTATGCTGTTCAAATATCGCTCAACATAGCCTAGACTGCCTGAAGTGCTGCAGAGTTAAATGATAAGCTGCTATTTGGAACAGTGGCTATGTTAGCAATCAGTAAAACACAGGCCACATTACATTTTAATCAGGCATTCTGGCTTCTTAAAGAAGTAGATGCTTTTTCTACCGTATGCCTGCCTTTACTCTACAATCATTACTCAAGCCTAGACATTTTCTAGACTTGGCAATGACTTCTTTGCAAAGTGGAGTATTACCTATTTTCAGTGGAGTATTACCTATTTCCAGTGTCATACTTAGGACATTTCTTACAACATCTGCTAATTAAGTTGCTTCTCCAGATAATCATATCTCTTAATTTGGCCTCAGTTGCTTGGACTTGGATCTTATCTGAAACCCATCCCCTAATCTTTTAAGAAGCATTGCCTTTTATGTATTGTGCTACATCCTGATAACCTCTGTGCTCGGTTTCAGCAAAATACAGGTGGGCCTTTAAAAACTCTGCAAATCATGGAGCTGGAAGGGCATAAATAGGGCCCAATCTAAAACTCTCAGCCTTTAAAAAAAAACTATTTGCTCATTTTTAAAGGTCTTTTCCAGGACCTCTGCATTGACACTGATACCAAGGGCAAAGCTGGAGATAGAATTTAAATTAAAATTTAATGTTATTGTCATTGTACATTATACAACAGTATATATCAAAATAGTATTTGTTATATTTATGTGTTCCCATTCTTCCACTGAGTTTGACTGGTAATTCTCAGTTTATCTGCTTAGTCTCATAATGACCCTGTAAATTTAACCAGAGGAAAAAAGAGACTGGCTCAAGGTCACTTAGTGAATTTCACTGCTGAGCAAGGATTAGTATGTGGATTACATTTGTGTTTACATTTTCATCATTTTCCCATAGAATCTGTCTGGCTCTCCTTCCTCCTAATAATGAAGCAATGAGGCCTTGAATCTGCTTGAGGTTGAAGATGTTTTGCTCATATTGTGTTATTTTTCCTAGCTGTATAGAAGTGCCACTGTTTTTGTACAGTGATAGCTCACCACACTGTGATTTAGGATGGGGATGGGCAACTTGCAGCCGATTATGGGTTGTTGGATTGTGATTCTCACCAGCTATAGCTATATCTTACATAGGCAGTGGTGACAGAGCAGTGCTTCTCAACCTTTGGGTCCCCAGATGTTTTGGCCTTTAACTCCCAGAAATTCCAGCAGCTGGTAAACTGGCTGGTATTTCTTGAAAATGTAGGCCAAAACACCTGGGGACCCACAGGTTGAGAACCATTGTGACAGAGAATAGGATTTTGCAGCCCAGCAACAAGTGCAGAACCACAAGCCCAAGGCCCCCGGTCCTAATTTAGATGGTTAATTGTTTAAACAATGTTCTCATTGTTTAATGTTCTTCCTTAATGACATAATAAACTATTTATAGTAACTGTAGCGTTTAAATTTCAGGTGGGCATACTCAAGTCCTGAGACAAAATAACAGCCACTTTTATGACATGACAAAATCCACAGTTGTTGTGTATTCATCTATCAAAACAAGGCAGCAATCCTAAACATTTCTTTTATTCTTTGGAAATAATAAAATTTGATTCCGACTTATTTTTCTTAGGATTGCACCACATGTCTCTCAGTCAAAAGTTGTTGCTTGTTCTATTAATATTGTTGGTTTATTCATTTTATAAATATAAAAAATATAGCTGCCAAAACATCTTTCTCACTTAGGGTTGCTATTTATGCATAGAACTATTGGAACAGGTATTTCCACCATGTTGATAAAGTCTTAGAAATTTGCAACTTGCTTATGGCAACTTTAGATAAGATTCCGTCTTTGGAGCCTTTAATACTGAATGCTGACACATGTGTCAGTATCAAATAAACTTCACTTCAAAATCTGTATTTGTTACAACCCTTTGAAATACTTGATGATTGATCAGGAAGATGAAAATAGGTGGTGAGAAAGTTAGGGAGAATGAACTAGAAAAACTAAAATCCCATTAGTCTCGCTACGTTATATCTGGAAAAAACATTTAAGTGCTATGTAGTTTAACATTGTCACTTTAATTCAGCTGTATGATTTTTTAAAATATTTGCCTGATGTGGAAACCAGAGAAGCTTGTATGATGTATGCTGTGCATGATAAAGTTATGTTCCTAAAATGGAATATTATGTATATTTACTTTGCAAGTGCCTTTCCTAGCAAGTGGCTTTGAATATTTCTGTGTAAGACTCAGTGTTCTCCTCGTTTTCAGGATAACCCGTGTGACAATCATACATTGCCACATACTCAAAGCAGGGATTTCAGTATTAGGAAGAATCCTTTTTTTGCCCTTTTGTATAGATTTCTGGCAGGCTCATTCCTGTCTTTACATGTGTATTTCCTGGAGCGTGTCTTCAGGAAATAAGGACAGAATGAAAGAGATGAGTAAGCAGAAAACACTTCCTGTTGTCAGCACCAAAACAGGTGTTCATAACCTGGTTTCAGGAAAGCAAACATTAAGATCAGCTAATCTGTGCACAGGTTTTGCATTATTTGGGGTGTTCATGACTAAAAAAATTCTGCTTTGTTTGTCTTTAACAAAATTCACCTGACCCTTGTTTTGATTCTAAAGTGTTTTGGGAAAATCATAAGAGGTCTGTGTCAGATCTATTATGGAGTTTTGAAAATTTTGTTAGTTTTTTTGTTACATTATGCACCCATTCGCACCAATGGGGACAATAATGGGGCTCCTCTCTCCCTCAGTTTTAGGGTTATCAGGATGCAACTTCCTACAATTGTAGCACACATTGATCACTCTAAGCCCCCTCACCAAGTTTAAGAACGTTTCGTTCTTCCTCTGATTTTAAGAATTGTTTTACAAGCAACCTTTTTTTAAAAAAAAACCCTTTTATTTATTATTATGTTTATGTTTATTTATACCCCACTTTATCTCTCCTGAAGGAGACTCAAAATGGCTTACCTTAAAAGTATGACCACACACTTTAAAATATACAAATATGCAAACATTAAAACAGAATTAAACATAACAGTATTACATTTCGCAATTAAAATCAATTAAAACCTATTCAAAGCTAAAAACCACAACACTCATGATTTGATGTAAAAAAAACCTTCCCCTTTAAAAGCCTTCGGAATAAAAAGGTTTTAGCTTGCTGCCGGAAGGACAGCAGGGAAAGGGCCATTCTGGTTCCCTGGGAAGATCCAGAGTTGAGGGGCAGCCACTGAGATGGAAGGAAGGCCCGCTCTCTCGTTCCCACCAAGTGAGCTTGACATGGAGGTAGGACCGAGAGAGGGGCCTCTACTGAAGATTTCAGGGCCTGGGCAGGTTCATACAAGGGGTTGCGGTCAGCGAAATAGCTTGGACCTGAACTGTCTAGGTCTTCAAAGGTCATAACCAGCACTTTGAATTGTGCCTGGAAACAGACTGGCAGCCAGTGGAGCCAGGCCCAGTGAACAACCCAGTGAACAACTCTTTGGACCAGCTGAAGTTTCCAAGCACTCTTCAAAGGCAGCTCCACGAAGAGCGCATTGCAGTCATCCAGATGGGATATAACTAAGGTGTGTACCACTGTGGCCAGGAACGGGTATCGTTTTAATTGTGCAAAGGCCCTCCTGGCTACCGTAGGTCTCGAGATTCAGTTCCCCCAAATGGTGGACCTGTGTCTTCAGGAGGAGTGTGACCCCATCCAGGCTGGATCCCTATTCCCTGGTCTGCCTTCCAACAGACCAGGATTACCTCTGTCTTGTCTGGTTTAAGGTTAAATTTGTATGCCCTCCATTACTGCAGTCCATTACTGATGACAGGCACTGGTTTAGGGTCAGGACAGCTTCCTTCACTTTAGGTGGAAAGGAATTGTAGAATTGATACATAAGCTATCTATCCCCTTAAATTTCTCTAAAATGACACAACATAAAAACGGCATAACTTCCCCCAAATTTCAGAAATATTCACTGAGTTTTAGGGAATTTTTAAAGTTTTGCCTAATAAAAAAGCCAAAAGAGGTACCCCCTGGAATTTCTCCTCAGTGACAGAAGAGGAGCAGGGCATAATTCCTGCAATGTTTCAGAGAGATCCACTCATCCACTGATTTTTAGGAATTTTTAAAAAGTTTTACAACTAAAACAACAACAATAATAATAAAACAACAAAAAAGGAAACCCCCCCCCCCATGAATCCTAGACAAAAACTGCGTACTGGATGTTTTCATTTGTTTGTGGGGGGTGGCACTGCACAGTCTTCATAACACGGGTCAAAAGTATAGATTTCACCATCTCATACGACTTTCGGCCCTCTTACGGTTTTTTGCACAGCACCGGGAATGTGGCGCAGCTGGCTGAGTGCCAGCTGCATAAGATCTCTCTGACCAGTAGGTCATGTGTTCGAGGCCTGCCTGTGTCGAGGTGGGTGCTCGACCTTTAAGTGTAGCCTGCTGTTGACCTTTGCAGCCCGAAAGATAGTTGCATCTATCAAGTAGGAGATAAAGGTACCACATTAAGTGGGGAGGCAAATTTTGACTGAATTATGAGGCCATTAAAGAACTCCAGGAACACTGAGGAATGCGGAAGGAACAACAAGGGACGCTGGGAACGCTGAGAGATGTGGAGTGCGTCAGCTCCCCCTCGTGGCCAGAGGTTGCCTCTGTTTGTCTATATGTTGTATGTGGAAACGGCAGGGATTGTCTGCTAAGTATGTGTATCTCTAATCCGCTCTGAGTCCCCTTCGGGGTGAGAAGAGCGGAATATAAATAAAGTAAATAAATAAATAAAATAAATGAATTATCCCATCAGAATTTGGCCATGTATGATTTCCTTCCTTGTGTAAAGACTTCTACAAGAGACCATTCTCTTTTGCTTTACAATATTACGTTATTATGTCTGTTATGCAAATATAGCTCTTCTTATATAAAAATAGATTGAATCCTTTTCACAATTCAGAATTATACACTATTTTATGTGAGAGATCGAAATGCTATTCTCTATATTCCTCTAATTGTTTGCTATGTCTGTTTTTCAGTTTGAAGGAAGGAAGTACTGTGAACATGATTTCCAGATGCTTTTTGCCCCTTGCTGTCATCAGTGTGGTAAGTTTTTGAACAATGTTTTGTGAATGCCATTTTCTTGGCTGGTATGTTTTCAGAGAGGAGAAATATTGCAATCTACTGTTTGTAACATGAAAGATAAAACAACACGTTGGCATGTGCCACGTAATATTCACTGATGTGTAGTAATGTTGTCATTACATTCTAAACACTTTTCAATCTCAAATCGTTTCAGTACAGAAGTCACGGATTATCCGAAAATCAATACTTTGGTATTTTTCATAATTTTAGTGCATTAACGTCTTCTACGGTATGCTGCAGCAATCAGAACACTTCCTTTTGCCATTCTAAATTGGACTGTCCATGGTTGCAGATACAAAATTGTTCTTAACCCTTTAAAAATGAAGTGAGGGTTGGGGGAAAAAAATCTCATTTTCAGAGTCGAGATCAGAATGTTTGTTTCCCTCTTCTCTTGCCCTTGGGTGAATGCATCGATTCAAACTACAATGAGAAAATGTATATTCCATTTGTCAAGCACAGGCATGCTCTTTCTGGAAGAAACTAGGGAAATTCCTGCATTAGCACATCAACAGAATTAAATTATGAATTTCACTAATATATTCCCAGACCTAACTAAGGAATTTACCCAGTTTGTGGATTTGTGCACCTGAGAGGCCATGAGTTGATCAGTAACAAATCCTGTATTTTGTTTGCCTTGATTTGGTGAAGCAGTTACATTTCTCTGTGAATTTTCTTTCCTACTGCTGTCAGCATAAGGTGAAAATATTTTGTAGCGTGCTATTGTAAGCTATATTGAGAAAAGCAAACAAGTATAGATAATACAATACTTGAAGCAGTGCAGTGAATGGTGACTCTTTTGTACCCAGATTGGTATGCAGTACCTAATACCAGTTGAGTTGTTTTAGCATATATTGCAGGGAAACTTATGAACACCTCTCCCCATATGTACAAATAGAAATGTACGTAACAACAACAAATTCAATAGCATAAAATATGTTTCCCTTTAATGGCATTCATAATCTAGCACAATATTTGGATTTCAGTATTAAAAGCTTCCTTTTCACAATGCAAGAGGGGTGGTATATAGTTTTTTAACCTCCGTTCTTTGTATCAAAATTGGATCACCATTTCCAACAGACAGCATTCTTGGTTTATAGTGTAAATGTCATGAGAATTAAGTATCACAGTAACGGAAAAATAAAGTAAATGTGTTGTCGAGGGCTTTCATGGCCGAAATCACTGGGTTGCTTTGAGTTTTCCAGGCTGTATGGCCATGTTCCAGAAGCATTATCTCCTGATGTTTTGCCCGCATCTATGGCAGGCATCCTCAGAGGTAGTAAGGTCTATTGGATACTAGGCAAGTGAAGTTTCTATATCTGTGGAATGTCCAGGGTGGAGAAAGGTACATAAGAACATAAGAACATAAGAAGAGCCATGCTGAATCGGGCCTCAGCCCATCTAGTCCAGCATTCTGTGTCACACAGTGGCCCACTAGTTGTACACGAGGATCTCTAGCAGAAAGGAGGGCAAAACCCTCACCTGCTCCCGACCCCCCACAACCAGTACCCGGGGAAATCCTGCCTGCCTCCATCAACACAGAGGTGGCACTTGGATGTCCATTTCAGTAACTACTGATTCACTTGGTATCCATGAATCTGTCTAATCCTGCCTTGAAGCTGTCCAGGCTGACAGCTGTCACAACCTCCTCTGGAAGTGAATTCCATAACCCAATGACCCTCTGGGTGAAGAAATATTTCCCTTTATTAGTCCTAACTTTCCTACCTTGGAGCTTTAGGGAGTGCCCCCTAGTCCTAGTGTTGGGTGACAGAGAAAATATTTTTTCTTTATTCACCTTTTCTATCCCATGCATGATTTTATACACTTCGATCAAGTCACCTCTTAAACGCCGTCTTTCAAGGCTGAAAAGACCAAGGCGTTGCAACCTGATTTCATAAGGGAGCTGCTCCATCCCTTGGATCATTTTTGTTGCCCTTCTTTGTACCTTTTCCAGTTCCGTTATATCCTTCTTAAGGTGCGGTGACCACAATTGTACACAGTACTCTAGATGTGGCCTCACCATAGATTTGTAGAGAGGCAATACAACATTTGCCGACCTATTTTCGATTCCCTTCCTGATCATGCCAAGCATAGAATTTGCTTTTTTCACTGCTGCAGCGCACTGGGTTGACATCTTCATTGAGCTGTCCACCAAAACCCCAAGATCCCTTTCCTGGTTTGTCTCAGAAAGCTTTGATCCATCAGTTAATAAGTGTATTTGGGGTTCTTTGCCCCGATGTGCATGACTTTACATGCAAAGTTTTGTGGCAGCTTCAAGATGGCATAGGTAAATGTTTAGATCTTTTGCTCAGCAGACAACACATATATTTTCTCCTGCAGTTGAGCATTTTAAATCAAACCCTTTTAAATATCCGTATGTGTTATTAATTTGCAGGAGAATTCATTATTGGCCGTGTA
Organism: Anolis apletophallus; assembly: GCA_030556195.1. NCBI lineage: Eukaryota > Metazoa > Chordata > Lepidosauria > Squamata > Anolidae > Anolis > Anolis apletophallus. Next base: position 85,482,738 of record JARBWK010000004.1, read on the forward strand.
ATTAAGGCTATGAACAACAGTTGGCATCCAGAATGTTTCTGCTGTGATATCTGCCAACAGGTACTGGCCGACATTGGATTTGTGAAGAATGCTGGCAGGTAAATGTTTGTTTTTCGTTCATTTTTCTGTTTGGCAAGTGTTACTAATGCATTTGCCACTGTTGACACTTTCTGAGTATAATTTCATTTGTACTTCACTGCTTGAAATTCCATTGTACATTTATGTGTGTATGATAGTCTGAATAGCACTGATTTTAACCAAGTGGGCTTTAATCTGTGATAGCATATGCCATCTTGAAGCTGCCACAAAACTTTTTTTGTTGCAGTGTAATTGTTTTTTCTTGACTGTGACTCTGAACATATCACACTATCAAAATATTCCTGCTCTTCATTCAGAAGTGGTTGTACATTTTATGTGGATTTGAGATGATCACTGTCTTCTTCTTTCTGAAAGTGTATTATTTTCCCTATCTCGCTTCCCATTCCAACTTTTCAGTTTAAAGCAGGAGTTCTCAACCTGGGGTCTCCAGGTGTTTTTGGCCTTCAACTCCCACAATTCCTAACAGCCGGTAAACTTGCTGGGATTTCTGGGAGTTGTAGACCAAAAACATCTGGGGACCCAGGTTGAGAACTACTGGTTTAAAGCATTGTTTCTCAAACTGTGCTCCCCAAGTGTTTTGGACTTCAGTTCCCATAAACCCCCGCCAGTTTACCAGCTGTTAGGAATTGTGGGAGCTGAAGTCCAAAACATTTGGGGGAACACCGTTTGAGAAACTGGTTTAAAGCATTCTTTGTGGAGAGTTCCTTCATATAATATGAAATATATGTGTTTGTAGTGTACATGTTTTATATTCCCTGGGAGCACATGAGTCTGTAGCTAGTGGTCAATTCATACTTGGAAACACAGGTCTTTTTCACTTGACAACAAGCAGGATTATAGAGAGGCCACAAATTCAATTACTTATGATCACAAGAGAACAGAAACAATAAGGGAAATGTTGTCGGACTTCATTTACAAGTTCTCCCGAAGTAATACTTAACAGTGATTTCTTTTACTTAGCCATACTTTTATCTAGCCTTAGTTATTTATTTGTATAGCTAAATCATGAATATGGATCGGTCACAAACCAGGGTTAATGTGAAATATGGTTCAAAAGTATGATTTATATTAACCGTGATACTGCACTGAGAAAACTACAGCTGAAGAAGATCTCTCTGCTGTCATAATGACTAGCCAATCTTACTGCTGTCTCCCTATGTATGCCATTTACTAAGGGAGGATATCCTAAACAAACTAAACCATCATTTAATTATACATCTAAAATTTCATCCATCTGGGCTTCCACATTTGAGCTTAACTTTATTTAGAAATCTCTAGATCCTTCAGTGCCTAGAGCTTTCCTTAAGAATCTTGGGCCCCATCTACATTGCCATATAATCCAGTTCTTGAATCCAGATTATCTGCTTTGAACTGGATTATATGGCAGTGTAGACTCATATAATCCAGTTCAAAGAAGGTAATCTGGATTCAGAAACTGGATCATATGGCAGTGTAGACCCAGCCTCAGAAGAATGGAAGGGCAAACCTCTTCACACTGGAGGACCAAGATATTCCTGGAAAGAACATTTTCTCATAGGTAAAAAAATCTTATTAAAAATTTATGGTTTTCCTACTTTTGTGAGGGGAATTAACTTTGCAAAAAGTTGAGGTCTCACTGTACATCTAAATTTAAACTAGGGACTGAAAGAGTCCCCAGCTTGCAACTTTAGCTGAAATGCTTGTACAAGACTTTACATAATGGTATAATAGAACGTTCTGTAGAGTCCTCGTGTATTTTCTTATGCAAGCAGAACATATTCTTTAGATTGAGGCTTCAGTCCAAGTTGTGAAATGGGTTTTCCTAGTTTCCAAGAGACCTCACAACCTCTGAGGATGCCTGCCATAAATGCAGGCGAAATGTCAGGAGGTAATGCTTTTGGAACATGACCAGACATCCCGGAAAACTCACAACATCCCAGTGATTCCAACCATGAGAGCCTTCAACAATACACAGCCCATGGTAGGTTTGTGATGGGTTTGCCTCACCAAACCTCAGAAATGACTCAAAGGCACACAACAACAAAAAGGAAACATGCATTTACTATTATTTTCCTTGTATTCTCTCTTAGACACCTCTGCCGTCCTTGCCATAATCGGGAGAAAGCCAGGGGCCTTGGTAAATACATTTGTCAAAAGTGCCATGCCATCATTGAGGAACAGCCTCTCATCTTTAAGAATGACCCTTACCATCCTGATCACTTCAACTGTGCCAACTGCGGGTAACAGGAATATTTTTTTAAAGAAAACCAATAATATTCTTAAAGGTTTTATTCTCTTTCATATAAACCCTATCATATTACACCTGCTGTCTCTTCACATTTCTATTACAACAGAAAGGAACTTACTGCTGAAGCTCGAGAGCTGAAAGGGGAACTGTACTGTTTGCCTTGCCATGACAAAATGGGAGTGCCCATCTGTGGAGCATGCAGGAGGCCAATTGAAGGGCGAGTGGTGAATGCTATGGGCAAACAGTGGCATGTAGAGGTATATATATATTCTTGTCGCTTATATTCTCGTTTCTGTGTATTATTCACTATTTTACTATTTTATTTTCCTTTATTATTTTCATTCTGAGTAATTTTAATTCCTCTTCTTATCGACCATTGTTTATATTTAAACCTTTATTAAATTCATTATTATTGATTAAGTGGCATCATATTATTAGAGAATAAGGAAAAATCAGCAAATATTGGGAAACTGGCAGTAAAATAAGTGCATTGGGACTGCACTGCGATCATCTGCAAATTTTCTAACCCATCATCAAATATAAGTTTTTGTTTACCTTGGTTGGGAAGATTTTTATTTGTGGACTTACTTGTTTACAATTTAAAAGAGTTCTAAATGGTAAACAATAAACTATTTTTAAACAAAATATAAACATAGGTCAAAATCCTGCATCAAATATGTAGCCATGATGTTGCTGCCACTTTTAACTTCCCATTTGACTGCTGAAACCAACCTTAAAAGCCAGAGCAATGGAGGTCTAGACTGCTAGCAAGCAAGGAGCTACAGGATGCTGTGACCAGTCCCTTCAGGTAGCATAGGACACTACAGCGAAGAACTGTGACCAGTTCCTATGGGATCCCTGCTTTTGCTCCTTGTGACCTGACCTGCTTGTGGGAGGGAATTGTCTGCATTTATTATTATAAGCAGCAGAATAGACATCTGTCATTTCAGCTGGCTACCTGACATTAAAGTGGCTTTCATTTACAGTCATAGCAAAAATACTATGATTAGAAATGAGAATACAAAGCCATTACAAGCCTAACTTAGAACATCATAACTCATAGCATCATCAATGCTAACCATATTATATTAAAAACCCACTTGTTAGCATATGGAGAGGAGGAGAAGCTAAAACAACTCCTCCCTGCAAACAATGGGTATAAAAAACATGCAGCCCTTAAAAAACAAATTAAAAACACAGTCCACTTGTCCACTTTAGCATATGGAGAGGAGGAGAAGTAGGGAATGACAGTCAGTTAATTCATTTTTTATTGTTATCATTATTCTCTGACCTTAGTGGACATTTTTATTGTTATCATTATTCTCTGACCTTAGTGGACTGGTCGGCGCTGTTGGATATTATGGCAGTTATAGCTAACTTTGAATTTAAAATTTTGTAGTGAACCTTCAAGTGCTCTTCAAGCTCAGGTTCATGTTTTTATTATTAGGAATAATTTGTTGTTTTTATGGTGAGATATAATTTTATGATGTAACTGTAATTTCAGATTCTTTTAATAATTGATTGCTTGGTGTTGGGTTGTTTTGGGATTGGGTGGGTAATTAATGTATTTATGTTTGGACTTGTAGTGAGGCATTGAATGTTTGCCTCTATGTTTTTTTTGTTTGTTGGAATCCATGCTGAGTGCTCTTGGGGAGATAGGGTGTAATACAAATAATTTTTACTATTATTATTAACAGTGTACATCTATATTTAGGCTTATGTGATTGAAGGAAAGGAAGGAGTAAGAAGGATATTTTCCCAAAAGAATAAATATAGCTTTTTCCGGTGTAGTATGTTAAAAAGGATGGGTTGCTTACTTGTAAGCGTGCCTCTTCAAATGGTCATCTCTCTTCCCACACAAATAGGCTTTTGCACAAGACAGAATCCCAAATGCACCATCCATTTCAACATATGGAAGGAAATTGGACTTGAAAATGAATTGTTGGTGTAGTGGGAGAGGGGAATGACCAGTTAAGGTTTCTGCAGAGGAACCATGAAGAAAAAGCAAACAATATGCCCCAAACCGCAGAGTATATGGATATATACTTTAGATGCAATAACAGAAAGCCTTCAACAATGCAATAACAGAAAAATAAATATAACAGGTACTTCTTTCTCCTTTCTAGCATTTTGTTTGTGCAAAGTGTGAAAAACCATTCCTAGGCCACCGTCACTATGAGAGGAAGGGATTGGCATATTGTGAAACACATTATAATCAGGTATGATTGCATTTTATATGGCATAATCATCTTGGGAGATATTTTTAGTATGCTACTTTTAAAATTTCCATTTTGCTTTTTAAATACTTGTAAATCAGGTTCATGTGAAAAAGTAGTAACTTGTTTTCAACATAATATGTAACGTATTTTAATGAGCATAGACCAGCACTCTTTTATTGTCCACTGCCAAGTAATTGGTTGGTGTCATTGCTGAGAGCATGAGTGTAGAAGCTGCCAGGTTGAGTCTGTGGCTTCCCTGGTGAGGAAAATCACATGTTTTACTGCACTGACTTTGCCAATAGCCTTCCTCAGCATAAAACAAACCCACTTCTATATATTTGTTCCAAAAACGTTTTGACAGCCCAAATGTAACTTGGATATAACATTATGTGATCCTTCGATGGGATTCAGACAAGCCTACGTCATGGCAGGTGAGGAAGAGAACACTTGGCAATTGGTTCAATGTGGAATCCCTGTTGAGCTTGGGCCTCCACTCTTACACACACACGATTGCAAATTCAAACACCTGCAGTATCTTCCTTTAAATTAAAATCAAAATATGCAAACTGCTTTACTAAGAAGCTCATAGAAGCAAAAAAAATTGCTTTAAAATGGAAATGAAACACAAAGTCATTAATCTGAAGATACTGCTTGGATATAGTAGTCTCTAATAGTCTTCTGCTATTGTTTTCAACACAGCATCTTTAAAGTTGATGTCTCTGCAATAAACGGAGCTTAATTCTTTATTGGAAACATGCAGGGAAACAATCTCCAAACTAACGTAAACAGCTTTTTTTCCAGTTTGTATTGCTTCACCGATTTTTGACAGATCAAAGCAGTAGTGACAGTTGCAATTGATTGAAAATAAATGTTCCTAAGAAGTAGTTTAGTCTAATCATACTGGTCTGTAAAAACAAGCATGCTATAATCATTCGATAAGCAACATTACAATCTCTAATCCTACAGCATCGGTGAAGAAGGTTACATTTTGTGATGTGCTGTTTGGGCATGGCCCCATGTAAGCCGCTCCGAGTCCCCTCTGGGGAGATAGACGGGGTTAGAATTAAAGTATTATTATTATTATTATTACATACACACCAAATAAAATTCTGTAAATGTAAGCAGGACAGTTTCATAATATAAGGTTGATCTGGAAACATTTTCAGACAGACATAACAAGTTTCACATGTAAAATCATTTGAGTAATAAGGCACATTTTGACGTGTTCAGCTGCTGATTTTCATTTTTGAATGTTCTGTGGATGTGTTCCTGACTTAGACATGTTTTCTATTTCCACAGCTGTTTGGTGATGTTTGCTTCCACTGTAATCGTGTGATTGAAGGAGATGGTGAGTCCCCACAGATACTCTTTTCAGTAAAAAAGCATTCACAAAGGATGTATGAGAAAGAAATGTTTCTTGTATGGAACCATAAAGAACTGGTAAAGCTTATTTTAAAAATTAGATACCTCAAAATGATTGATGGTGCTAAAACTAACCTGGAATCATTTATCTTACACCTTTATTTTATAGCAGTGATACCTTGATTGTCAATCCAGGCTATCAGATTCAAGACTTGCAGTTCTACCCAAGCTATAAGTTTTTGTAGAACATTGAAAATTGGGAGGTGGGGAATGAAACATGTAATACCTACCTGTATACTTCTGTGTCCCTTCCAAAGGGAGAGAATTTGGAGGAGGGCCTTGTCAACTCTGGGACCCCAATTATAGAAGGAACTCCCTTTGGCTGACAAAATGGCACAAAAGTTGGTTTTTTTCTGGCACCAAGCCAAAACCGGGCTTTTCCATGGAGATTAATTTATTTTAAAGTTCATGGTTTTATTCTGTAGCATATAAAGTGATTTTAACTTTTGCTTTACTACGTTTTTAGGTTTTAAAAATCTATTATTCTGCAAGTATTTTAAATTATTTTTATTGTACACAACTCTTGAGGTTCCATGTTAAAGTTTTTAGAGATGTTTTTAATTATTATAGTAAAATGGTGTCAAGGTTATAGTCTGATTACCGCTGCCATATGGTCATAGTATTTGCATTGACACATTAAATAATAGGAAAGATCAGCTAAAGGTGGGTCTAAGAGCCAAATTTTCATGACCACAGTGTCTAGCTGAAATGAAACAATAACCACCACAACAAATGGTCAGAGGTTTGCTGTGAATTTTCCAGGCTGAATGGTCATGTTCCAGAAGCATTATCTCCTTACGTTTCGCCCACATCTATGACAGGCATCTTCAGAGGTTGTGAGGTCTGTTAGAAACTAGGCAAGTGAGGTTTATATATGGTGGTCAGAAGTTTAATTTTAGTTATGACAAATTAAGATTGTCTTTGTAATCTCAACTAGTGGGAGGAAGACTCTGTCCAATTTTCAAAAGAGAATCACCACATTTGAAGGCTTGTAGGAGAGGCAATTCACCGTTTTTGCTAGAAAAACAGTAGAATGGTGGTGATTGGGTACACAAAAACAAGCACAATTTGCTCATATCTGATGTATAAAATCAAAATCTAAAATCCAATCATTAAGACACTTGAGTCATTTTATGCATTGGCAACTGTACTCCATAATCCAGACAATTCATATGTGTCCATGGCGGGGCCCCTTCATGACTGGAGCAGAGTTATATACAGAATGCCAAAACAGCAACATCACTCACTGTGACAGGTTGTTGCATGCTGTCCATTATTACTACCAAAAATCCCACTAATTTACTTTCATTCTGTTGGATTGTGGACAGTTTATGGCAGCTTTCCAGCCACCTGCTGTTTGGCTAATCTGCAATCCAGAGTATAGAAGTGTTTAGAAAAGTTTTGCCCTAACTTTAATAGCCACACAAGGTGGGAAAGTGCTGAAACTGTGTAAATGTTATAAGAGAATGCATGGTACAGTGCATTCATATGGCATGTTGAGACATCACACCATAAATTCTGCTGTTAAATCTGCTTGTGCAGATCTTCAGTTTCCAAGCAACGTACAATGATTTGGAAAAGAAATGTGTCTGTCTTTTGAGATATTACTATGATAACTTATGCTGTGACATAATAATGATAAAAGCAAACAACTGCTGTTAGTAATGGCTTCTAGCTAATCTTGTTACTTCTCTTTTTCATAGTGGTTTCTGCCTTGAATAAGGCATGGTGTGTAAACTGCTTTGCATGTTCTACTTGCAACACAAAGTTAACACTCAAGTAAGTAATTGTTTGTGATTCTGAAGGATATTGTGATGCTCCTGCAAACGGCTGATCTCCTTGGAGATGTTGGGCTGCATTTTCCAGTATTCCTTTCCATTGCTTTATACTGGCTAGACTTGGTGGAACTTGTAGTCCCACAATATCTGGAGGGCTGCCTGATTCCTCCCCCAGCACACAATAAAGCCTTGCACTTACTTGCAGGGTGGCCAGTTTACATCCTTCACTTCAGTCCAGAGCAATCTAGTACAGAATTTTAAATAACCAAAGGCGTTTGTATCCTATTGCTTTTACGCCTTTATGTAGAATAACATAGGCAGTATGGGGTCACAGCTTCAAGATGATTACATATTACCATGGATTCTGTAAGATCCACATTTGGAAGAAGGAAACTCAGACTTAAAGTCTGTATGCTATGTACACACTCCAAAATTGGTACACCATATACAGTACATGTTTTTGTAGCATACACAAAGATGTGCAATCTCTTTTTCCCCCCAGCCTATTTTACATTTGGCCACTGCCACTTTTCATTCTCCATAGTATATGCAAGTAGGGGTTTTTAGAGTGTTTCACTCATTGTATTTGAAGTGTATATAGCATACATTTTCTGCCTATGTAGCACATGAAGCTGTGTTTATGAACATTAGCAGTGTACATGCATAGGAAAGCAATTGATAGTTTTCCTGTTCTGCAGTAGCAAAGCCATGATTCAGCCTTAGGCACAGGGCAGGAATAATTTTCTATTACTATTTTTGCTGTTTTCGCTTCATTTCTTTTTCTGCTGAAATCCGTTTATCTACTTGACTTGACTCTTGATGCTTTCCTGTTCTCCCAACTGTTTCTTCTTTGCTTTACCTAAAAGGGACAAGTTTGTTGAAATCGATCTTAAACCTGTGTGCAAACACTGTTATGAGAAAATGCCAGAAGAGTTTAAGCGGAGACTTGCCAAACGGGAGCGTGAACAAAAGGAAAAGGACAAACATAAAAAGAAAAAGCCAGTTTGCCTGTAAACATTTCATTCCTGTCTTCTACTTTCTGTGCTCCTTCCTTCCTTTTGGTCAGTTTGAGGAACAGCTTTTCTTTGAGATGTTGTGGTGTGCATGCATATGTGATCATAATAAAGTCTCATTTGCAATATCTAAAGGCATTTTAGAGGAGTAAGGTATGGGATGCATCCTGCATGCATCAGAGTACTTTTTTATATATATCGAAGAATTCAATCACAACTTCACACATGAATATGGGAAATTCCCAGAGAGGTTTGCCTTGTTAAATCCCATTGCCTTGTTCAAAGACCTTTTAAGGGGATCCAATGTAATCACCTTTCGGTTATAGCTTCCTTTGTTTTCCCAGTTTTTTTCAGTCAGTTTGGCCTTCCAGAGAAAAATCAGTTAAGAAGGAAAAGATGCAGTGGCTGCATTATACTTTTGGACTAGCAGTGCTTGGATTTGTCTGTTGCAAAAATTGCTGGTCACAGTCTAATAGTATATTTCAATATCCAATGCCAATATAAATTGAGGTTTCCTCCTCTTCCCTGCAGCTCTCTTGGTACCAAAATATATTTCAAGGTGTAAGTGGGACTGCAGAAGGGAAAACGGATCACCTTTTCTGACAGAAAAGCAGGATCCCAAAAGATCCCAATATCAGATCCTGATCTCCACACCTCTCTTGACAAAATTGTAGATGTTAGCTTGAAATGTGCCCATTTTAAAAGAGACATCTCAAAACAAATTGTTGGGAACTAAAAGACCACATTGACACATATTTTTCAGCTATTTGGGAGGCATTTGTGCACTAATAATAATGTCTTTATGTTTGTAAACTTCCAAAAATGATAGAAGTATAATTTATACTGGATTGTAGAGATTAGTTTTAATATATTGTCAGCTAATTGTATACATGTATGGATTTTGTTTGTATCTGTTAAGACACCTATTTTTCCTTTCCAGAAACAAGTTTGTGGAATTTGATATGAAGCCTGTCTGTAAGAAGTGCTATGAGAAGTTCCCGCTGGAACTCAAGAAGAGACTAAAGAAATTGGCTGAGACTTTGGGAAGAAAGTGAAAACCTCTGCTTCTAAACCTCCTCTTGCTATGCAACATGTAGGAAATTGTATTGATGTAAACAGACTTTTGTTGAGTCTATCAAACATTAACTCAGAGGAAAAGTATTCCTCAGCATGAGTAGCTATACACTAATACATTTGCCTCACTTTGAAAATATACCTCTAAAAAGCTTTCATGTTAAGGTTTGGAAACATGTGGCTCTCCGTATGTAATTAGATTGCTGCAGCCATCAGTCTTAGTGATCATTGCAAATAGTAAGGTGTTTACAGTCTAGAAATGTATAGAAACCACATGTTCCATAACCATGCTTTTCATATTAAGCAAGCTCATAGTCAACCATTTAAATAATGTATCTTACACCTATATGGCTTTATAGTTATGTATAAACATACAGGAGATAATGCATCTGGAACATGGCCTTGTATTTGCTTAGCAGATAGTGGATGAAAAAATAGTGGACACTGAGAATGAAGTATAAGATTTCCCTTGACAAAAAGACCAAATCATTATAAACTGAATTCCAACACAATTTGTCTAATTATTGTCAGCTGGAGAAAAATGTAGCAGAACAGAAATGAAGTAGAAAGATATCCAGCATTATGCTGGCTCCCAACTGTCAGGGTAACATAACTTTCTTCTTTTCATCTCTGAAAATGGGCTCAAGAAAGTTTGGAGATACGTTGAAACAGTTACCATATAAACCCGACTAAATCCTCTTACCAGAAACCAAACCATCATTGGATCCTAGCAGTAGCATATGCTTCATTTGGGACTGGAATCCTATAGACAGTTATTTGGTGGTTAGTCATACGTTTATCTCAAGGAGTGCCCTGTTCAATGCCAACAAAATATTAATGGAATCATGGCCATATGATTACTCACCAAGACGTATTTTAAACACTATTCTGTTCAGAATTAAAAGTTGAGTGTATTCTAACAGAGGTGTTCTGGTATAAATGAGGGCTTAGGGGTGCTTCTAGCTGCTAAGTATATTTAATGTGTTCTGAATTGGCCAGTCTTAATATTAAAATTTTTGAGAACAGTTATCATGAGATTTTTGAAAAAATAGTTCTGGTTATATAATTTATTGTTTGTGAACTAATGAGAATCAACAACTACCATATTTACTCGAGTCTAATGTGCTATCGAATATAATGGGCATCTCAATTTTCAAAACCCTGAAACCCAAAAAAGTACTTGCTGCTGAACGTAATGTGCAGCATCAAAAGGTACATTCTTTGTAATATGCCCATTCAAGTTGCTGCCTGCTTAGAATTCCTTCTTTAAAACAAAAGTGTTCGAACACCAAAGCTTCCAGCAGCGAAAAAGAAAATCTTGGGGTGCATGTATGCTGTAGAAAGAATCTACTTTAACTGCCTTGGTTCAATGCTATGGAGTCATGGGGTCTGTAGATTGCAAGGCCTTGAGCCTCCCCTGCCTCACCAAACTACAAATCCCAGCATTCTTAGCATTGAGCCATGTCAATTAAATTAGAGGTGAAGTCTCTGAAATAAGAGCTCCTGAAGCAGATTCCCCTTTGCATTTGGCTCAGCACTAAGATTACAGCATTACACAAATTTAATGAGCACTCTAATTTTGGCAAGGTGGTTTAGCCAAAAAAGGTGAGTGTTAGGTACGAGTAAATATAGTATATGCTCAGACTTTGTGCTGATGACTCGGGGAATACTCTGTGTATGTATATATATTCCCAAAATTCAGGACAAGTTCATGTTCTATCAGGAGGCCTTTTTAAAGCTCATTGGAAATAATCCAATATATCTGAGTTTTGGAGATCCTAAGATTTTAACACCCTGGATACGAATTTTAAAGAAGCCTTATTTGCCAACTTTATGCAGGGATTAATAACGTTTGTAACTGACTAGTATACACAAGATTGGAGGCTGCAGTTCTTAGAGAATTGGAATACTCCAGAATGCATCATTTGAACATGGCAACTCAAACCAGAAAATGGCAACATAGTCCTGTCTAGCTATCTATCTATTTATCTATCTACACACACACACAGAGAGAGAGAGAGAGCTACTTGAATATTATGGGAATTTTTCTATATAGCAGATACATATTCCTGCGTGCTTTTGTATTTCATTTCCTTGTGCCTTATTTTGCCATATGTATGCAATATTAGCCAAAATAGCTATTTACTGTTACCTTGTATTTTTATGCAGAACATCCATGCCAAGAACTTTCAAATGATATGACATATACTCAACCTTTTCAATGTCAATATTTTAATGATAAAAGATGCTTTTCAAAACTAATTTCCTTTTTATTTTTTCAATTCACTTTTTCCAGATTAGTACACAAAATAAAAATCTGAATGTGTACCGATTCCAATTGAGGGTATAGTGTATTAATTGGTCAATAAAATATAATACAATTACTTCAACTTCTTCCTTTGCTGGCTAGAGATTACATTTCATAAGTAACTACAGTCCTCCATATATGCCATATACCAGTTGCCCATAAATCATGATGACCGTATCTAAGAAACTAGAGTTGACGCAGACTATTTAGCTTTTTTTTCTGCATCAGTACCCCAAATTACCATAGGAATAGATCCCAAGACCAAGGTGTTCATGGAATTTACTTCTAAATAATTGAATATAGGATTTGAAGGCTAAATTCAGTGAGAATCAATATGTGGGATTGTATTGTTATAAACGTGATTTGTTACAGAATTACAAAAGAATGACAAATCTCATTCATAAATTAGTTTGAAATTTATACTTATGCTGACTTGTTAGTTCATCAAGGTGGAAGAGGTGGATAATAAATAAAATTGTTTATTATAATTAATATAGTTATCACCATTACCATCATTATAAAGACAGAATCAGTATCCAAACATGATATGGCAATATAATAGTAGGACTGGAGGGAGGCAAATGTAACACCGATCTTCAAGAAAGGATCCAGAGGTGATCCAGGAAATTATAGACCAGTCAGTTTAACCTCAGTTCAAGGCAAAGTGATGGAAACCATTATTAAAGAAAATATTACTAGGCACATAGAAGAACAGGCATTGCTGAAAGAAAATCAACATGGTTTCTACAAAGGCAAATCATGTCTTACTAACTTGTTAGAATTCTTTGAGGGTGTAAATAAACACATAGATAAAGGGGACCCAATTGATATTGTTTACCTTGACTTTCAAAAGGCTTTTGACAAAGTCCCTCACCAAAGGCTCCTAAATAAGCTCTTCAGCCATGGAATCAGAGGACAGGTCTTGTCCTGGATTGGAACCTGGCTAAACTGTAGGAAACAAAGGGTGGTAATAAATGGACACTTCTCTGGGTGGAAAGAGGTGAGAAGTGGCGTACCCCAAGGTTCAGTTTTGGGTCCGTTACTCTTTAAATTTATTCATTAATGATCTGGATGTAGGAGTGAATTCTGAGGTAGCAAAGTTTGCAGACGACACTAAATTTTTCAGGGTAGTTAAAAATGAAACTGATTGTAAAGAGCTCCAGAAAGATCTCTCGAAATTGAGTGAATGGGCAACAAAGTGGCAAATGCATTTTAACCTAAACAAGTGTAAAGTCATGCACATCGGGGCAAAGAACCCCAACTACACCTACCAATTGATGGGGTCAAAGCTTTCCGAGATAAACCAGGAAAGGGGCCTCGGGGTTTTGGTGGACAGCTCAATGAAGATGTCAACCCAGTGCGCAGCAGCAGTGAAAAAAGCAAATTCTATGCTAGGCATGATCAAAAAGGGAATCGAAAATAGGTCAGCAAATGTTGTATTACCTCTCTACAAATCTATGGTAAGGCCACATCTGGAGTACTGTGTACAATTCTGGTCTCCGCACCTCAAGAAGGATATAACGGAACTGGAAAAGGTACAGAAAAGGGCAACAAGAATGATCCAAGGGATGGAGCAGCTCCCTTATGAAACCAGGTTGCAACGCCTTGGTCTTTTCAGCCTTGAAAGACGGCATCTAAGAGGTGACTTGATCGAAGTGTATAAAATCATGCATGGGATAGAAAAGGTGAATAAAGAAAAATATTTTCTTTGTCACAGAACACTAGGACTAGAGGGCACTCCTGAAGCTCCAAGGTAGGAAAATTAGGACTAATAAAGGGAAATATTTCTTCACCCAGAGGGTCATTGGGTTATGGAACTCACTTCCAGAGGAGGTTGTGACAGCTGTCAGCCTGGACAGCTTCAAGGCAGGATTAGACAGATTCATGGATACCAAGTGTATCGGTAGTTACTGGAAAGGATATTCAAGTGCCACCTCGGAGTTGGTTGAGGTAGGCAGGATTTCCCTGGGTACTGGTTGTGGGGGGTCGGAAGCAGGTCAGGGTTTTGCCCTCCCTTCTGCTCGAGATCCCGTGTACAACTGGGGGGCCACTGTGTGATACAGAATGCTGGACTAGATGGGCTGAGGCCCGATTCAGCATGGCTCTTCTTATGTTCTTAATAATAGTAATACTGTGTATACAAACAATTTAAATATTTGTTTACAGTGTTTATATTCTGGCTTTCTTGCCCCAAAGGGGACTCAGGGTGGATCACAGAAAACATATATACGGCAAACATTCAATGCCGATTATAGCAATAACAAGTCAGACAGCAGATAGAGGTATATATAGGCTTTTATTTATTTTTGAAATTCCTCATTCTTGGGTTAATGATTACACTGGCCAACACATTTTGGTGCCTCAAATGTTAGGCCTGTTCCTGGACATAGAAGCATAGAATCTAGAGTTGGGAAGAGACCTTGTGGGTCATCCAGTCCAACCCCCTGCCAGGAAGCAGGGAAATTGCATTCAAAGCACCCCCAACAGATGGCCATCCAGCCTGTTTAAAAGCCTCCAAAGAAGGCGCCTCCACCACACTCCAGGGCAGAGAGCTCCACTGCTGAACAGCATATTTGACTTGATTCCAAAAATGGCACCAGTTTCCCACTCTCAGCTCTAGATTTTGATATACAGAACACATGCCATATACCAGTCTTCATCTGCTTGCCTTTAAGAAATCATATTAACCATATATAAGAAAGGAGCTGATATGGTGTGTCCAATTCCATTTCCTGAATCAGTGCCCCAAATAACTCCAGGAACAGGCCTAAAAACCAAGTCACAAGACTTTTTTTTTTGGTTGGGCTGTCATATGGGTGCATCTTAATTCCAGAATTAATGCAGTTTGACACCACTTTAGCTGCCATAGTATGCAATTATGGGAGTTGTATAAGTTTTCAAAGGCTTTCATGGCAAGAATCACTGGGTTGCTGTCAGTTTTTCAGGCTGTATGGCCATATTCCAGATGCATTATCTCCTGATGCAGGCAAAAAGTCATGGCCATACAGCCTGAAAAACTTACAGCAACCCATGTAAGTTGTAGTTTGGTGAGGCACCAAGACTCTATACAACAGCTCCCAAGATTCTATGACATAGAGAGCCAGGGCAGTTAAGGTACTGTCAAGCTTCATTAATTCTAGTGTAGATGCACCTTATGTGTATGTGTTTTCATACACCCAGATAATTTACAATACTGTGTATAAAGTGACCCTCAAGCTATGTGAATAAAATGTATATGAAAAAAACAAATTTTGTGTTCAGACTTGGGGCTCATCTCCAAAATATGCCATTATATGCAAATTGGGTTAAAGCACTGAGCTGCTGAACTTGTTGACCGAAAGGTCGCAGTTTCGAATCCGGAGAGCAGGGTGAGCTCCCGCTGTCAGCCCCAGCTCCTGCCAATCTAGTGTAGCAGCAAATCTGGAGTCCCAAAACTCCCTAGGTTTTACCTTTTTACTCACAGGTTGCGTGGACGCGCGAGCACAGGAACGAGAGAAAACGTAACAACCGTACTGAAATGCAATGAAGCCAAAATTTATTGAACACGTCAGCTGACGGGACCTGCCCACAGAACTTGCTGTCTCAGGGCAAGAGCCCTCTACATTCTCTTACTATCCCTTTTATACACGCTATGGCGGCAGGTCCCGTCTCTCCTCCTTTCTTCATCATTTTCATTGGTTCACATCATTAACACATTTCTATTATCCAATTACACATCACATTATTTGGCAGTACATTCTACTTGCGTTCCCATTTGTTAAACAGCACTACGCAGTTATTAATTCTTCATTCCCACAGTGTGTTATCTGCTGTATGAGCGTCCTGTACTGAATCTGCAACATTTCTAAAATGTCCCTCTGTGCCAATAGGGAGGAACGGTTTCATTTACCCATGCGCAGTTTCTACCAATCGGCTACAATGTAAACAAACGCACGTTGGGGCTAATTAGACCAATCACGGCCAGTGTTATCAGGAAAGGCACATGATGTACTTTAACAAATCACAGCTTGTGCCTGACCTACCAATCAAAGTGCATTATTCTCGTAATGGCATTTAGCATGATTTTTGGCAAGCTACTCCGCTATACTAAGTACTGTGCTTGTGCATCACTCTCTCCTGACTGTACTTCTGCTAAAAGCACCAATTCTGCTTTACTAGCAGTTCAAAAAAATGCAAATGTGAGTATATCAATAGGTACCGCTCCAGCGGGAAGGTAACGACGCTCCATGCAGTCATGCTGGCCACATAACCTTGGAGGTGTCTATGGACAACACCGGCTCTTCAGCTTAGAAATGAAGCTGAGCACCAACCTCCAGTTGGACACGACTGGACTTAATGTCGGGGGAAAACATTTACCTTTACCTATGCAAATTTGTTGTTCATTCGTTTAGTCGCTTTTGACTCTTGAACCATCATGAACCATCCCACGCCAGAGCTCCCTGTCGGCTGTCACCTCCCCCAGCTCCTTCAGAATCAAGCCAGTCTCTTCAAGGATACCATCCATCCATCTTGCCCTTGGTCGGCCCCTCTTCCTTTTTCCTTCCATTTTCCCCAGCATTATTGTCTTCTCTAAGCTTTCCTGTCTTCTCATGATGTGGCCAAAGTACTTCATCTTTGCTTCTACTACCCTTCCCTCCAATGAGCAGTCGGGCTTTATTTCCTGAAATATGGACTGGTTTGATCTTCTTGCGGTCCAAGGCACTCTCAGATTTTTCCTCCAGAACCACAGTTCAAAATCATCTATCTTCCTTCGCTCAGCCTTCCTTATGGTCCAGCTCTCACATCTGTAGGTTACTACTGGGAATACCATTGATTTACTATGCGGATCTTCGTTGCCAGTGTGATGTCCCTGCTCTTCACTATTTTATCGAGACTGGTCATTGCTCTCCTCCAAGAAGTAAACGTCTTCCGATTTCCTGGCTGCCGTCTGCGTCTGCAGTAATCTTTGCACCTAGAAATACAAAGCCTGCCACTGCCTCCACGTTTTCTCCCTCTATTGGCCAGTTGTCAATCAACCTTGATTAGAAGGCTCCTCAGCTCCTCCTCGCCATAATCTTGGTTTTTTAAAATGTTTAACTGCAACCCAGCGTTTGCACTTTCTTCTTTCACCTTGATTAGAAGACTCCTCAGCTCCTCCTCGTTTTTGGCCATCAAAGTGGTATCATCTGCATATCTAAGGTTATTAATGTTTCTTCCAGCAATTTTAACCCCAGCTTTGCATTCATCAAGCTCCGCACATCTCATGATGTGTTCTGCATAAAAGTCGAATAGGTTGGGTGAGAGTATACAACCCTGCCATACGCCTTTCCCAATCCTGAACCAGTCTGTTGTTCCATGGTCGGTTCTTCCTGTTACTACTTGCTCATTATACAGATTCCTCAGGAGACAGAGAAGGTGATTTGGTGTGCCCATGCCACCAAGAACTTGCCACAATTTATAATGATCCAGTCAAAGGCTTTAGAATAGTCAATAAAACAGAAATAGATGTTTTTTCTGAAACTCCCTGCCTTCCTCCATTATCCTGGGGAAAGAAGCTGATTTCCCCCCCAGTCTGGTGGCCATTCTTGTGTTTTCCATTTGCAAATACTGCTGTTCAAAAACTCGGAATCCCAAACTCTTTTGCCCCCATTCATTTTTGGATGAAAGGCCCTTAAATATGTGTAACGGAACTCGGAAGGTTTCTCCATACGCGAGTTGAGTGCACATCTACTTTTTTATTTATCTCTATGGGCGCAAAAGATAGGCCACGCCTCTCCCATTCTATAAAGGAAGCGCGCCTTATAGGCACTTCCGCTCCGCCGCCTCTCGTCATTTCCGTCGCGGTACTGACGCAACAGACGTGCATTGAGGGCCGCGCGTGCCAACGTCATCATCATCGTCACTCGAGAGGGAAAGCTACGAGGCCGGCTCTGCTGGGCTCCCCACCCTCCTCCTCCGTCTGCTTTCTGGCGGCGCCAGGGCGCTCTCTCTGTGGGGGCCGCTCGCCACCATGATGAGGCGCAACAGGGCCGAAGTGGACCGTTACGTGACCTCGCTGCAGGCCTCGGCGTCTTCTCCCAGAGAGGCGAGTGGCTGAGGGCTGAGGGCTGGGGGGGGGGGGGGGAACCAGGCCGCTGATTGGTGCGCTCAGCGTTCGCTTTTGAAGGCCTTCTCCAATGGGCTTCGGCGCGCGCCGGGCCCCGACCTGGGCTCGCGCAGGAAGCGCCTCTCTTGCAAGCAGGAGAAGGAAGAGGAAGCCGGGCTGGTGGCGTCGCTTCCCTTTCGCCGACACTTCTTCTTCTTTTTGTAATTGGCGGGAACTCTGTTGGATTGCATTCACACCCCTATTCACAGCCATGGAATGTTGGGACCTGTAGTTTGACAATAAGGCCTTTAGACTTCGCTGCTGAACGCTGCAAGTGCCTCGCCAAACTACAGCTCCCGGGATTCCACAGCACTGGGCCATGGCTCTTAAAAGTGGCTTGCATTCATTCTACAGTGCAGATGCCCCCCTGATTAATGGGTTATTTACTACTACTAATACTAATATTACTAATAATACAGAATAATGTTCTAGTATAGCAGGGCTGTCCAACTGCCGGCCCTGCAGGTGTTTTGGACTTCAACTCCCAGAAATCCTAGCCAGTAGCACAATATTAATATTATATATTACATTATTTGGACTTCAACTCCCAAAATTATAGCACAATATAATACTATATATTACATTATTCAGGGCTGTTTGGATAGAAATCCTAACAGATGGTAAACTGGCTATTTCTGGGATTTGCTAATAATGCAATATATCATATTAATATTGTGCTATGGCACAATATAATGTATTTACATTTTACTTGTAAGCTGCTCTGAGTCCCCTTCGGGGCGAGAAGGGCAGCATATCAATGCCGTGAATATAAATAAATAAATGGTTACTTCTACACCAGGGGTGCTCACACTTTCTCAGCATGCGAGCTACTCCTAAAGCAACCAAGTCCAAAAGATCTACCTGCCGCCGCCGCCACTGCGCGCTCCTGCAGCCGTGCGTGCTCCTGCTGCTGTTTTGCGCCCGCGCAGCACTTCTTCCGCCTGCGGGGCATTGCAGGAAGGAGAAAGCACAAGGCGGGACATCCAGAAGCACAGCTGCTTCTGGAGGGGAGAGAGGCAGGGCGCTCCCTCCAGAGGCCCCGCCTCGTGCTTCCTCCTTCCGACAATGCCCCACAGGCGAAAGCAGCACAGTGAGAGCGGAAGCCAGCAGCAGGAGCACGCGTGCACGCAGGGAGTGCGCACGCGTGGCAGGAGCGCCCCATCTGGATGCTGAGGCCCGAAGATCACCTGGAAGGGGCCCGAAGATCTACTAGTAGCTCCCGAGCTACCTAATGAGCACCCCTGTTCTACACCATAATAACACTGAGGGAAAGTCGCTACTTGACACTCTAATACAACAGGGCAATAGGTAGAAATTCTATATGTTCTGAGTAAATTAAGCACAAATATATGAATCCAACTTAAATATACTTCACCCAACAATGGTACTCTTGTGGGATCCCATAATCCGTTGTATATTTCAATGCAAATATTCCACATAGATATTTTGAGGAAGTCCAATAAAGAAGTATATTCAAGTTGGATTGATATATTTGTGCATAATTTACTCAGAACATATATAATTTCTACCTATTGCCCTGTTGTATTAGAGTACTTCTACACCAGGTATGGGTAAACTCCTCCCCCTCGGGTATTCTGGACTTCAGCTCGCACAATTCCTAACAGTACTGGTTTTGGGAGTTGAAGTCCAATATGCCTGAAGGGCCAAGGTTTGCTCATGCCTATGTAGACCTTCTAAGTTGGGGGTTATAAAACATTTCTTTTATTTTTTTTAAAAAAAATCCATGCACGTTTTGTAAAATTGGGCATTCTAAATCCCAAAATATTGCTCCATCAGATACCATTTTTTTGTACTTGTCAGGAGCTCCCTTGAGCTACATTCATTCACACTGAAAAGTGAAAGTAGCTTGACATCATTTTTACTGCCATGGCTCAATACTATGGAATAATTGAAGATGTAGTTTTACAAGCTTTCTCTATCAGAGAGTGCTGGTGCCCCACCATACTTTAAATCCCAGGATTCCATTGCACTGTGCCACAATGATTAAAGTGCTTTTCAACTGCATTCATTCTGTGTCAATGCACCCTTCAGTAGTTTTACATTGAATGCAGTAACCTCTCCGCATCCAAGCCCAACAGATTCTATATCCACACATGCAAACATCCACATATTGATTTTTAAGCAAAAAGCAAACTTTTCCATTCCTACTGTATGTAAGGGGCTATCATACTAATCCATTTTATGTCATGGGACTCAAGCTTGCACTATTTTTGGTATTTCCAGGGGTCCCAAAGTATCCAAAGGGCCTGTTGTATGTGACTTGGTGTTATTGGTTCTTAAATGACTAAATGTGAAGAACTGTGTGGTACCATACCTTTATTGTGTTTTTCAAATTCGGGCACCCAAAATTACATTAAAATAGCTACATTGTTGACAACAGTTTTTATTTCCAGTAGTAACACTTCTATTCCACTCTTCCTCTAGTAAGCATAAAGTGATATTCAGAACTCCCCATGCACCATGAAGTAGGTCAGGCTAGGAGAATGCATGGAAGTTGGTCATAGAATCACGTTGGAGAATTAGAGATTTCTAAGAGGTGTGCTCTCTAGGAATTTCTAGATCCTCTAGCAGTCTGCTTAAACTCAGGATTTCAACCCTAAAGAAATCCCTATACCTCAGTGTTGGAGTCATAGAAAATGTGTGTCTGAATGCCACAATTTACACAACAATGTGTAGTGTTTACAGTGGGCTCTGCAAAAATGCTTCATCTATATTCCACCTGAAGGAAAATAGCCTGTTTAGCAAACCTTGCAAATGCTGATTTGCTATCAGTAAATTTTTGCTTCTTATATCCATTTTATAATGTAAAAGTTTCTCAAGTGGAAAAGGTTTAAGAAGCCATTCTCTGTTACATCTCTGCAGTCAAAGCTCTTGCAGAAGTGACTATAGAGTCACACTGGAGGTTTCAGAGATTCTGGTGGAGGCCATACTAATAAAATCAGCAAAAACTCAGATCCATAAAGTGAACTCCACAAATGTGTAGGGTGGGTTGTACATTCTCCAAACTCAACCCTAGCTATTTCATTGGCCTTTCAGTTCTTGTGTCAGCTTTTAAAGTATTTCTGTTAAAACAGCAAATCTACATCAGCCTCACAACATGTAACATAGGTAGCTCTTCGCTTCTCAATATTATGAACGTTGCTCACGTGCAGATATTTGAGCACTTCTTAGATTGGCCTCCAGTTGTCTGCTCTTAAATCATGGTTCCTCGACATGCTAGCTGATTATTCCCTTGAGCAGATGGTCATGGAACCAACCAGGGAAAGGGGATCCTGGACTTGGTGCTAACTAATGAACAAGATCTCGTTCAAGATGTCCTTGTAACTGAGCCCATAGGTACCAGTGACCACAACACAATAACCTTCAACTTAAGTTTGGATAGCAAACTGTCAGTGAAAACTAACACAGAGACCTTAAATTTTCACAAAGGGAATTTCACCAAAATGAGAAAAATAGTAAAGAACAAACTAAAAGGAACAGTAAAAAAAATCAAATCCCTCCAAAATGCTTGGAAACTGTTTAAAAATACTATAAAACAAGCCGAACTAAAATGCATTCCTAAAATAAGAAAGAGGCCGGGAAAGTCCAAGAGGACATCAGTATGGCTTACAAATGAAGTAAAAGATGTGATTGGAAAGAAGAAAACTCATTTAAGAAATGGAAGGCTCTTCCTACTGAGGAGAACAGAAAGGAACACAAGCTCTGGCAAACTAAATGCAAAGCAACCGTCAGGAAAGCCAAGAGAGATTTTGAGGCACATATAGCTAAGAACATTAAAAAAATAGCAAAAACTTCTTTAAGTACATCAGAAGCAGGAACCCAACTAGAAAAGCAGTTGGGCCACTTGACGAAAATGGTAAGAAAGGGACGATAAGTGAAGACAAGGAGATTGCTGAGCGGCTAAACGACTTCTTTGCCTCCGTTTTCACACAGGAGGACAGACAACATATGCCTGCAGCTGAGTCAGTTTTTTCAGGGAGGGAATTAAATGAATTAAACCAGATAGAGATAAACAAGGAAGATGTTCTCACATGCCTTACTAAACTAAATGTCAACAAATCACCAGGGCCAGATGGCATCCACCCCAGAGTTCTTAAGGAACTCAAGTGTGAAATTGCTGAAATTCTAGCCAAAATATATAACCTTTCTCTAAGATCAGGCACTGTACCCGGGGACTGGAGGGAGGCAAATGTAACTCCGATCTTCAAGAAAGGATCCAGGGGTGATCCAGGAAATTATAGGCCAGTTAGTCTAACCTCAGTTCCAGGCAAAGTGATGGAAACCATTATTAAAGAAAAAATTACTAAGCACATAGAAGAACAGGCATTGCTGAAGGAAAATCAACATGGTTTCTGCAAAGGCAAATCATGTCTTACTAACTTGATAGAATTCTTTGAGGGTGTAAATAAACACATAGATAAAGGGGACCCAGTCGATATTGTTTACCTTGACTTTCAAAAGCCTTTTGACAAGTCCTCACCAAAGGCTCCTAAATAAGCTCTTCAGCCATGGAATCAGGGGACAGGTCTTGTCCTGATTGGAACCTGGCTAAACTGTAGGAAACAAAGGGTGGTAATAAATGGACACTTCTCTGGGTGGAAAGAGGTGAGAAGTGGCGTACCCCAAGGTTCAGTTTTAGGACCGTTACTTTTTAATTTATTCATAAACGATCTGGATGTAGATGTAAATTGTGAGGTAGCAAAGTTTGCAGATGACACTAAACTGTTCAGGGTAGTTAAAAATGAAACTGACTGTAAAGAGCTCCAGAAAGATCTCTCGAAATTGAGTGAATGGGCAACAAAGTGGCAAATGCATTTTAACCTAAACAAGTGTAAAGTCATGCACATCGGGAAAAGAACCCCAAATACACCTACCAATTGATGGGGTCAAAGCTTTCCGAGACAGACCAGGAAAGGGATCTTGGGGTTTTGGTGGACAGCTCAATGAAGATGTCAACCCAATGCGCTGCAGCAGTGAAAAAGCAAATTCTATGCTTGGCATGATCAGGAAGGGAATCGAAAATAGGTCGGCAAATGTTGTATTGCCTCTCTACAAATCTATGGTGAGGCCACATCTGGAGTACTGTGTACAATTCTGGTCTCCGCACCTCAAGAAGGATATAACGGAACTGGAAAAGGTACAAAGAAGGGCAACAAATATGATCCAAGGGATGGAGCAGCTCCCTTATGAAATCAGGTTGCAACGCCTTGGTCTTTTCAGCCTTGAAAGACGGCGTTTAAGAGGTGACTTGATCGAAGTGTATAAAATCATGCATGGGATAGAAAAGGTGAACAAAGAAATAATATTTTCTCTGTCACACAACACTAGGACTAGGGGGCACTCCCAAAAGCTCCAAGGTAGGAAAGTTAGGACTAATAAAGGGAAATATTTCTTCACCCAGAGGGTCATTGGGTTATGGAACTCACTTCCAGAGGAGGTTGTGACAGCTGTCAGCCTGGACAGCTTCAAGGCAGGATTAGACAGATTCATGGATACCAAGGGAATCAGTAGCTACTGAAATGGACATCCAAGTGCCACCTCTGTGTTGATGGAGGCAGGCAGGATTTTCCCGGGTACTGGTTGTGGGGGTCGGGAGCAGGTGAGGGTTTTGCCCTCCTTTCTGCTAGAGATCCCTGTGTACAACTAGTGGGCCACTGTGTGACACAGAATGCTGGACTAGATGGGCCGAGGCCCGATTCAGCATGGCTCTTCTTATGTTCTTATGTTCTTATATGTTTCTTCTCCCCAAACACATTTAATTAGAATCCATGTATTGATAATTAAAAGCTTTAAAAAATTATGATGATTGAAAATTTTTGTCTTGCAAGTTCTCACTGTAGATAATTTAATGGCTTTTCCATACTGAATTCTTGGCTACTTTGCGAGGGACCTAAGAGGCAAATGAGTTTCTTTACTTAAATTTAACTTTTGATTCTGGTTGTTAGTTGCTGTGATTTGTGAACACCTGCTCTCATTTGTAGCAAGTGTTCTGTTCGTTGTTGTTCAAGGTTTTTGTTGAACAGATTAATTATTGTTCAAAGTATTGGTTCTAACTCGTTGTTTTTTAACCCTTTGAAATTGATAAACTGGCCCAAATCCTTTCTAAATCACCAATGTACTGCTCCAAAAAAGTAACAAGTAAATATTACTCATAATAGCAAAAGAATGAAGTTGGATGTGTTAATTTTTTTAAAAAATATCTTATTTGACTCTATTGCCTCAGAGCAAAACATTTCAGGTAGTAAGGTGGTTTCTTCCAATATGCAAAGCCTTCCATTGTTTTCACTTGTCTGATGACTGCCAACCTTGAGAAACATTACTTAGTATCTATTTATGGTCTCCCTTATCCATGGCGCTTGTACCTGCAGTTTTATTTACCCACTAGCTGAACCCGGCACGCGTTGCTGTGCCCTATTTAGGAGATGTGAGTACGTCTGGTTAGCAGGAGATAAGACGGAACTATAGTAAGTAGGATATCCCAGTTCAAGTCTCTCTGACCATATCATATGAAACAGTTGCTCAGGATGGCTTGCAGTAAATCATAAAAATGTTGCATGTGTGAACAATGGAATGTGGCATATAATTTTATAACCACAAAATAACTATTTGCCACTGTTTCAGCTATTTAAGCCGATACCAATTTGTAATTTGTACTGCATTTCTGAGAGATCTGTGGTCTCTTTTCACTGTCATAAAATGCTAGAATGAGACATTTGTGATATCTTTCTGATTACAGAAGGATATAATCATTTTTTTAAAAAGCAGTGGCTTTTCCTTAACTTCCAAATTAGGTTGAAATGATGGGCCAGTATAGTTTTAGTTACACAACATTTGAATTGGGGAACCTTCTTTACCTTGGAACACCCTACATTTTTGTTGTTGAGGGAGGAACTTTTTGAGACATCTGAAAAGCGATTTTCTGGCGTGACTCACTGCATCTCACTGTTTACAGAGGCATTTCGTGCTTTTAAATAACCACCCTATCATCCTTGAAACACTTGTCCTCACCATCCCTGTCACCATTTACTTTACTGTGTTGTAACAAGAACAAATACTCGTATATGTAGTAGGACTTCAGAATGTTTCAGGTGCTTGTGAACATAAGGTATTTTACATGGCCAACATTGAATGAATAATAATTTCAGAAACGAGTATCTGGGTCTGGAAAAATGTTGGCGTGCTCTTTTTTGTTCTGTGTGAATTGACATGTTTTTTATAAATCTTTGTTTCAGAGATGGGCCATTAAGGTGAAAATCTTGGCCATGTGTTAGTAAAACAAAGACCGATGACTTTCAAACTCTTGACAATTGACTAATTTGAACCATTGCATTTTGAAATGGAAACTATAATCTGCAAAATGTAAAAGTATTAAAATCCATCCCATCATAAGATTCAAACTATAACTGATGTTAGACATTTTAAAAATAAAAACCTACATTTCTCTCTTCTTAGAAATCCATGAAAGGATTCTTTTTTGCCAAGCTCTACTATGAAGCAAAGGAATATGAACTTGCTAAAAGGTAAAAGATACCTAAAGTAATTTGCTCTTGTGCGCTGTGTTTCAGAATAGCTTTTTCAGGTTTTGAGCATCTTCTGTTTAGAGATTTTTGACTTCCAATATAGTGTGACATGTACTAATATATAAGTCTTGAAATCTTAGTACAGAAATAGATCAAAATATCTAAATTGTGTTATCCATGAGTCAATGTAAGTACTGTATCTTAACTCTTAACAAAAAGGAGCTATCCCCTCTTATGAGAGAGTGGCAAAAAGTAAGAGCTTATCAGAGGAACTTCTAAAAAGTATTGGCCTCTTCAGCTCTCTCCTCTGTAGCAGTGACTGCTTCTGTCCTTTTAAAGGTTTGGGTGAGAAAATGTTTCCCTCTCCACAGAATGATGCTCAACAGGTCACATCACAATCCGTAATTTTGCCCAAAAACCTTCCCTCAACTTATATGTGAAGTTGACTTATACATGAGTGTATACAGTATATGTGTAATATGTTTATAGTAACTCTTGCATTTCTCATGTATGTTTTCTACAGTGTACAGAACTAATGCTGGATATTCCTTAACAATGTGCAGTGTAACTTTAAAACAATATACATGAAAGTTGGTGCTCCTGATTGTCTTTTAAATATAACTATGTAATGATTATTTTCACCAGTCTTTAACTGCCTGCATGTTAACTTGCTATGCTGTTTTTGCAAAGGTACATATCTACATACCTTGGTGTCCAAGAAAGAGATCCCAAGGCACACAAATTCTTGGGACAACTCTATGAAGCGGAAGATAACGTAGAGAAAGCTGTAGGTTGCTACAAGGTGAGAAAGGACTGACATAGTTTGTGTACATGGATGCTAGATATGCGATTTAGATTCTTACTGAAATATACTCAGTATTTATTTTGAAAGAAAAGAATTTTTAGAAAAGAATTTCTAAAAAGGTATAACAGCATAAGTCTACACTAAAACTGGGTCTGAAACTATTTACCATATTCTAGTCTTGTTCCTGAGATTTATTTCCCAACAAAAAGTGTGATTCTTTTGTTTGATCCAATACGAACAAATGTACTTTGGCTGATCGGAGTCGCTTTGGGGCTCTAATGGTTGCAAAAAAAAAGGTAGTTTGGAGGAGCACGTGGGAATTCCACCTCCTTTCTAAGAGGTTTCATGGTTGGGGACCTGCTACAAAGAATGTTTATGCAAGATTGAATCCTGTAGCTTCCTGCTGGGTGTGAAAATGTACAGGGAGTCCCCAGGTTATGAACATGATAGGTTTTGTAGGTGTGTTCCTAAGCTGAATTTGTATGTAAGTAACACCACTGTGGGGTTTGCTTTGCAGTCTGTGCCCCTGTTCAGAAGATTTCACCTCACTTTCTGTCCCCATGATCATTGGATTTTGAAAAATGTGGCTTGTGAAAACAAGGATTGGTGAGAGAGCCTCACTTAAGACACCTTTGCCCATAATAACTTTCAGGAGTTAATTTCTCTTCCTGCAGGGTAGATTTCTCTCACTTCCTGTTGTCTCAGCCCTGTTCTTAATTTTGAGTCATTTATAAATCAGATGTTTGTAATTTGGGGACTGCCTGTAGTTATAATTATTGGGGGAGGGGGGGAATATCTAACTGTTCAGATTATCCCAAAGATTTGACAAAATCATTTCACTAGTTCTATAATAATTTCTAAGTCACCTTAGCCAAGTACGTTAGCTTATCCAGATAATTGGATCATTACATGGCTAGTTTTCCTTCCCTTTTCTTTAAAGCACAGAAACAAAAGCGAAACATCTGAACTCATTTGTTAAGGAAATAAGAAAGCAGGAAATAAGAAAGAGCTAGTTTCCCATGAAGCTTTTAATTCTTTTATTATGGGCTTCTGTACTATTAGCCTTAAGATATGTAAGCTAATGTTAGACGTGCTCAGTGACAATCAGTTGTCTAAATTTTTGAGCTTAATTTCATCTCTGATCTGTGCCTGAATTTCAAGCACCTTGGTTAACTACACAAGGCAGCACATTTTCTTTTCTTACACTTCTTCCAAGCCCTTGCAGCTTTGCAGGCTCATTTCTCCCCTTGGCTCAGCAGCAATTCTAGCTTGGTATCTGGTCATGACTAGAACATATCACTCTGTTTTTGATTTATCAAATCCAAATGAGATCACATTGTTCCACTCAGATGGAAAGTAGTAGTTGCACTGCACCAAAGCACAAAATCAGTAGGTAATACTGCTAAGATTCTTGAAGTTGGTGGGGTGAGACAGGAAAAGAGAAAGGTCACAGTGCTACAAAATGTCCTTAGGTTAAAAAAAAGTGATGGAAGAGTGGCAGGAGGCCCTCTAAGGCTCCTTCTACACATCTGTATAAAATCCATATTATCTGCTTTGAACTGGGTTATATGGCAGCATAGAGTAAGATTATCCAGTTCAAATAAGATAATATGGATTTTTCTGCTTTGATAACCTGGATTGTCGGGCAGTGTAGAAGGAGCCTGAGACACTGCTGGTAAGATTGCAAGGGGTAATCTTACCAGCAGAACCAGACAGCACTCCTGCTAGTTACAACATAATATTCTTGGTTATTTAAACATTCCTAACTTGGACAGATGTGTTACAGTTCTCTGTGTTGCAGAACTCTGTCATGCACACACCCAGAATTAAACTGTATCTGTTTCCACTCTTTAATTGGGACTTTAGCGTTCAGTGGAGTTGAACCCAACACAAAAAGATCTTATACTAAAAATTGCAGAACTACTATGCGATAATGACATTACTGATGGAAGAGCAAAATATTGGGTTGAGAGAGCAGCTAAACAGTTTCCTGGAAGCCCTTTAGTTTTCCGGCTCAAGGTAAATTTTCCTTTATATTTTTGAAGCTTGACAATATACACAAACTTGGAACACTTTAAAATAATTTGTTATTCGTTGCTTTCTCAAAGTTATGTTAGACTTTGATGGGTAAATAACACCTATTGAGTTGAAATTTTAGATAGAATTAGCAGCATCAGAAGTTAAGCATGGCAGTAGTGCCATACAGGTAATATATAGAATAAAATAAAAAAGCAGAAGGACTAAATATATGTTTTAATCATTTTATGTTCTTGAAAATGTTTGTGTTTTTAGCGTGAACATATACTGCCATTTCTTAAAAGTGATAAAATACGTTATCTATTTTTCATGTTCATATTACATGCACACACATATATATCTTATATTTTCACCATAGGAACGTCTGTTGGATTCCAAAAGCGAAGATGGGTGGAATCAACTGTTTGATTTGATCCAGTCAGAACTTTATGCCAGACCAGATGACGTATATGTTAATATCAGATTAGTGAAGTTGTACATGTCCAACAAAAGACTTAAAGATGCTGTGGCACATTGTCAAGAGGCAGAGAAGAAAATTTCCTTGCAATCAAGTTTGGAATGGTGTTCATGTGTTGTACAGACACTTAAGGTTTATATAGTTTTTTTTCTTTTCTGAAATATTACTTCTGTAATGTATTACAGTATACATCCGTTAAATGACTAAATCTTGCTTAAATGTCTTTATTGTAACTAATACCATGTTACACGTTAAAGAACTTTTGCCCACGTTTAAGCAAACAATTAAGGAAAGGATTAAGGCTTCATTGGTCTACAATATTCTTTTATTAGGTTTAATTCCTAGGTCTCCATACAGAAGGTATAATTGAAAACCTTTTTCATACCTTGTGAAAATAGTTTTATAGGGGGGGAAAAGCTGGAAGATGTAAAAAAAAATAGCTGCCAATAGCAGATTCAAAGATCTAGAAAACAGACCTTATGAAGAGTGACTTAGAGGGCTGGATATGTTTAACTTGTAGAAAAGAAGACTGAGAGCTGAAACAATAGCTGTTTTTAGATAACTGAAGAGATGTCATACTGAAGATGGGGCAAGATTGTTTTCTGCAGCTACAAAACAAGTGCATCCAAATTATAAGGGAAGCAGTTGTATCTACTGTAAATGTTAGGAATAGCTTCTTTATTGTAAGAGCTGTCTAAGAGCAGAATAGATTGCCTCGGAAGATAGTGGACTCTCCATCTTTAGAGGTCTTTAAACAGGTTAGATGGGCATTTCAGGAGTAGTTCTTTTTTTTCCTACATGGCAGGTAGTCGAGCTGGATCGCGTCCAACTCTTAAGAGTTTTATGATTCTAAGCTGAGACTGGAGTCCCCCCCCGTGTGCAACTTCAAGCATAAGCAGATGCAAAACAACCCATTAAGAGTTTTATGATTCTAAGCTGAGACGAAATGAAAATAGCTCTTATAACCCAGAATATCAAGGCGGAATAACCCACAATAGCTGATTTGAACTAGGTTATCTGAGTCCACAATGCCATATATCCAAGTTCAAAGCAGATGGTGTGAGATTTTATTTAGCTGTGTGGAAGGGGCCTTAGTTTGTCTTCCAAAATACAGTGTTAAATATCTCTACCCTTTAAAATCCCATAATACCACGAAGAACAATATTTTCACATGATTTGGTTACAGACTGCTGAATTTAAATAAAGAATAAATCAAGGAAATAGGATCTCACTTTGCATGATACATATACTGGTGATTTAATGGTTGACTCTTCTGATCGTTTGACCAAACAATAACTTGAATGATTTCATTCAGGAATATCTGGCATCTGTGGAGGAGTCTGAATCTGATAAAAGTAATTGGAGAAAGATACATCGTGATCTTTTGTTGGCCTACTCCAATCTGGTTGTCATGACACTTTCAAGCAGAGGTGTAGAAGAAACCAGAGACTCCCTTGAAAGGTATCGTCATTTTGCATGAATCATACGAAATCACTAGTCCTTGCGTAGCCAGCCCCAAGGTTGAGCACTACATTGGGGACTACATTGGCCTCACAGGGAACCTTACAATGTTATTTCTGTGATACATACCACATTTTATGTTGTTGATTTTTTTTTAAAAAAGTAAATTATATAAATGAAAAACGTACCTACACCTTGTATGACTTGAGGGCAATTTTGCCATGTTTTTTTAGCCTCTCAAGGATTAACCGTGGAAGAACACATAAATATAAGAGATAGCAGACATTTGTAAGTTGTTGGTTTTTTTAAAAAGGTTTTTTACAAAATATTTTTTTGGGGTTATGTGGATCCCTGGAGATTAAACAATAATTTCAGGGCCACATTAACCCTACCTTTGATCTATGGCCCCTTCTATACTGCCATATAATCCAGATTACCAAAGCAGAAAATTCACATCATCTGCTTTGAACTGGATTATATAAGTCTACACTACATATAATCCAGTTCAAAGCAGATAATCTGGATTTTATATGGTAGTGTAGAAGCGGCCTATGTGGTGGTCCTTTTAGCAGTGGAATGAGACTGTTTTGGTTTTATGGCTGCAGCAGTACCCCTTCTGGAATTTTGGCAATTGTATTTTCTCTTTGCATATTTGTGTTCTCATATCTGGAAAAAAGCAAAGGAAGCAGCAAGAAATAAAACAGTAAAGGGACAAATGGGATTTTTTAAAACAATACTTCAATTGATGCAGCAGTTTGCTGGTTATCTGGCAATAAGTGCAGGGCCCCGAAAGTTCTTATTGCTCATGAGAATCCATCTCTTGTAGCTTTGATCATGCTCTTCATTCGGTGAAGCCACACACAGCTGGAGGTGATGAACTTTCTGTAACTTTCTTGGAGATGAGAGGCCACTGCTACATGCATGCAGGAACATTGCTTTTGAAAATGGCCCAGCAAAGCGAGATGCAATGGAGAGCTGTTTCTGAATTGGCTGCTTTGTGTTACCTTCTAGCTTTTCAGGTAAGCTCCTTTACAGGTGACATGTTCTTCATTTATTTACTTGACTTAAGGGAAAGGGAGTTTCTCAGTTTTTCAATACCTGCGACGATTATGTGAGAAAAGGAGAAAAAAACATTTTGGGACCCCAAAAATGAGCATGCAACTATTATGCAATGAAATATGGTATATACAGGGTGCACAAGAAGCACACAGTTTGTTCTCAGTGCACACCATACTTCTGGATACAGCATTTAGCATGCAAAAAAGACTGTATTTTCATTGTGCTTTATTTTAAAATAGGTAATAGCTTTCTCCTCACCAAAACAAGTTCCAACTGCAGAGGAGCACAAAGATTGGAAAGGGAGTCAATGTTCAGCTTGTAGACTGCTTATTGTCTATACTTGTGCAAACAAATATTCCTATATATATGATTCTTTATGGTGTGAGCTATTTTCTACATCCTAATAGTTAACTCTTACTCTAAAAATATCTTCAGGAAAAGTCTGTCATTGTCTACTAATGTTTTGTAGTCTGACCATGACATTTGTTCACCGTGGACAGTTAGAGATTTTTTGTTCATACAGTATTAGTCTTCCTCGTTTGTTTTCATCATTAATTCTACTGAAGGAATGGTGTGGTGCATTATGGGTAGTGCTTCTATGCATCCACTTGGATATTGTTCTGACATATTACTAAACTTCTAGTTGCATCTTGCGGTACTGTTGCAGTGAGATGAGTCTACAAATTTAGTCTTGGGTGCTTCTACCAAAGTTTTGTCAGATCATCTTTTCCTAAACACGATCTGGGTTAATTCTTCTAAAAATGTCACCCAGACCAGTTTGATAGATGCTTAGTATTATTTTTATTTGAGAAAATGTACAGATTTTAACTTGATTATCCAACACTTCTGGTTGTTGTTACTGTATGATGGTAGTGTGTCCTCAAGTTGTAGTGACTTTGTGATGATCCTAAGGAGAACCTGTCACAGGGTTTTCTGGGCAGGATTAGATAGACTTTGACTTTCCTTTGAGTGAAACGTGCCCAAATTCACCCAGTGGGTTTCCATGGTTCAGCAGGGATTTGAACCCTGGCTTCCAAAATTCTACTCTGTGCTCAAACCACTGTACCATACAAACTCTCGTTTATCTTAGTATAGAATACTTCTGTACTTCTTAGATAAGTTAATGTTATTCTCAACTTTAATATTGCTATTTTATGTTTATTGGAAAAATTATTTCTTATACTTACCTATTCTCTATTAGGTTCCGAAACCAAAATTGAAACAAATAAAAGGAGATCAAGCAGAGCAAGAAAAGCTAGAAATATTAGCCTGTGACCGACTAAGCCAGTCTGGTAAAGAAAATAAACATGTTAATTCTTTTTAAAATTCAAAGTAGTTGCATTTAGTAAGTACACCAAAGTAAGGTCTAACACCACTGAGTTAACATAATCGAAAAGCTAATGCTAATTCTATGAATTTTAGGATTATTATGGATTCAAAAACAGATAAAGTGGTGGACCCCTACATTTTTTCCATAATCCCATCAGTTACAAAAGATCATGTTTAGCTTACTGCATCTTCATAACTACAATTTCTTCTCCTTTGTGGCTTAAATGTTTAAAGTTCAGAGCAAAATTCTAAACTGAAGTAAGTTCTATAATAATGTCGGTTTTACAATATGAATTTGCAGTGGCGTAATGAACAGATGAGCACTATTCACAGAATGTTGTTTATTCATTTTAATTGGTTATAACAGTTTCCATCTTGAGTATTCAAATTTGCAAATTACTCTGTTGAATGGAAACTCCATTTCCCCTCATCTTAGTTTTTCAGTTTGTCAGCCTTATGGGTTAAAGTAGACCCATGTGACTTTAGCTGAAGGCTCAGATAAGATGAGCAATATGAGATTTGAGGACTAAAAGCTAGCCTTCTCTTCTCAAGTGCCACAAGATTACCTCCAGCATCAACAGTTGACAAGAAGAACGAGCCTTACCCCATTATCCCACACTCTTTCTTTCTATACTTTTCCCCATAAAAACTTTTGCCATAAACCACCACCACACATGGAGGATTTTTTAGACTCTCCAGCCAACAGATTACCTCAAAGGAGAATTCTGCCTCATTTCTCCCTCTCTTCTTCTGTCCATTTCTCCCACCATTTTGCCAAAACACCAACTGCCGCAGAAGTACAGTTCTAAATAAGGAAATGAATGAATAGATAAATGTAGCTTCTTTGTTACTGCTGCTCCTGAAAATCTAAGGCTAGCAAGTATTGTTTCTGTGTGATGAAAGAGGCAGTAGTCACAAATAAATATGCAAATATTCCAAAAACCCAGCCAGTTCTATTTGATTTTAAACAGATCAAAATTAGTGATGTGATTTTAGCATCTGCAGATAACTCTGCTTTCTCATCCATGTTATTTTTAGATCTCAAATTACTATAGCATGGACTTTTTTTTAAAGAAGTGCAACTTTCATGTTATTTACTCTACTGTTAGTTGACAAGATTTAATTTTAATGCTGAACCATGTGTCTTTTCCCTTTTCAGGACATATGCTATTAAATCTGAGCTATGGCAAGCCAGACTTCTTCAAGGAAGTTGTTGAATCATTTGCAAACAAGAGTGGCCAGTCAACTTTATTCGAGGCATTATTTGGGAGTGGTTCATCTCGAGAGAGCTCATTCCTTGGCACTGATGATATTAGAGATGTTGGCGTACAAGGTCCAGAATGCATAGAACTAACTAGACATGATATTGGTAAGACATCTAGTTTGCGTATTGAATATGTTTGTATATGTTATATGAAGACATTGCACATGACATTACAGGTGTACTGTATGTTATTGAAGTTAAAGCATAGAATACTGGAAGAAGCAGTTGGAGTTAGACTTTGTGATAACAATGCAGTATTTGTTTTTTAAAAAGCCCTCTTGTATTTTCTCCAAATACTGCCTGAGACCAGGATATAGTGGTGTATTTCCATATTGTTGTTTCTTACAAGAGACCCACAAACCTTCTTCTACTGCCCCTCCAAAAAAAACCCTATTGTGGTGTGGAACACATTTTTTAGGAAACACTAGGGGGCCAAGGGGAAAAGGGAGGTTCACTTCTTCCCATTTTCACTGGTGAAAGTAGCATTAGATAGGGAGGGGCAACTGCTCGTGATAACTCTTCCAGGGGAGAATTTCCCTTCCAAGGGGTAGATTTCTCCCAGTGTCTCGCCTCCTTATTTTTGGCATCACAATAGACAGTGTGTGTTTGTCATTCTTCCAGGAATGCATCACTTTTCCATGAACGAAAAATGTTAGCCAACTATGTAACACTTGAACAAATGCTGTCGATGACTTTGTATCTGGGAGATGCGTATCTAAATGCACATTAGTTATAATTTTGAACTCTTTCTAATTGGTTAAGATTGTATTCACTACACTTGCATCGAATTATGCCAATTGAAGTCCGCATTGTTTATGGTAGAATTTTTTAAATCCCAGTTTGTCTCAAAGATGTTGGCACTTGATTCCTTTATATCTTTTAGTTAAGAATGTGAACCAAGGAACCAGGTTCTCTTTAAACTGTTTACAGGGAATTTTATCTTTTTGGTGTCTTTTAACAGGAGGATATAAAATTATATAACCAGAATCTTATCTTGATTATTGTCTTTCTATATTATATCATACGACTTTGTAATTGGAAATCAAATCAGTACTGCTTTTTGTTTTTAGGTGCTATTAAAGCTCACAGTGGTAGTCTCCAACATTTAACGTGGCTGGGACTGCACTGGAATTCACTACCAACACTAGAAGTAATTCGCAAATGGTTAAAACAGCTTTTCCATCTGCCCCAAGAAACATCAAGGCTTGAGACAAATGCTCCTGAGTCAATTTGCATGTTGGACCTTGAAGTAAGACAGTGTTTTATGTACCAGGTTTACTAGAACAGAAGTCTGTATAATAATGTTTTCTGCACAACTTACCATATGTTTGCCCAAACAGGTGTTTCTACTTGGAGTGATATTCACCTGCCACTTGCAATTAAAAGAGAAGTTTAATACTCAGTACTCCTTACATCAACCTCGATTCCTGCCACTGCCTATATACAAACAACTTTGTACTGAGAGGCAAAGGACCTGGTGGGATGCCGTATATACTCTAACTCACAAACGAGCTGTGTATGTATAGTCGCTACCTTTTTGTAGTTAGCATGTTGTAGATTTGATGTGGTAGACTTGTGAACAGTAACTCAGTATCTTTAATCTTATGCATTGGCCTCCTCCCATGTTGTGGCACATGAATAAAGAGACTGTTTTTATAGAAATCCTAATAAAAGGTAAAGGTTTTCCCTTGACATTAAGTCTAGTCATGTCCAACTCTGGGGAGTGGTGCTCATCTCCATTTCTAAGCCAAAAAGCCAGCCTAATACTTGGTGTGAAGGTTTGGGACTTGCATATCCAAGAAAGCTCCTTGGAAACTGATGTTTGGGTGTCTCTGAGGACTAAGGGGAAAGTGGAGATGAAGAAAGTCTGTTTACTTTATCACATTGAAATAAACTGGTCATTTTGACATTGTACAACTCACATATGTCTATATGCATGTTACTTTCAGGCCTGGAACGGCAGCAAAAGTGAGACTTCTAGTTCAACATGAGATAAGTATCGTCAGAGCTTTAGGAAAACATGGTCTTCAGCCAGCCCTGATTGTGCACTGGGCAAAAAGCCTCCTTAAAACAGTAAGTAGACCGAGAACATTTTGTATAACTGTAAGGCTTCTAAAGTGTATTTCTCAATTATACATGTATATAGCCAATTTTGAGTTGCATGTGTTTAGATTGTATTGAGAAAGCAAAGCCAGAATGCTACTGACTTTTCATTTTAGTGATTTTAAGAATTAAGGCAGTTCAGCATGTGGCTTGCCATAAGTAAACATTTTCTACATAGAAGGTATTATTCGCAATGTTTGTAAATACATAGATAACGCTAGTTGTTATTTTATAGGGATGTGGTCTCAATTCATTCTATGACCAAAGAGAATACATTGGACGAAGTGTTTATTATTGGAAAAAAGTTCTGCCAATGCTAGAGACAATCCGGAAGAAGCGGAGTATTTCTGAACCAATTGACCCTTTGTTCAAGCATTTCCATAGTGAAGACATCCAGGTAGTAAAGAAAGAAAATTCGGAATGCTGTTTGTATTTTCTATTGCTTCTTGGAGTTTCTCTCCATTCACTGAGTTTGTTATGCAATTACTACTTCCAAAGTAATGGTTACCTTTTACACTCCAACTCTGGCAAACATCAGCTATAAGTTGCAGATTTTGACTTTGTATGCTAAGGACAGTCATGAACATGTTCAAATAAATCAGGAGCAGGAATCAGTCCGGTGAATGCATGTGGCATCTGGAAGATTCCTGTATTGAATGTGGGTCCATTTTTTCTGCCCAAAAGAATAAGGCAGGAAAAAAAGCTTCTAGGAGTTGGAATTCGAAACAACTGGAGTGCCACAAGTTTGATACCTCTGTTCTAGAGGTACTTTCCATTGAGAAGACTAAAATTTACAGACCCCTAGAATTTGAAATAAGGACATATTTTGGTCTGATGCATTCAACAAGCATATATTGGGTGTTTTACTTTTAATTTATCTTGGTAGTTATCATGACCAAAATTATGGGAGTTGAAATCTTTATTCCACACAAGGATAATGGGGAGAAACACTCTTAACTGTTATTGTGACATATGGTAATACAGGTGGATGCTGGAAATCAGCTATGGATTGGCAACATGATCATTCCCAGGAATTGTTTAAGGTGTACATATATTTTTCCCAGATACACAAAAGATGTGCAGCTTCTCTGAATTCGACACTAAGGTTATTCCTTTGTGGTACACATGATACTTCAAGGCACTGATCAGGGCCTTTGCTACCATCCTCCCATAACAAAATTGAATGTTTAGCGCACAGAAAGCACTAAATTTCAAGCTGTCCAAGAATTCCCTCTAGCAATTTTATATAGAAGTTAGTGCCCAGATGCAACTTGCTTATGAAAAGCTTTCAGTATGAAGGTTGTCTTCACATTACATGAATAAGATATCAGTTAATGCGACCACAGTCATTCGGTTGGAAACCGGTCTCTCTCTGAGGTTACTGAGGTTACTCTCTGCGTGTAACTGGGAGTAGGGAGGACTACATGAAATCCAATAAGGCTAACTGAGGCACTAGAATGTAATGCCCTGGGCACTTTAGACCTGGGGCTGTCTGCTTTTTTCAAAGGAGGGAATGACCTCCAGATGTTGCTGGACAGCAATTCCCATCACTGCTCACTTTTGACCTTGCTGACTAGGGCTTCTGAGAGTGGTAGCCTAATAACATTGGAAGACCCACAGGTTGCCCATCTCTAAAAAGAAATAATTATTAATCAAAAAGCCAAATCTTCTGTTATCTAGTAGATGATAGTGATAATGGTAATGCCTGACTTTTTGTTGCTAGTCAAGTGGGAAGATAAACTTCTGACTGAGGATCTTGATCAATATGCGCTAGGGAAGCTCTTTCCTTAAGGAACAGCAGTGGTACATCCTGGCAGGGAGCATGCTCTACTGCTCTGACATCATCTAAACCAGGGCTGTCCAACTTCTACCGGCCCAGGGGCCTGAATTCCGGTCACTGATGGCCTGGGGGGCCATAGGGTCTGCCCCCAGCTCCGCCCTCTCCCCGGCGCCCTCTCCCCTTATTTTAATTTAATATTAAATATATTTAATTCCATCCTCCCCTCTCCCCTTATTTTAATTTAATATTAAATATATTTAATTCCATCCTCACCTCTCCCCTTATTTTTATTTAATATTAAATATATTTAATTCCATCCTCCCATCTCCTTATTTTTATTTAATATTAAATATATTCAATTCCATCCTCCCATCTCCCCTTATTTTTATTTAATATTAAATATATTTAATTCCATCCTCCCATCTCCCCTTATTTTTATTTAATATTAAATATATTTAATTCCATCCTCTCCTCCCCCCTCATTTTAATGTATCCCATCTCCCCTTATTTCATCTTTAAATATATTTAATTTTATATTTCATACATGAGGGGAGATGGGGGGAGGGAATGAGGAGCCCCCTGAGGAGCCCTCTGCTTCGGCCTACCTCTTCCAAACGCGCAGGATCCAGGAGTACCCGGACGACGAGAGAGGTGACGACCGACTGAGTCGAAGAAGGTCCTAATCGCGTCTGTGGGCCTCAGCGATCCAGTAGTAGAGTAGCCAAAGAGTATCGCGAGAATACGCAATCCACACGGGATTTCGCTGTCAACGCCGGCGTGATCTCTCGTTGACAGCGAAATCCCGTGTGAATTGCGTATTCTTGCGATACTTGCTCCGAACCCGGAAGTAGGTATTTTTTTTAATTTTTATTTTTTTATTAAAAAGCTTAGGGGGCCGTAGGGAAGGGGCTGGGGGGCCGTATCCGGCCCCCGGGCCGCCAGTTGGGCAGCCCTGATCTGAACAAAGCTGGCATTATGTGTGTTACCAACTGTACATCTTTACAACCTGGCACACAATCAGATTATTTGCTCAGTAAGTGATGATTCACATATACTTTATTTTAACCTGTTTAAAATTGTGAAGTATTCTATACTGAGAAATCTGTTCCAAAAAATAAAATTGCTTCTCTAGGTTTCTCAGGTTGATGAATATGAAGAAGAGGCACGCATAGCTTTTGCTGTTTTGGATGCTGTTGACGGAAAGACAGAGGATGCTACCCAAGCATTTGAAGCCATTAAAAATGTTGTTGCCTATTGGAATCTCGCTCTGGTAAATCCTGAATATTGTTGCCATATCTTTCTTTCTACTTTGTCACAATGCCATGAACCTTGACTTGAATCTTTCTCTTGGATAGATTTATCAGAGGAAAGCTGAAGAGATGGAAAATGATGGCCTGTCACTAGAAGAACAAGAGGAATGCAGGAATCATCTAAAGAAGAGCAGGGACTATCTTGTAAAGATAATTAATGAAAGTTGTACAGACACTTCAGTAACTGAAAAGGTTTGTGATATGGCCCAGTTTCTTTATTGAAATCTTTAACCTAAGAAACCTATTTTATAATGTACTAGCTGTACCCGCCACGCATTGCTGTGGCCAATCTTCCCTCCCTCTTTCTCTCCTTTCTTTCTCTCCTTCCTTCCTTTTTTTTCCTTCCCTCCTTCCTTTGTTCTCTTCCCTTCCTCTCCCTCTCTTTCCTTTCCCTTCCCCTTTCTTCCCTTTCTTCCCTTTCTTCCTTCTCTATTCTTGGACTGCAACTCCCAGCAGTCCTCCTGATCAGTCTACCTACCTATCTATCTCTATCTAATCTATCTGTCTTATCTATCTGGAAGATTGCTGGGAGTTGCAGTCCAGGAATAGGAAATTGGAAATATGCAGGTATTGGGATACTCTCAAAGAAATCCAAGGAGGAAGGAAGCTTGCCGTTTGGAAGCAGTGCATTTGGATCATCCTCCTCTCCTAAAGGGCCTGGCCTAGGGGATGATGGGAGCTGTAGTCTGGAAGAGAGAGTGAATATGCTACTGTGTGTTTTATTTGCCGGGGGAGTCGTTTTGCGCATGTGCTGTAGTGTCTTTTTGTCTTTATGGCTTTTAAAGTCCCGCTGTGTTTTTCAGTGTTTTTATGAGTCACTTGTTGGCCTGATAGGTGTATTGTGTCCAAATTTCATGTTAATGCATCTAATGGTTTTTGAGTTATGTTAATCCCACAAACAAACATTACATTTTTATTTATATAGATTCTTATTCGTAGTTATTGTATGATAGTAAGCATATTTGAACATTAAAGTGTAATTGCTCTAAACTGGAAGCCCCCCCCCCCCTTGTCCCCAGACAAAAAACTATAAAAAGAATCCACAGGTTATTTTTCACCCCTAGATGACAAAAAAGAAACAGATCACAGCGGTTTTGCCCTCATATTCCTTTCTAAGTTACCCACCCATGTTCAAAAATCATGGTTTTTCACATTGTTTAACCCAGATATATTTCTTGGGAATCACCAATTTCACAATATATTTCGTATACAATTAACAAATTAGATAGCAACAAAATCATATATAAAATAGCCATGATCCAGGTAGTTTCTGGACTGCAAGCCTCAGTCATTTCTACATCCACCCCACCAGTTTGTCCAAGCTCAGTTACCCTGTGCATACTGCAAAGCTAGTGAAACAAGGTTCATCAACTTAAATTTGTTGAAATTGATTTAAAATTATTCATGCTCTCTGTTTTTTTTTGTACTAGTTACCTGTATCCATAAAGACAGTTAAGGAAATGCTGGATTGTGTAATGCAGGAACTTGGGGAGAGTGAGGAAGAACCACGCCTTGCTTTAAAC
The DNA here is from genome assembly GCA_030556195.1 of Anolis apletophallus. Classification (NCBI taxonomy): domain Eukaryota; kingdom Metazoa; phylum Chordata; class Lepidosauria; order Squamata; family Anolidae; genus Anolis; species Anolis apletophallus. The sequence continues at coordinate 85,523,671 of JARBWK010000004.1, forward strand.
AATGATTTGAGCCAACCAGCAGAAGCAGAAATTAAACATTCGACTCCATCACCAACAAAATATTCTTTATCTCCAAGTAAAAGCTACAAGGTATATTAGCTAAAAGACTTCCACAATGCCTGTTTTCCTTTGTGTGCCTAATCAATTAATACTATAATTTTTTTCTAGTTCTCTCCCAAAACACCCCCTCGATGGGCAGAGGACCAAAAATCTCTACTTCAGATGATCTGTCAACAAGTAGAATCAATAAAGGTAAACAAACAGTAATGCATTACTTTTATCTTAAGTCATGATCTGTAACAGATGGGGGTTTTTTCCATTTTAGATAGAGATGGATTCATTAAATCATTTATTAAATCATTTTAAAGATTGATTTATTAAATCATCTAAGCTTCTTAAACTTTGATTCCCAAGTCTAAATGGAGTCCCCCTTAGCTCAGTGTTGGGGTCACCAAAATTGGCAACAATAAAAAGTTCTGAATATCACCCATTCACACATGCCTGTTAGCAACAATATGAAGCCATTTCAATGACCTCTGAAGAAAATGCTTAATCTGTCCTTCACAAAAAGATAAATCAGCCTGTTTTGCAAGGCTTGCAAGTGTTGGTTTATTATCAGAAAATGTTTGATTTTTATAGCTGTTTTACATACCTATGTACCTGAAGTCACAACATTTCCCAAAGGAAAAGGGATGTGAGTGGGAAAAGTTTAAGAAGCCATGATAAAAAAATCTTATCCTACTACAGGCAGTCCCCAAGTAATGAACAAGATAGGTTCTGTAGGTTGTATGTAACTTGGAACAGGTACATCTTTTAAGTGTCACTTCAGCCATCATATATATCTCTTTATCTTTGAATAGCTTAGGGAAGGGTTAACTCCCCTGTAGAGTTTGTTTGGTTGTCTTTGCCCCTTTTCAGGTGATTTCTCCGCATTTTTTTTTGCTTCTGTGACAGTAGGATTTTAAAAACTTTGACTTGTTTCTCACTTCCTGTTGTCTCACCCCCGTTCTTAATTATGAGTCATTTTATGTTAGATGTTTGTAACTTGGGGACTGTTTTTATTAAAATAAATAGACTTAATGGTGAGAGGACAACTGCTTACTTTAAAACAGTGGTTCCCAACCTGTGGTCCATGGACCACTAATGGTCCACAAGAACTAAAATATGGTCTGCGGCCTCACTATTTTATACCATTGCAACAAGAGTGACTGGTCCTGCTAAACCCTCTTATAGTGACAGGGCTTATTAAATATGGTTTTCTGTGGGCGAGCAGATGGCGACTACTGGATGACATATGTTCTGTATCACAAACTATAACTGATGTGGTCTATTCAATGCCATTTTCTGAATCAGCACCGAATCTAAAGTTGACCAAAAACTGATTCGCAACCCTTTTGGAACCAATGTTGGAAAGTGGTCCCTAGTCAAAAAAAAGTTTGGGAACCACTGCTTTAACATGATTTATTGGGTGTTGACATCATATCAACTGCAAAGTGCTGACAAAAGTATTAAATAAACACATCCTATAATTATTGGAGATATTTAGCGTAGCTTTCACTTTTGCCTTTTGTTTTCACTGTTGAAAATACTGCTATGACAGGCTTCTTGCTAATCAGCACCTGTTTTCTGATGACTCCTTCTTTTGATAGTTATAACGGTGTGCCATACTTTCACAAAATCATAGTGTTGGAAGAGTCAACCACTCCAATCCCATGCAGGGATACACAATCAAAGCATTCTTAACAGATGTCCTCTCAGCCTCTGTTTTAAAACCCCCAAAGTAGACTCTTATCAGTCTATCAAATTCTGAAGCAGCATATGCTACTGTCAAAACAGCTCTTACCACCAGGATGTGCTTCCTAATGGAAACTTTTCCTTTAATTTGAATCCATGGCCCCATGTCCTGACCTCAGGAGCAGCAGAAAACGCGTTTGTTCCATCTTCAATATCCTTACAGATATTTAAACACAACTATCCTGTCATCTCTTAAGCTCCTCTTCAGGCTAAACATACCCGACATCCTAAGCCTTTACTGGGGGCGTGGCTTCCAGATCTTTGCCCATTTTGATCTCCCTCTTCTGAATATATTCCAGCTTGTCAATATTCTCCTTAAACACAATATTTTCAGCTGAGGTCTTTTGACTCCTGTTCTGCTATTTTGACTGCACATTGCTTCTTTCCTCACTCTCATTTTACTTACCATCATCTAGTGTTTGGTCTTGCATTGGCAATTTTTTTTAAAAAAATAAAAAACTTCCATTTTTCACCCAGTGGCCTAGTCCCTGATTTGGCAAATGAATGGGGAAGCCTGTGTTTAACTACAGTATCTTTGCAGTGGGACATTTACACAAAGTCTCTTTAAAATTAGTTTGGGAGGTTTTAATTCCAATAGGGGAAGAAAAACACTGAAGGATAATTTGGAAGAACGGCAAATGACTCCTTAACCATCACTTATTACACTTAGATGGAGTTTAATTTAGGTTCATATCTTAATGGTTTTTGTTAAAATTGAACTCATTTTCCAAGTCTAGTAATTCAACAGCAAGAATTAAGTTTTCACAGCATTTAAAAAGCATGTATTTGTAGCATAAGTATTATTTCTATCTGGTTGGTTGTCCCTTTATTTAGTTTGGGGAGATTCTTTAGGGGGAAAGCAAAAATCTCTTGGTGTAAAAGTTTATAATGTTTCTGTATTTCTGATAGAATGAGATGCAAGAAATGAAGCTTAATAATTCAAATACAAACATGTCTCATCGGTGGCCTGCTGAAAGTTATGCAACAGAGACTATGTCAGATGGTTATCAAGGAGCACAGAACTTTCATGGAGCACCTTTGACTGGTAACTACATTGTGAAAGATTTCTGTATTAGAAAATTATCTAGCATCATAATGTATCAGTTGCTTATCATTTAAGACTGTTTAATGGGTAATAAGTTGCTTGAAGGAGACTTTACACAGTATCTTGAAGGATTAAATTAAATGAATTCAGTTTCCTGATTCATAGTCTTAAAATCTGACAGAATATTTATTGCATGTTTTGTGAAGAATGCTCTGTTATTACAATATAGGATGATATCATTGCCGAAGTTCAGAGAAATGTCTGAAGACTTTGAATTTAGGGTTCCTTCAAACCTTAAGTTTTCTTACTATTATCTTTTCTGTGTTCAGTTGCTACAACAGGTCCATCTGTATACTACAACTCTTCACCAGCTTATAATTCCCAATATCTTCTAAGGACTGCAGCCACCAGTGTGACCCCCACAAAGGTAATGATAAATGTTACTTGATATAAAGGTGATAAAGATACTAAAAGCTAAATTACATTGACTTTTACCTTCAAATATCTTATCAGAGCTCTTGTTTTGTCACATACTAAGGCTGGGATACTTGAATACTTGAAAGCAGATTAAAACCAAAGTTAAAAAATAAATATTTGTATAGCGTTCAGCTTTTGCTGCATTAAGAGTAATACCGAATATTGTTCCTGTTTCAGGCTCCTGTCTATGCCATGAACAGGCTTACACCTCAGCAGCATATCTATACATATCAGCAGCCAATGCATACTCCTCCGCTGCAGAACACATCTGCTTGTATGTTCTCACAAGAAATGTATGGTACTCCACTGCGCTTTGATTCTCCTGCAACTGGGATTTTGTCTCCTCGTGGGAATGAGGACTATTACAATTACAGTGTGCCACCAACAAGCACAAACCCACCATTGCCTGAGCCAGGCTATTTCACAAAGCCTTCAGCAGCACCTCCTGCTTCCAAATCTGCAGAATCAAAAGGAATTGAATTTGGGAAGCCTAATTTTGGGCAGCCGATACCAGCTGAGGGAACAAAATCATCTTCGTTGATGACCTCTGCTCAGTCCACTCAGCCAACTACTTTCAAGTTTAATTCCAACTTCAAATCTAATGATGGTGATTTTACTTTTTCATCGCCTCAGGTTGTAACACAACCTCACAGTACAAGCTACAGTAGCAGTGACAGTCTTCTGGGTCTTTTGACATCAGACAAACCTATCAAAGAAGATCGGTACACTGGGCAGAAACCACTTGCCGAATGTGCTGCAGGGCAACGCAGCATCTTCAGTTTTGGTGGCAAGAATGCTTCAGGCATTTCATTTACAGATAAAATGGGTCCAAATCAGCCCAAGCCGCCTGTGGTTGGAAAAGGGGAAATATTCAGTTTTCAAGAACCCAGCAGGCCCATATTTGGTCCTCCAAGCTCAGACGTAGCAAATCGAAGTCATGAGATGGATGGAAGTCTTCATGGTGGAGAGGAGGAGGAGGACGGGCCTCATTTTGAACCTGTTGTGCCATTACCTGACAAGATTGAAGTGAAAACAGGCGAGGAAGATGAAGAAGAGATCTTTTGCAACAGAGCAAAACTCTTCCGTTTTGACACTGAGTTCAAAGAATGGAAAGAGAGGGGCGTTGGTAACGTAAAGATTCTGAAGCATAAAATCACTGGCAAGATCCGTCTTCTAATGAGACGGGAGCAAGTACTGAAGATTTGTGCAAATCACTACATCAATCCTGACATGACTTTGAAACCAAATGCTGGTTCAGAAAAATCATTTGTATGGCATGCATTGGACTATGCAGATGAATTGCCCAAACCTGAACAGCTTGCCATCAGATTTAAAACACCAGAGGAAGCAATGCTTTTCAAGAAAAAGTTTCAAGAAGCCCAGAATAGTTTGAAGGGTTCTGAAACAGACTTTAGTCAACAGAGTGTTGAATCCTCAAGAGAAATTACTCCTTGGGATGCAAGTGGTTCTGGTAAACCTAATCCTGGACTCTTGAGCTCAGGATTCCAATTTAAGAGTGGAGCCTCCACTGCTATTGGTAACTCTCAGGTTCCTGGTCCTGATTTGAGCAGTGCAACAAAGAACACAAGTGCCAAAAGCACATTCACAATGACATCAAGTGGAGCTATTCCTGCATCCTTTTCTTTTGGTGAGGAAGTATTGGGATCACACCCTACACATGGATTTGGCGAACAGTTCATGTTAAAGAAAGATCAGTGGGAGTGTAACACTTGCCTTGTTAGAAATAAAATTACTGCACAGAATTGTGTTGCATGCCAGACTCCAAATCCACAACCTGTGCTGCTTCCAGCAGATTCTGTATCTTTCAAACCAACTCCTGATGCTACACAGGGTACATTTGGATTCATTTCTGCCAAAAAAGACAACCAGTGGGAATGTAGGGTGTGTTCTATGGGAAACGAAGCCAGTGCATCTCACTGTATTAACTGCAAAAATCCCAGTGGAACTAACACATCAGTATTTGTTCCTCAGACTGGCTTCAAATTCGGCCAAATTGGCACTTCAAAGGTCTCCCAAAGTGGGTTTGGTTCTGCCTTCATGAAAAAGGAGGGGCAGTGGGACTGCAGTGTATGTCTAGTACGAAATGAAGGCTCTTCACCAACTTGTGCAGCATGTCAGACTCCAAATCCATCCAGTAGTGCTCCAGTTCCACCTCCCAGTGCTCCACAGCCTGTGTTTGGATTTAAAAACAAATTATCTGAAACCTCTGGAGGACCACAAGGAACTGGCTTCAAGTGTGACATTACAGATAAAGGTTTTAAATTTGGCCACCCCACAGAACAAGGAAAGTCTCCCTTCACATTTCAGGTTCCTACTAGTACTGAAGCTAAGCCTCTAAAAGGAGGATTTAATTTTTCAATGCCTGTGCCTTCAGGAGAATTTAAATTTGGAATACAAGAGCCTACTAAAGATGTTGCAAAAGAACAAAGTAAAGAAGGCGGTCCCTTGAAAGGTCTTGAAGAAAAAGACAAGATTTTTGAGGAAAATGTTCTCGCCAAATCACATGATGCATCTAGCAAACAACACGGTGATTTAGTTTTTGGCCAACATAGTAGCACTTTCACTTTTGCTGACCTTGCAAAAACTGGGGAAGGATTTAAATTTGGCCATCAAGATCCAGAGTTCAAAGGCTTTTCGGGTGCTGGTGAAAAGCTTTTTTCTTCCCAAGGTGTTAAAACATGTTCCAAAGCAAATACTTCCACTGATCTTGAGAAGGACGATGAAGCATATAAGACAGAAGACAGCGATGATATTCACTTTGAACCTGTTGTTCAGATGCCTGAAAAGGTGGAACTTGTCACAGGTGAAGAAGATGAAACAGTGTTATATTCACAAAGAGTTAAACTTTTTAGGTTTGATGCAGATGTTAGCCAGTGGAAAGAACGTGGTGTGGGCAACTTGAAAATTCTTAAGAATGAAGTAAATGGAAAACTACGAATGCTCATGCGACGTGAGCAGGTATTGAAGGTTTGTGCAAACCACTGGATCACAACTACCATGAACTTGAAACCCCTCTCAGGATCAGACAAAGCATGGATGTGGTTAGCCAGTGACTTCTCTGATGGCGATGCCAAGCTGGAGCAGTTGGCAGCCAAATTCAAAACTCCAGAGCAAGCTGAAGAATTCAAACTGAAATTTGAAGAATGTCAGAGACTATTGCTGGATATACCACTCCAAACCCCTCATAAACTCGTAGATACTGGGAAAACAGCAGAACTCATACAGAAAGCTGAAGAAATGAAAAGTGGATTGAAAGATCTCAAAACTTTCTTGACAGATGAGAAAACTAAAATCGCAGATGAAGACAGTAAAAACTCTACATCTGCCACAAACACTTCAGATTTGATTATAAAGCCACATTCTGAAAGTACTGGGCCTACATTAGAGTGGGATAATTACGACTTACGTGGAGAAGCACTGGATGATGGGACAGATAATTCCATGTTTGGGTTGCCCCGGGCTAGTAGCCCTGTGAGGAAGAATCTGTTTAGATTTGGGGAGTCTACCACAGGATTTAATTTCAGTTTCAAGTCTGCACTAAGTCCTTCAAAGTCCCCTTCCAAACTGAACCAAAGTAGGACTTCTGTAGGCACTGATGAGGAATCCGATGCTACCCAAGAAGATGAAAGAGATGGGCAGTACTTTGAGCCTGTGGTACCTTTACCTGACCTTGTGGAAGTAACAAGTGGAGAAGAGAATGAGCAGGTTGTCTTCAGTCACCGAGCTAAACTGTATAGGTTTGATAAAGAGGCTAATCAGTGGAAAGAGAGAGGTATTGGGGACATAAAGATCCTACAAAACTATGACACTAAACAAGTTCGTGTCGTCATGAGACGGGACCAAGTGCTAAAGCTTTGCGCCAATCATAGGATAACACCAGATATGGGCATCCAACAGATGAAAGGCACAGAGCGAGCTTGGGTATGGACGGCATGTGACTTTGCTGAAGGCGAAAGGAAAATGGAGCTCTTGGCCGTACGATTTAAACTCCAGGATGTGGCTGACTCTTTTAAGCAGATTTTTGAAGAAGCAAGGCACGCTCAAGAAAAAGACACCCTAATCACGCCACTCTCTTCACGTGCCAATACCCCAAAAGAATCTCCATGTGGAAAGATGGCTGTTGCAGTATTGGAGGAAACCACTAGGGAACGGACTGATTTAAAGCAGGACGAGGAAACCGTTATAGAAACTGCAGAGACATCAGTGGTGGTGAGCACAACTGAGACACCAACAAAAACCGTGGTTTCACCACCCAAGTTTGTCTTTGGTTCAGAATCTGTAAAAAGTATTTTTAATAATGGAAAAGCAAAGCCTTTCACATTTGGGAATACATCAGCAACAGGCTCTCTCTTTGGCTTTAGTTTCAATTCTCCTCCCAAGAACCAGAGTGACAGCTCAGAATGTGAGCCAGAGAACTCACTTGACACAATGACTTGCAAGCCTGCTGAATGTCAAGACAGTGGTGCTGCTGGTTGGAAATCTTCAGGTGGCAAAAGAGATGCTGAAGGGGCTACTTCAAAAGTGGAAGCACTTCCTAACTTTTCATTTAAAACATTGGAAAAAGGTGAGCATTTACCGTAATTTTCTGTCATGATAAAATAGTCTTGTGAATGAGTATATTTCCATTCCAATTATTTTCAATGGTGCAGGATGTTTTTTATGTACAGTTATTAAATGTAGATGGAAAAAAATACCAAAAGATTGAATATGTGGAATTTCAAAGGTCTTCAGAAAATTGCCTTGTTGAGGTATTTAAGGACTGCTCAATTGATGGCTTTATTCATCAGTGAAAGTTCCTTGAATTAGAGCTGTAAGCTCATACAGGTATTCTCTGGCTTGGCCTGTTTGATGTTGGGACACAACATCTGGCATATTATTTTAGCTTTCTGAATATTCATTAGTTTCTAGTCTTGAAAAAATTATAGATGACATGATTAATACGTGAGCTTATTCAGGACAACTATTGAAGCTGGTAGTAAAACTCAAATTCGAAAACTTGGCTGCTGAACTTCTTAAACATATAATGCTAAAATTAGATAACAGTCACTTCATAGCAGTTACTAGCACTTTGAGCAAATGCAGTAGTGAATAGAGAGGTGTTGCTTTATGCTGGAGATATGACTTTCTTCACCCTGGGATGTTGGGTTATATTTATCTGTACATGGCTTCAGAGGCCAGGCATGGGACCTAGCTACTGTATCTCAGAGAAATTTAATGATATTTCCTCACCCACGAAAGTGTGTATATGTACTTATGGTTTAGGTCAGATTATGGTCCAATTTCTCCCACTGTGGTGGCAAGGGAGAGGCAATTTACTGTGTACATTCTATAAACATTTTTCAAAAGACATTTCCAGTTTCCCCGAATCTCATTCTGGGGGCTGCAACTCCCACTGGCCATGTTGATTAGAGTCTGTCAACGAGGGAGAAGCGGCAGCAATGAATCCAGTCCAGGTTAAGCGAAGGAGAAGGTAGCAACGTCGAGACAGCAAACCGAGTCACACACAGAACAGGCAGCAGCAGCTAATGCATGGAGAGTAATACAAAGTGTAGCCCACAGGAAAACAAACCACAAACCCCAACCCATACTATACCCAAACCCGTGACAATAATGCAGGATCCAAACTCACATCTGGAAGACGAAACAGCAAACCGAGCAACACACGGATTGGGCAACAGCAGCTAATGCACAGAGAACAATACAAAATATAGCCCACAGGAAAACAAACCATAATCCCCAACCCATGATGATAGCATAGAGTCCACACTCATGTCCCACAGAGAATCAATGGAATCAGGAAGCACAGCATGAAATACAAGAGACAGGCATCCAGCAACACTTTGCTGACTGCAAAGATTCCCATATTCCAAGTCCTATTTTATCCTACACATCTTCATCAGAACTGGAATGAGCCAACACCCTTTCGTTAGTTCTCTCAGCTGTGCCATCAGCTTCACATGAAGTTCTTTGCCTCCCTCTCCAATCCCTCCATCTCCTGTCAAGACTTAACTCACCCCAAGATGCAGCTTGATCCTCTGAACTCCAGTTCCCATCCCCAGAAAACCTCACAAAGGTATCACTGCTTGTGGGTTCTTCATAGACATCGCACACTTCCTGGACCTTTGTCCAGTCCATATCAGTAGACCCATTCTCAGAATCACTATCCCCACTTCCCATAGTTGGTTCCTCAACCAATGACCCATCATCCCCAGAGAAACCCTCAAAAGAATCCTCATCAGTAGATTCCTCAAGTATTTGCCGGATCTTCTTCCTCTGCAGCTTCTCATCTGATTCCTGCTCCCGAGTAACCTGTTTTCCCCTCCTCACTTCCCTTTCTATACTTTCAGTACTACTCAGAGGCTCAACTACAACACTGTAGCCTAAGAAGTTTCAGTCTCTTTCATTCCTCTACTGAGATTTAAATAGTCCTCAAGGAAGACCATGATATGTGGTTATAATGAGAATGAGAGGTTAAGGAACACAATGAGTGGAAGTGGAATCATTATGCATATGTTGTCAGCCTGAATAGGCTGCCACTTCTGTGACAACAGGCTAAAAGTTGAATTGGACACATTTTTACTAATGCTATCTGAATAGTTTGTAGTTTATGTAATGCAATGCAGTAGATAATATTTGTTTTGCTGGTTTGAAAATTAGTAGCAGTACATAACTACTTATTCACGCATTCTGGATAGAGTTAATAATGCATGTAAAAATATAGTGATATACCCCACTGCTTTCATTGCTTCTCTATTCATGTGGAAAGAAATAGCATGAAGAGGGCATTAGAAACTGATTTTTCAGAATCCCACCTCCATTGGAGCGCCTCTAGGCATAACTAATGCTTTACTTGGCAGGCCATTCCTCCCATGAAGAAACAGTGGAAAGGGACAGAACTTGTGTTCTTCCTCAACATCATCTCTATCCTGAGTATGGCTGAGAAAGACCTGTGGTCCAGATTGTATACGTTTACAGAAGTATAGTGTACAATTAGTGGTCCTTTGTTTACTTTGTATTTTCCCCTAACTCTGCAGGAATGTTGATTTGATATTTCAATTCGTGCATTCTTTATTTTGTAGGATTTAATTTTAGCCTTTTTAAATCTAACCCAATGGCCTTTTGGACCAGCGCATCTCCCTCTCAACCGGGTTGTAAAGGTATTTGCACCCTGCACTGAATGTGGTGGTGTATCACTTCTTGGAAGGCAATGTCAGCTGCCCAGCTCTAGCAAAATAACTGGCTGTCTTAGTATGTAGAAAAGGGTAGAAAGGTTAACTTGCATGTTTAAGAATAGCAAAGACTTTACAGCTGTTGTGGTAAGAGGCTGGTTTTGGATGCCCTTCCTTTGTTGGAATGCTCAGTTCCTGTATCTTCCAAGTGTCCAGCTTTTACTGGCTTCTGTGTTTTGCTTTAATTTGCTTTAATTAAGAAGTTAATTCAGTCAGGATAGGCAGGAAGGTTTTGAAAGATTTGACACAGGTACCAAGTTTCCCAGGTGGTGTAATGGTTTTAGTGTTGGACAGGGACTCTCAAGAGACCAAAACCTTGCTTGGCCATGGAATCTTGCTGTGTGACCTTAGGCAGGTTTGTCAGCCTCAGAGGCATATTAAAGGTTATTGAACATTTACTCACACCACCAATTTTAGACATGTTGATGTTATTCCTGTCTCCGCTTTTAAATAAATTTATGGAATGCAATTACATTTTCATCCAACACTTTAGGCAGCTTCTGCGAAATCTTGCTTCACTGCTGAAGATAAAATCCATATCTGCCCAATAACTGCATACACCAACCAGCCGATGCTTTAAACCTGAATGCTTTCCTTCTTTTGTCATTTAAAGTGCCCTTAGCTGACTGCTCTGATTGAGTGTGGAGCCATTTTATCTGCATTCTTTTCCCAATTCAGTTTCTTTACCATTGCATCAAAAGGCAAACTTCTTTAAACTTCAGCATCTTCTTTTTTCCAGCTTTCAACAAGCTTCTCATTGACACCAATTCTGTCACATCTACATAATTGTTGTATTCCTTGGCATGTTCAATAATTTTTAATTTAAAAATAACACTATGTAAGAAGCTCTGGTTTTTGTTTCAAAATTAATTTTCCAGAGGGTGAGAAGTTATAATTACATTTTATATTACTGTAATAACCACAGGATTGATCATAAGCTTATTGATTATTAACATTTGGCGAAAGTCACTCCAGATGGCAAAAGAAGAAAAATATTCAGCAGCCACAGGTATTACACAACGATTTACATGCATTTCCAGGCATCTCCAGAGCTGACCATAATAGTTCAGGTATAACTGTCGGTATTCAAAGCCATTGCCTTTGCCTAATAGACTTCTATTAACTAGACTTCCTTAGAAACCAGGACCCTTGGCTGAGTCAACTCAGGTTCTTGTGGTCGATTTTGAAGTTAAAATTTCTTAAAGTTGAGTATGTGTTGGTTCCTTCATAGCCACCCTTTGAAACTTGAGTTTTTACATGTTAATGGCTCAAAGTTGCAATGGCTGCAGAAAGGAAAGGAAATCCCATGTTACATGCTTAAATATGGATGAAGTTCAGTGAATGGAATATGTGCTATGCTTGAAAGTCTCTAATTTGAAGCATGGCATGATTGCAGTCATCGTCAAAGTGCTGGTTGTGACATATAAAGACTTACACAGTTTCAGTGCAGGTAATCTAATACTGTATCCCCCAGTATAAGCCTGCCTGGATCCTGAGATCCAGAGGAAAGACCATTCTCAATGACTGCCCTTATGCTTTGAAACTTCCTACCTCAGGAGGCTAGAATGGCTCCCTCCTTTCTGTCCTTCCATTGGGAGGCTGAAATATTTTTATTCATACATGCTTTTAGAATTAAAAAAAGGGCTATACATGTTGTTTGTGTCAGAAGGTATATTTTTAATGTGTAAGACTTCTTGACTCCTAATCTCACAAACAGTGGCAATAATAATAATAATATCAGATTAAATAATAATCTTAATGCCTTATTATCTTCAAGATGAATATAACAACAACTTTATTTATATCCTGCCACTATCTCCCAAAATGGGACTTGAGGTGGCTTTTTAAATAAAGCACATAATAATTCCATAACCTATAAATGCATCAATATATTTCTCACCTGCTCTGAAAATATGTTAGCATTGAAGTGTAACTGCTGATTCTGGACTTGTTCAAAGAATTATCTTGTATTTTATTTTTCAGTCGTTGAGGTTAAGAAAGTACCAGATACAGACACATCAGATGATGTGTTTATTGTTTATGAGGCAACACCCACCGCTGAGCAAAGAGCCCTTGCAGAGTCACTTAGATTACCTCCAACATTCTTTTGCTACAAAAACAAACCTGGGTATCTGAGCGAAGATGACGATGGTAAGAAACATTCCAATGGTTAGAAGAAATGTCTCCATGTTCCAGTTTATGTCCATGTTTCAGTTCATAATTTTTAGGAGTAAATATTTTTTTGATAGAAGATGGTTTATAAAAGTTGTTCTTACTAACAATTTGACATTTTTTTCATTACTTTGTCTCTAACATTGGTTGCCCATGTTCCCCAATTTTCTCCACTAATGGAACTTAGCAGTCTATTTTATTCTTTCATTGGTGGAACTTCTTCAGGAGTAGAGCTTTCTTCCTCCCTTCCCTTATTCCAGATATTGTAGCTATGCATATTAGTCCACAATATATATTTTTTACGGTATTCTACCTTTCTCACCTCGAAGGGGACTCAGGGCAGCAAGATGACCTCTTTGGTGGGTGAAGTATGTTATATTTCTACTCTTGACTGTATTAGAGCAGCATGTCTTTGACATGTCTTTTAACACGCTAGCAACTGCCAAAGCATTTGTTCATTTTACTGTAATGAAAATACATCTTCCTCATGGAAGAGAAGGCAGTACAGGCCAAAGAGAAGATTGTGGGCTAGTTAGGACAGGAAGGATACAAGCATCTCTGGCAGGACATATCTCTGCTTTCACTAATGGGTGACATCCATCTTAACCCAGTGCTGTTTATGCTGTCGTTCTACAAGGCAAATCCTTGAGTACCATAATCTTTAACTCCTCTCCAATTCTTTTCCTTGCCTTTACTAGGTTTGAATTGCTCCTTTTCTTGTGGCTCTTTTTTCCAGACAGAATCAGAATCTTCTTCAGATGTCTTTGTTGTTTTTCTCCTCGCCTTAAAAAAAAAACCCCATTTTTTCTATGCAGTGAAAGAGGCATCTTTTACTGAATTATTTCCTGTCACCATTAGAGGGAGCCCCCGATGGTGCAGTGGATCAAACCCTTGTGTTGGTAGGATGGTCAGCAGTTTGAATCCGGGGAGAGCAAGATGAGCTCCCTCTGTCAACTCCAGCTTCCCATGCAGGGACATGAGAGAAGCCTCCCACAAGGATGGTAAAACATAAAACATCTGGGCATCCCCTGGGCAACGTCCTTGCAGATGGCCAAATCTCTCACAACGGAAGCAACCTGCAGTTTCTCAAGTCGTTCCTGACATGAAAAAAAAAACCAAAACACTAACCAAGGGCCAGAAGATTAAAAAATACATTAATGGCAGAATCTATGCTTTCATTTTAGTTCTTCTGCTTTTGATCTGCTCTGTACAATTCACACACACACACACAACTTTGCCTATGTGTTGTCTGTTTTACTCAGTTAATTTGCTTCTTTATCCCCCCCCCCCACACACACACACACATACATAGCCATCTCTTATCTTTCTTCCTACTCCTTGCTCATAGCAGTGTTTTGCTGCACAGTTGCCAAATAGAAGCAGAGAATAGTGACACATTTGGTGGTGCTAAAGCAAAAGAATGTGGGCCTCTGTATCCAACAGTTGTATGGAGTGTTGGTTGTGTGAAGAAGCAGAATAAGTTCAGATCTGGAAAAAAAATCAAAGTTTACTCATGCACTTGGTGGATATTTTGAATGCCTCTAATAGACACAGCAAACGAAGCCAAGGCATTGTACCTCTTCCAAGTTAAAACATTGGCAGGGAGATTTCGAGATTCAGAAACTTGCTCTATCTATGCCTAGTGGGCACTCTTAAGATCAGAGCAGCATTCAGCTGGCTGGGCAGAACAGTACTCTTGCTCTCCAGCTCTTGAACGACTTGGGGCAGAACGTCATTCACTCCTGATCTCTTCTAGTTAAGTAAAGAGAACTAGATTTTCTCTTGATTCAGTGCTGCCTTTCAGTCATGCAGTGCGAAATCATCCTGGCAATCATCACATTGTCTGTCTTGACACATTTGGTGATCTCTGCTGCCTGGCAACTCAAAGTCATAATTTAGGAGAAGGAGTACCTTCTCTCTGGAATCACCTCTCCAGGATGAGTTTTTGGGTATTCACTTCTCTTCCTGCTTTCATGTACAACCAGAAATTTAACAGCAGTGATTTATAGCTTACAGTGCTTCTCTTGTTTAAGAGTATTCTTCTATAGTTATGTAGGAAAAGATCAAAGCCTGAATATTTATTGTAAACATGAATGTATTTCATAGTGTATTTATTCTAGGATGTTAATTTTATATTCACACTACAGATGAGGACTATGAAACGGCTGTGAAAAAACTTAATGGCAAGTTATATCCCGATGAGTCCCAAGAGCACATGAAACTACAGGAAAAAGATCAAGGTAAATGAAGTTTTGTTTGCTTGGGTGATACAAATATTTATTTATTGCAGTTGTGGGGATTTAATTCTGAATTTTTTATATAATAATTAACATTGTTGTTGTTTTCTAACTATCTAGAGCTAGGTTCCTGTACCTAACCTGGAATAAATCCTATCTATTAGATTTACTTCTGAGATACATAGGATAGCACTGTAAGGTATTCAAAACATGTACTCATTGGTTTATTTGGAGCAGGGGTGCTCAGAATGGTGATCGTGATCACCAGGGTGATCTTCGGGCCTCATCCTGGTGATCTTCAGGCCCCTGACCAGGTTTTTTGCTGTTGGTCCTCTTCACGCGCCCCTGCACGCTGCAAAGAAGTTCTCCGTTGTTGCTCCTCCCTGCTTACGCGCCGCCTCCAACCTGCTTGCTTTGTTCCTTGAGAAATATATGTTGGGGAATATGGAAATGTGTGAGAAATGGGGTGGTTGGATGTATTTTTGCATACCCCTTTGTTTACCTTGCTGCGTATTAAATGGCCTTGCAGTTCAAAAGCCTCTCTTCTTACTTTCTGGCTGATAATATGTGTGGTAATATGGCAGTGTGGGAGAAATGGGGTGGTTGGATGTATTTTTATGCTCTGTTTTATATTGTTGTTATTAAATTGAAATGTTGATGTTTTATAACTTCATTTTATGTAAACTGCCCCGAGCCTGCTGGAAGGAGCGGTACATAAAAATGAATAATAAATATAAATAAATAAATAAGAAAATAGTTATACGCTTTACATTTCTGGGTAGGTGATCTTTGGGACTTGGTTTTTTAATCAGTAGCTCCCATGCTGAAAAAGTGTGAGCACCCCTGATTTGGAGTATTTTTACCTGCCCTTCAGTCAGCCAAGTTTGAAGAGTCTTGCAGACATTCCCTTGCCCTGTGAGCTTATACTCTAAAATCAGGATACACAAGAATAAAGAGGTGACAGTTGGGGAAGAAATTAAGTGCTTCTGTTTCACTATATAATCATCATCATTTGTAACCCATCCTCTCTCTCCGAAGGGCTTCCAGATCAAAGGCATATATTCAATGCCGTATACAGTCATAAAAACACAGCACTATAAAATAACAAATGAATCATGGTTAAAAAAACACATATAAAGTAAACTATGGGGACAGTAGACAGTTAGGCTGTCTTTCAAACATTCTTTCAAAAAGAATTTAAGATATTATTTTCTCTGTATCATAGGAGGAAATGAAGCAGAAAGTAAGAATGAGTGTGTTCTCGTATGGGAAAAGAAGCCAACTCCTGAAGAAAAAGCCAAAGCAGAGATTTTGAAGCTTCCTCCAACCTTTCTTTGTGGTATCAGCAGTGATACTGATGAAGACAATGAGATCTTGGAAGACTTTCAAACAGAACTTAGAAAAGTTCAAGAGGCTAAAGTAAGTAACAGAAGAAGTGGGCTTAAGTGTCCATTCAGCTGGATTTGCTTGCAGTTCTAATGTGTAACTTTAGTTTTCTTTTGCCAGTCCCACTACAGTATGCTATTCACCTTTTTGTCTGATGGGTTGAGGTCCTATCCATAGAAATACTATGTGCACTATGAGTAGGATATTAATGAGAAAGGGTTTTTATGTCCACATGAGCTTGGGTCTTTGGGGCATCAAGAGTTACCACACCTGTGCACAGGTTGTTAAATGCTCTGGAGATGACCTGAAATTCTTAATGGAGTGTCCCAGAAAGTTTCAAGCCAATGAACAGTAATCTTCGGCTTTTTTCTGTTGTACCTGTGGCTTAGTTATTTGGCCAAATTAGGTCAAGCTATTTGTTCCATAAACATGTATCTGCTTACTCTTTGATTGTGGACCATTATTGTGTAGTCTTAGGGAATAGCCCTGACTTGGACAGTAGTTTTAATTATAAAACTTTTGGATTGTTTTATGATCAGTGAGTGCATATGTTGAAAATAAAGTAAAATGCAGCACCCTTGAAGATGATATGGTAACAGGTTGTTCTTGATACTTACCACTTACATTGTCTGAAATGTACTTGTTTCCTAGATAAGCTTGTTTTGTAGTCACTGAAACAACTAGTCCAGAGGTGATATCCATTTAAAAATCCCATAACATTTGTGATTTTTTTTATTCAGGAAGCTCAAGTAGAAGAAGTAACCAGTTCAACAGATGACACATGCGTCACTAAGGAAGAAGACCTTGTTGTAAGGGTTAGTAGAAATGAAGAACCAGATTCTAGTACAACAAGTAAAGCTGAAGAACCTGATTCTACCACCAAACCTATACACACGATACAGGCTTTATTAGGAACAGATGACAAGCCTGTTGATTTGTCAACTAAAAAAGAAAGTGATTCCAGTTCTGTCACTTCTACAGACCAAGGTATACTTGCTTGTTTTGATATATGAAAGAGCTTTATACTTGAGTATACTTCACGCCAAAATTGAATAGCTATATAGATTTTGTGAGATCGAATTTTGTCCCATAGTGAGAGTTGATTTATTTATTTATCTAAAACTTTTATATCCTGATCCTCTCTACCTCCGTAGAGGGACTCAGAGAAAGAACTACAGTCAAGAGAGTCTTTCTTGAAAGGGTCTTTATTTAGGTAGTAGTGAATGATATGGACCCAATCCATTTTAGCTTGTGAATTTAATCTTCATTTATCAGTGAATTTTAACCTGCATTTTAACTCAACATATCTTGTATTTTAAGTGTTTTAACAATGTTGTACCCCACCTTGAGTCGTAAGGAGAGGCGGATAATAAAATTATTATTATTATTAGAAACACAACAAGATTAGTACACAGCAAACAATATCACTATGCTGGCTGTTGTATTGTATCACACGTCGGACACTTCCAAAGTGTCTAAGACTGTGATGTATCGGCGAATAATTTGTGCAGATCCAAGTAGGGTGGCCCTTTGCAGCTGACAGATGGTAATTTTGTCATCATGGATTGTTTTTAACTGCAGGCTAAGGTCTTTAGGCACTGAACCCAGTGTGCCGATCACCATTGGGACCACCTTTACTGGCTTGTGCCAGAGTCTTTGCAGTTCAATCTTTAAATCCTCATATCAGGCCAACTTTTCCAGTTGTTTCTCTTCAATCCTGCTGTTGCCTGGGATTGCAACATCGACGATCCATACTTAGATTTTTTAACACGGTCAGGAGTATTGTGCTCCAAAACTCTGTTAGTCTGAATTTGGAAGTCCCAGATTACTTTGATGTGTTCATTTTCTGTATCTTTTTTATTTTCTATTATTATTTATATTATTATTATATTTAAATGATTGTCAAGAATTATAGTAGTGGAAAATAGATGGGTGCTCTCCATGTTCTGAGATAGAAAATGGACCATAACCATTTATTTTCTTCATACAGAAAATAAACCTTTTTCATTTGCCCTTGGCAACATACCTGGCCTGTCATTTGCTGACCTGGCTTCAAATAATTCTGGAGATTTTGCTTTTGGTTCTAAAGGTAAGATAGTATCTATTATCTATTTACTATTAACACAGAATGCCCTGATGGAGCTATTCTGTGTTGAGCTTTCAGCAATCACTTTATTTAATGCATCTAGAATTTTAAAGGTTTGTCTTTTCCTCTAAATAGATAGCAATTTCAAGTGGGCAGATACAGGAGCAACTGTATTTGGAGTTCAGACAGTCACTAAAGGAGATAATGAAGAAGATGGAAGTGATGAAGATGTTGTACATAGTGATGAGATTCACTTTGAGCCGATTGTATCACTACCAGAAGTAAGATTTTTAATCCTGATTATAGGAAGTTTGAATATTTTTTGGAAGCATCTTAGCAGCACGAGTACACAAATGGTAACATGTTACCTGCTATATCTGTTATGCTTGTGTTGCTTGCCCATGCTTTAAGAGGGTCTGTTGATTATACAAGATATACAATCTTGGTTCAAAGTTGGAAGAGAAGTTGTATTGTTGCACACCTACAAGTTGTCTCAGAGGAATTTCTTGGCAGGATTTATTCCAAAGGGGCTTCCCATTGCCTTCCTTTGAGACTGAGAGTATGACTTGCCCATGGTCACCCATTGGATTTTCATAGGCAGGGATTTGAACCTTGGTCTCCCAAAGTCTTAGTCTAATATTCAAACCCCTATACCACACTGACTGCCCTGTGAGATTTTCTGACAAGAACCTGTACGTAATTCAAGGATGTACTGCATTAAGAGTGTAGTCTTTAGTAGTTCTGCCTGAGAGTAAGCGTCACTGAAACAGGAGAACATATTTTTGGCTGAAATGCATATAGGATTGTATTTTGGCTTTCTTTACATCTGAGTAAGCATGACTTATTCTTGTCAGGTTGAGGTGAAGTCAGGAGAAGAAGATGAAGAAATTATCTTCAAAGAGAGAGCCAAACTATACAGATGGGACAGAGATGTCAATCAGTGGAAGGAACGTGGTGTTGGAGAAATAAAGATTCTCTTCCATACACAGAAGAAGTGTTACAGAATTTTAATGAGAAGGGACCAAGTTCTCAAAGTCTGTGCAAATCATATTATCACAATAACAATGGATTTAAAACCCCTAAACACCTCAAATAATGCGATGGTTTGGACTGCAACAGATTATGCCGGTGAGTGTTTATCTAATTATGTTCCATAGTTGATCCTGACTACGTACGCCACATATCAAAGATGTATGCTTTAATAATATTTCAAATCTTTATTTTAGATGGTGAAGCTAAGATAGAACAGCTTGCTGTTCGATTTAAAAGTCAAGATTTGGCAGACACATTCAAGAGGAGGTTTGAAGAGTGTCAACTAAACCTGTCAGGGTTGCAGGAGGGTCATATATCACTGACGACAGAGTTGTCCAAGGAAACGAACCCTGTGGTCTATCTTGAGGTTTCCACTGATGATGAGCCTTTGGGTCATATAACCATAGAATTGCTTTCAAATATTGTTCCTCGAACAGCTGAGAACTTCAGGGCATTATGCACTGGAGAAAAAGGTTTTGGATTCCGGAACTCTATATTTCACAGGATAATTCCAGATTTTGTCTGTCAAGTAAGTGGAAATAAAAATATTGGGAATATGTATTATATATTCCCAAGATACGATGTAACATTTTCTTTGGGAATATATGCCATCTTCTAAACTCTGGGTTGTATAGGAAAAAGAAAATGGAAAGTGGTGTGATGATTATACTTCCAAAGAATGCAAATACATCACAAAAGTATTGTAGCCTCTTAAACAGACCATCAACACATATTTCTGAGCTCAGCATAAATGCATAGTTGCATTTGTTAGACCTATTTCTGGGCACTGCCCCCCCCCCCCCCCAATCAGCTGTACTTTTTGAGATGTGGATACAACATAAATTTGTTTTAGATCCCTTTTCTGCATTTCAACAGCTATTGTCTCTTCTCTATAATTATTATTATTATTTACTTTTATACTGCCCTATCCCCCCAAAGGGGTTTGGAGTGGTTTCCAATATGTAAGGCAAACATTCAATTACCAGGAAAAAAAAACATACAAACTGTTAGATCAAGATAAACACATTTGACATTATAACACAATCTAATTAAACTTATCAGACAAAATAAATAACAACTAAAAACATCATAAAATAAAAAATTACCTTGAATCCCCCTCCAATATTTCTTATTGGAGGAGGATACAAGATAATTTTTTTTAAATAGACATAAAAATATGGACGAAACCAGAATACTTTTTGTTAGGAATAACTGATATGGAAATGGACAAAAATAAAGGTAAATTATTCTATTAACTATTTTGTAACAGCTGCCAGAAGGAATTGGAGAAATAAAAATACACCTTTAACTGATCAGTGGATGATAAAAATTATGGAAATCATTAATATGGACAGATTAACTCGGCTACTAGAGAAAGCTCAAGGCTCACCCAAGAAGGCCACGGACTGGCTAGCTTTGAGAGAATATATGAAACGAGAAAAGATGAGAATGATCATATGAAATATTTGTCTTGCAGCAATGTAGAGTGAAAGGGGAAGCAACAAAAAAAAGTGAACTAAGGACAATAATTGCCCACAATGAAGATTAGAAATCGAACCCATTTCTGCATCCCCTTTCCCTCCCCCCCCCTTTATTTGTTCTTGTTCTTCCTGATTCTCCCTTTTTTCCCACCTTGCTAATTTATAATAGTGCAATTTTTTATTTTAATGAATAAAAATTACCTTTAAAAATACAAAAATTCTACTCTAAAGCACACTAAAGATAAAATATTAAAAACCAAAACCTTTAGCATACAGAATAAAGCATTACTGGTAAAACATGTTTTAGGACTTATTTGTTGTATCGGCCTTCATTATATTCCACTTAATTTTCTCTTTTTTAAATATTCCAGGGAGGTGACATCACTCGACACGATGGCACAGGTGGAAAATCAATTTATGGCAATTCGTTTGAGGATGAAAACTTTGAAGTAAAACACACAGGACCTGGCTTACTGTCAATGGCAAATCGTGGTAGAGACACCAATAATTCTCAATTCTTTATTACCCTCAAAAAGACAGAGCATTTGGACTTTAAACATGTTGTCTTTGGTTTTGTAAAGGATGGTATGGATATTGTGAAAAAAATGGCACCCTTTGGCTCTCCTAGTGGAGCAGTGTCAAAAAGGATTACGATTACAGACTGTGGGCAAATATAAAAGCATGGCTTTAACAGGTATGCAGATTAGACGATCATTGTCCGGCAAGTTTAGACAAAATTATGTTCAGCTTTTAAAATAAAAATTGAACATTTCTCCATGTATAAATGTAAAATTCCAGCTTATAGCTGAGAACTTTTTTAAAAACGTGTTTCAATTGACTTTGCATGTTGTGAAATAAAAGTGCAAACACTGGTCAATTTCAGGTGTATTTTTGTTTCGTCCTGATTTTTGTATTAAATAATTTAAAATGAGATTTGAAGATTCTGAAGTTTTGTCATTCTGGTTGTGTGTATTTCCAAGTTTAACTGAATAGTTCAAATAAAATTAGTAACTAGTTCATGATTACTGCTTTTATTGTTCTTGGCTTCCCTGATTCATAGGCAGCCCTGAAACAATTCATTCCTTTTGGTTACACTTATTCATTGATAAACAAAATGGCTCTGCTTATTGTTTCTCTAAATGTAATTTTGTATTCTAGTGTTTTAAATTTATTGAACTATTTAACTTTTGTAATAATAATAATAATAATATTCTTTATTTATAGACCACCCTATTTCCCTGAAGGGACTCAGGGTGATTTACACACACAAAAAGGCAACATTCAATGCCCTACAAAAAATGCAAGCTTATAAATTAAGTGTGATTCATGGTTGCTTGGCAATGGAAACTCCCTTTGCCATAATAAATTAAGTGCAACATTTATTATTATTTATTTACTATATTTCTAACCTGCCCTTCTCAACCCCCGAGGGGGGACTCAGGTCGGCTTACAAGGCACAATTAGATGCTGGCAACAATACACAATATAAAACACTAATACAACAAGATTAAAACATCAACATTAAAACATTAGCTATCCAGTTCATTTCAAATTCTATCTATACAATGCACATTAAAATAATCAATGGCGGAAGCTGTGTTTCATGTCCGTTGTTGAAACAGTCCGTTCCAAATAAAGTGCTGCAGTTACTGTGCGAAGGCCTGGTCCCACAACCACGATTTTACTTTCTTCCTGAAAGCTAGGAGGGATGGGGTTAATCATATTTCGCTTGGAAGCGCATTTTACAGACGGGTGGCCACAGCCGAGAAGGCCCTTTCTCTCGTCCCCGCCAGCCGCAGTTGAGTTGCTGGCAGAAGCAAGAGCAGGGCCTCCCTGGATGATTTAAGTTATGAAGTGGGACGTAGCAACAGGTGCCTTCGGACAAGTACGCTGGGCCAGAACCGTATAGAGCTTTAAAGGTCAAAACCAGCACTTTGAATTGAGCCCGGAAGTGGACAGGCAGCCAGTGGAGCTGACACAACAGGGAGAGGTATGTTCCCTGTATGTTTCTCCAGTTAGTAATCTGGCTGCCGCCCATTGGACTAGTTGGAGTTTCCGAACCGTTTTCAAAGGCAGCCTCACGTAGAGTCCGTTGCAGTAATCTATTCGAGATGTGACAAGAGCGTGGACCACCGTCGCCAGATCAGACTTCCAAAGGTACGGGCGCAGCTGGTGCACAAGTCTTAATTGTGCAAAAGCTCCCCTGGCCACCGCCAAGACCTCAGCGATAAATCCAGGATCACTCCCAAGCTGCGAACCTGCATCTTCAGGGGGAGTGCAACCCCATCCAACACAGGCTGTAACCCTATGCCCTGTTCGGCCTTTCGACTGACTAGGAGGACCTCTGTCTTGTCTGGATTATGTTTCAATTTGCTAGCCCTCATCCAGTCCGACACAGCGGCCAAGCACCAGTTCACAGTCTGGACAGCCTTAGTGACAGGTGGGAAGGAGTGACAGATCTGGACATCATCTGCGTACATATAACGCCTTACTCCGAAACTCCGGATGATCTCTCCCAGCGGTTTCATGTAGATGTTGAATAACATCGGGGACAGTACTGAACCCTGAGGGACTCCACAAGACAGCGGTTGCGGAGCCGAACAGGTGTCACCCAGTAACACCTGAGACTGACCCTCCAGGAAAGATTGGAGCCACTGCAGAGCTGTACCCCCAAGCCCCATTTCTGTGAGGCGTCCCAGAAGGATACCGTGGTCACTCCCCCTGTTGAGTTCCCGGCGAAGATCATCTGCCAAGGCGACCAAGGCTGGCTCAGTTCCATGTCCGGGCCTAAAGCCAGACTGTGCCAGATCTAGATAATCAGTTTCTACCAGAAACCCCTAGAGTTGCATGGCTACCACACGTTCCATGACTTTGCCCAAATAGGGGAGATTGGAAACTGGCCAATAGTTGACTAATTGACTAACATCACTATTTAATGGCCACTGCTGTTGTGCTTTTAGCAAAATGGGTGTTTTTTTATTTTAATTTAACTGAACTGTATTGACAGTTCATATCTTGCCATGCCGGCATGACAAAGTACTCTTTAGACCAGTCTCTGTTTGACAATTGACTAGTGGTCGCCGTGAGTTGAACTTATTGTTGACGGATGACTTACTCATCCTATGGCATGGATATAATTTTCCTTTCAAAAAACACTTTTGTTTGAATTTGCCTAAGATACAGCTTGATTGATTGTTGTTATCTGAAAGTCGCTGAGAATTCGGCTTGAATGGACTGTAAACACAAGGGACTGTAATATTCCTGCAAACTGTGGAATGGTGCTCTCTGTTTGGATATGTTATTTGATTTGTCCTCCTCACTCCGGTGTATTATGTAACTTTGATAATAGCATCTAACTAGCATGTTTATTCTATGATTTATTGGATATAAGTATATTAATATAAGAGTGTTTGTTATGAGAGCATATGATCTACTCTTTTGATTTAGAGTTTATATCTATAATAGATTCAGAAGCGTTCATGGTGGGCTCTGGCCTTTGGCAGCTCTTCCGGCTCATGGGTGTTTCTTTGGCCTTCCTTGCGCGCCCGCCCCCTCTAGAGGCCCCTGGCGGTACTGCAGGCTCATTATTATTTATTCTTTATTAAGTTCAACTTAATAGACAACTGCAAGACAAATGTAGAGAGCAGAACAAAGGACTCTATGTAACATTTGTCGACCTCACCAAAGCCTTCGACACTGTGAGCAGAAAAGGTCTGTGGCAGATCCTGGAACGTCTAGGATGTCCCCCCAAATTACTCAAAATGATTATCCTGTTACATGAGGGCCAACGCGGTCAAGTCAGATATGGCGATGCTCTCTCGGAGCCCTTTCTCATAACTAACTGAGTGAAACAAGGTTGTGTTCTTGCACCAACCCTATTTACAATCTTCTTCAGCATGATGCTCCAAAGGGCTACGGCAGACCTACAAGAAGAAGACGTATATATATACGCTATCGTACTGATGGCAGCTTGTTCAACTTAAGGCCGCCTGAGGGCTCGCACTAAGACTCTCAACTATGTAGTCCATGAACTGCTGTTTGCTGACGATGCTGCCCTTGTCGCCCATTCAGAAGCAGCCCTGCAGCGCCTCACATCCTGCTTTGCAACAGCTGCAGAGCTGTTTGGGCTGGAAGTCAGCCTGAAGAAGACGGAAGTCCTCTACCAGCCCGCACCACAGGAAGAACACCATCATCCCCACGTCAGCATAGGCACATCTGTGCTTAAGTCTGTTCAGCACTTCACCTCCCTGGGAAGCATCATCTCTTCAGACGCCAAGATTGACAAAGAGATAGATCACAGATTAGCAAAGGCATATAGTGCATTCGGAAGACTTCACAAAAGAGTCTGGAGCAACAAGCACCTGAGGCAAAGCACCAAAATCAGTGTGTACAGAGCTATCATACTGTCTATTCTCTATGGATCTGAAACATGGGTCACCTATCGCCAACACCTACGACTCCTCGAACGCTTTAATCAGCGCTGTCTTTGCACAATCCTAAATATACACTGGACTGACTATGTGACGAATGTTGCTGTCCTTGAGCAAGCAGGGATCACCAGCATTGAGGCCATGCTATTGAGAACACAGCAGCGCTGGGCAGGGCACGTCTCTAGGATGGAGGACCACCGCCTCCCAAAGATACTACTCTATGGTGAACTCATGAGAGAGGCGCCCCCAAAAAGAGATATAAGGACTCCCTGAAACAACATCTCAGGCTCGGCCAGATTGATCACCAACAATGGTCCACCTTGGCCTCACATCGGGAGGCATGGAGACGCACTATCCACAATGCTGCGGCCTCTTTCGAGAAGACACGGCAAATGGGTCTCAAAGAGAAACGACAACGCAGAAAGAACCGCAAGTTGGAAACAACATCACCCAAGGAGACTTTCTGCTGTGCTTTCTGCAACCGGACTTGCCTATCTCGGATTGGCCTTTTTAGTAAAAAGTGTGGGATGAGTTCTTCCTAAGAATCTTCGTTCGCGAAGTAATGCCGAGAGACATATAGTGTGTGTGTGTATATATATAATCTATTAATTATGTTATTTATAATAATACATATACACTCTCTCACTCTCTCTCAGTTCTGGGCTCAGACTCCACTTTGAGGACACAGAAGCAGTGATACAATGTGTTGCCAAAACCTCCCAAGCACAGGCGCCCTTGAAGCACTTACATGTCCTTGGCCGGCAGGTGCTTGGCTTCCACGACGCGGATGGAGAGGCAGCTCCTGGGCCCGGACATGGCGAGGGGAGCCCGGGGAAGGAAGCCAGACAGCGCGCCCCGTCCCCTCTCACGCCCCAACTGCGCTCTGGAGCCCAACAGGCGGCGCTCCCTTGCGCGCCTCCGCCAATCGGGGAGCCCCGCGGGAGGAAAGGGGCGGGGCCGGGGAAGGGGGAGTGCTCCCATTGGCAGAACGCCCTACAGCGGTGCTTTCCCCTCTTCTTCCCAGGTCTTTTAAGGCAGTGTTTCCCAACCTTTTTTGAGCCGCGGCACACTTTTAACATTAAAAAAATCCAGGGGCACACCACCAACCAAAATGACACAAAATGACACTCTAACACAGTAAAGAACGGCTGGGGGTTGGTGGCCTGCTGGGAGCAGCTGCTGGGAGAGCCGAGCCGGGAGGGGCGGAGCCAGGCTGCGCCATGCCCCGCCCCTACCCCCGGCTTCACCTCTCCCAGCAGCTGCTCCAGCCTTGAGGGGGCAGAGCCAGGCTGCGCCATGCCCCAGCCCCTCCCCCCGGCTTCAGCTCTCCTACAGGCCGGGCCATGCCCCGCCCCTCCCCCCAGCTTCAGCTGTCCTACAGAGGAGGAGCATGAGCGGTGAACGGGCTTCAGTGGGCGGGCCTCCACGCAGCTTCAGCGAGCGAGGGGCGAGAGTCATGGTGGGAGTCATGGCGGATTGGAGGCTGGCTGGGGAAACGGCTGAAGGAGGCAGCGCCCCGGTCCCTTCTTCTTTTTCTTCGCCACTGCCTGGCCCTTCCTCCTCCCCCAAGCAGCAGGAGTTCAGCAGGAGGGGGGAGGAAGGGGGGCAGAGAGCTTTTCTCGCGGCACAGCAGGAGGTCCGTCACGGCACACTAGTGTGCCACGGCACACGGGTTGAGAAAGACTGTTTTAAGGCATTCAGCCGCCTTCTCCCTCTCTCTCGCCTCCCTTCCTTCCTTCTCTCCTTTTTCTTCCCTCCTTTCCTTCTTTCTTCCCATCCTTCCTTCCTTCCTTTCTTTCCTTCCTTCTTTCCCTCCTTTCCTCCTCCCTTCCTTTCTTCCTTCTTTCCTTTCTCCCTCCTTTTCTCCCTCCCTCCTTCCTTCCTTCCTTCTCCCTCCCTCCTTTCCTTCCTTTTTTCTTTCCTTCCTTCTCTCTTGATTTCCTCCCTCCTTTCCTTCCTTCCTTCTCTCCTTTCCTGCCTCCCTTCCTTTTTGTCTTTCCTTCTCTCTTTCCTCCCTCCCTCCTATCCTTCCTTTCCTTCCTCCCTTCTTCCTCCCTTCTTCCCATCCTCCCTTCCTTTTTTCTTTCCTTCCTTCCTACTTTCCTTTTTTCTTTCCTTCCCCCTCCCTCCTTCCCCTCCTCCTTCCCTTCTTTCCTCCCTTTTTTCTTTCCTTCTTTCCTTCTCTCTTTCCTTACTTTCCTTCCTTCCTTCTTTCCTCTCTCTCTCTCTCTCCCTTCTTTCTTTCTTTCTTTCCATCCTGGTGCACTTGGGGGGTGGGAATGGACCACCGATGATGGGATTTGCAGCACTTTCACTCACCACTGCGACCCCCATGAACAATGGGCCTGGACCACACTTGGCGTACTTGCCACCCCCTCTGACCCCATGACCCCCTTTATCTCCTGATGAGGTTTCGAACAGAATGTACCACGGACGATGGGATTTGCAGTATGTTTGCTCACTTCCAGAGACTACTGCTAACCCCATCAGCCATGGATCTGCACCAAACCTGGGATATGTAGACTCCCACTGACCCACTTTACACCCTGGGGAGGTTTTTTTTTGGGGGGGGGGGAGGATGGACTACAGATGATGGGATTTGCAGTACCTTCATCCACTTCCAGAAAGCACTGTGAGTGACGGACCTACAACAAGACAACCCCCCCCACACACACACACACTTTACTTCCTGGTGAGGGGTAATTGACCTTGAATTCTGTGAGTTGTAGTTCACCCTTATCCAGATTACTGAACCCAGCTGACGACAGATCTGGACCGAACTTGGCACACAGACCCAACATGACCCGCTGTGCATAAAGGTTAGGTCCTTGAAATCTGGGAGTTATAGTTCACCTGTATTAAGTGAGCCCTCTGAACCCCACCAATGACAGCTCAGGATCAAACTTGGCACACAGACCCAACATGGCCAACTTTGCATACTGGAGGGGTTTGTTGGTGATTGGCCTTGGCACCTGGGAGTTATAGTTCACCCCTATTCAGAGAGTGCTCTGAAGCCAGCCAATGATGAATCTGGATCAAACTTGGCGCCCAGACCCAACAAGGCCAACTGTAAATACTGGCAGACTTTGGGGAGGATCAGCCCACAATTTTGGGAATTGTAGTTCAACCATACCCTTATGCAAGAAATATTATTATTATTATTATTATTATGGACGGCCACCTGTCGGGAGGGATCGGGTGGCGTCCTGGCAGAGATGGGGCTAGGCTGGCCTTTGGGGGCCCCTCCGAACAGGATGCCCTCCATTTCCAGGGCTTAAAGGCCTCCACAGATGTTGGCCTTGTTCCTGGCTTACGGAGCGCCAGATGCCGAGTGGGTGGGTGGGTGTCCGGATTACGCAGAGCTCGGGTCAGGCAGATCCGGTCAGTGGACAGCAAAGCCCATAATCCCCAGGAATAGGAGGAGGCTGACCTCATCAACACATCAGCATCCATTTTATTCGATAGGCAGATAGATAGATACATCTATCTATTAATCTATATATCGAAAGGTCACAGGTTCGAATCCGGACAGCTTCTGTCATCCTAGCAGTTTGAAAA
>JARBWK010000004.1:85552718-85623252 GCA_030556195.1 Anolis apletophallus
TGATTTTGGTGCTTTGTTTCAGGTGCTTGTTGCTCCAGACTCTTTGTGAAGTCTTCCGAATGCACTATATGCCTTTGATAATCTGTGATCTATCTCTTTGTCAATTTTGGCGTCTGAAGAGATGATGGTTCCCAGGTAGGTGAACTGCTGAACGGACTTAAGCACAGATATGCCTATGCTGACGTGAGGATGATGGTGTTCTTCCTGTGGTGCGGGCTGGTAGAGGACTTCCGTTTTCTTCAGGCTGACTTCCAGCCCAAACAGTTCTGCAGCTGTTGCAAAGCAAGATGTGAGGCGTTGCAGGGCTGTTTCTGAATGGGCGACAAGGACAGCATCGTCAGCAAAAAGCAGCTCACAGACTAGATAGTTTAGGAGTTAGTGCGACCAATAATTTTGGTCTGTATTGGTCATTGGGTGAGGGTCGCGTTGTGAGTGGGCCATTGGGCCTCTGTGTGCCAAGTTTGTCCTGATCCGTCACTGCTGTGGGCTGCAGTGTCTGACTTCCTGATGTAGCAGCAAATTGGGAGTTATGGAACTCCAAGTGGCAAGTACCTCTTACCAAAACGGGCGGCATGGACGTGCGGGCGCAGGGATGAGGAATCACGCAACAACTTCACTGCTCAACGGAAATCAAAGATTTATTGATTAACACCAGCTGGTGGGGTTGCCCACAGAACGTGCTGCGATAAGGGGCAAACGGCCCCGGTCATCCTTAACACAAAGCTTATATACCCTTCATGGCGGCATCCACAAAAGCCCGCCTCCTTCATGAACATTTCACAAACATCATTGGCTGGTGTTACAGAACATTTCATTAATCCAATAAACATAACATTTTCATATGCATCACATCTTAATCCCCTCCTATTAGTTAGAACAATGAACATTTCTATGGTAGTCTTTCCCACAGTACAACTATCAGTGTGCTGGGACTCTTGTGATCCCAAATAGCAACATTTGGCTTCTGCAGACTCCTTGCCAGCAACGGAGGGGGCAGAATCCCTCTGCCCATGCGCAGTTCTTACCCATTTAGCACTAAGGTAAACAAACCTCACGCCTTGTACTGTTTAGACCAATCTGAGCCTACGTTATCTTACGCCGGCACGGGTGTACTTTGGCAAATCACCACATTGATTTGAAGCACCAATCATAGTGTTACATTCACGGAGCCTGTGCCTGCCTGATTCTTGGCACAGAAACCCACTTTTCTAAGCTCTACACGTGTGCAGCATCACTCTCTGACTGTACTTCTGTTGGAAAAGTACCAAAACCGCTTTATTATTCCTATGTTTTTATGTGTTTTATTGTGCCACTCCTGTGAACCGCTTTGGGCGCTAGAAAGAGCGGTATATTCTCGCTCTCTCGGCATTACTTCGCGAACGAAGATTCAGGAAGGACTCATCCCATGCTTTTTACAAGCGCGTTGCTGACTAAAAAGCCAATCTGAGATAGGCAAGTTCGGTTGCAGAAAGCGCAGCAGAAAGTCTCCTTGGGTGATGTTGTTTCCAAGTTGCGGTTCTTTCTGCGTTGTCGTTTCTCTTCGAGGCCCATTCGGCGTGTCTTCTCGAAAAAGGCCGCAGCATTGTGAATAGTGCTTTTCCATGCCTCCCGATGTGAGGCCAGGGTGGACCATTGTTGGTGATCAATCTGGCCGAGCCTGAGATGTTGTTTCAGGGAGTCCTTATATCTCTTTTTTTGGGCGCCTCTCTTGCGCTGACCCGTGGCGAGTTCACCATAGAGTAGTATCTTTGGGAGGCGGTGGTCCTCCATCCTAGAGACGTGCCCTGCCCAGCGCAGCTGTGTTCTCAATAGCATGGCCTCAATGCTGGTGATCCCTGCTTGCTCAAGTACAGCAACATTCGTCACATAGTCGGTCCAGTGTATATTTAGGATTGAGCGAAGACAGCGCTGATGAAAGCGCTCGAGGAGTCGTGAGGTGTTGGCGATAGGTGACCCATGTTTCAGACCCATAGAGGAGAATGGACAGTATGATAGCTCTGTACACACTGATTTTGGTGCTTTGTTTCAGGTGCTTGTTGCTCCAGACTCTTTTGTGAAGTCTTCCGAATGCACTATATGCCTTTGATAATCTGTGATCTATCTCTTTGTCAATTTTGGCGTCTGAAGAGATGATGGTTCCCAGGTAGGTGAACTGCTGAACGGACTTAAGCACAGATATGCCTATGCTGACGTGAGGATGATGGTGTTCTTCCTGTGGTGCGGGCTGGTAGAGGACTTCCGTTTTCTTCAGGCTGACTTCCAGCCCAAACAGTTCTGCAGCTGTTGCAAAGCAAGATGTGAGGCGTTGCAGGGCTGTTTCTGAATGGGCGACAAGGACAGCATCGTCAGCAAAAAGCAGCTCACAGACTAGATAGTTTAGAGTTAGTGCGACCAATAATTTTGGTCTGTATTGGTCATTGGGTGAGGGTCGCGTTGTGAAGTGGGCCATTGGGCCTCTGTGTGCCAAGTTTGGTCCTGATCCGTCACTGCTGTGGGCTGCAGTGTCTGACTTCCTGATGTAGCAGCAAATTGGGAGTTATGGAACTCCAAGTGGCAAGTTACCTCTTACCAAAACGGCGGCATGGACGCGGCGGGCGCAGGGATGAGGAATCACGCAACAACTTCACTGCTCAACGTGAAATCAAAGATTTATTGATTAACACCAGCTGGTGGGGTTGCCCACAGAACGTGCTGCGATAAGGGGCAAACGCCCCGGTCATCCTTAACACAAAGCTTATATACCCTTCATGGCGGCATCCACAAAAGCCCGCCCTCCTTCATGGACATTTCACAAACATCATTGGCTGGTGTTACAGAACATTTCATTAATCCAATAAACATAACATTTTCATATGCATCACATCTTAATCCCCTCCTATTAGTTAGAACAATGAACATTTCTATGGTAGTCTTTCCCACAGTACAACTATCAGTGTGCTGGGACTCTTGTGATCCCAAATAGCAACATTTGGCTTCTGCAGACTCCTTGCCAGCAACGGAGGGGGCAGAATCCCTCTGCCCATGCGCAGTTCTTACCCATTTAGCACTAAGGTAAACAAACCTCACGCCTTGTACTGTTTAGACCAATCTGAGCCTACGTTATCTTACGCTCGGCACGGGGTGTACTTTGGCAAATCACCACATTGATTTGAAGCACCAATCATAGTGTTACATTCACGGAGCCTGTGCCTGCCTGATTCTTGGCACAGAAACCCACTTTTCTAAGCTCTACACGTGTGCAGCATCACTCTCTGACTGTACTTCTGTTGGAAAAGTACCAAAACCGCTTTATTGAGACCTTTCCCTTTTCCTCTGTATCATCTTAGAATGTTGGAATGTGGATGGCCAATCAGAGTCCTTTATGTAAATACCCTTCAGATACCATGCGAGCCCTCCCAGCAGAAGGTCATCCAAGCCTGTCTCCTGCGTATACAGGGCTTCCCGGTCCCGGTCCTGACCCTGATTGAGGAGACGACGACCTCTGAGCGCCGGCAGGAAGTGTCCGCCAGCCTGGTCAAGCTCTTCCTGAGCCACGGCCTGGCCACGGAGTTCCTGGGCCGCCTCTTCCGGATGGAGCTGGAGCGAACCCATAAGTCTGGCGTCGGGCCGGCTCGCGGGACTTGTAGTTCGCCTCCGGGCACCGGGGGTGAAGCCAGCGCCTTCCTTTTGCAGCCGAGGCCCACACCTTATTCCGCAGCAACTCCCTCGCCTCCAAGGCAATGGAGGTCTTCCTGAAGGTAAGGCTAGACACTTGGGGCGCGAGCCATACGGCCCTCTGTCAGGAGGAATCGGATGGTGCCTTCCTCTAGGGCAGTGATATATAGCATATCTATGACTCTCATATATATCGGTCTCTCTATGTATCTACCTTCTCCCTCAATTCTCTCTCTGCTGTCTCTGCACTGTATGGCCCTCTGCTGGGAGGGATCGGGTGGTAGCTTCCTGCTTTCAGGTGGTGGGGCTGCCATACCTGCACAGGGTGCTGGGCCCGACCGTGCGCCGTGTCTTTGAAGAGAAGAGACATGTGGAACTCGATCCCAGCAAAGTGGAGGCAAAGGAGGTTGGGTAAGTAAGTAAGGAGAGCGCATGGGCGCTGGAGAAAGGGGGAAAGCAGGGCCTTATTTTTTTTAGAGCCGGAGAAAGGAGTAAGCACTAAGCAGACCTATTTCCTCTTCCAGGTGCTCCAGCCTGCAGCGGGTGCCGAGCGAGAGCCAGACGATCGACCAGAGCACCCACACGCTGCGCACTTACCTCTCCGGCTTGCTTTCCGCCGCGTGCGCCTCCGCCGGAGCGTGCCCCGCCCTCCTGCGCAAGGCCTTCCGCGTCCTCAGCACGGCGGTCCACGAACGTTTCCCGCAAGAGGAACACCAGTTCAGTTCGTATCATCATCATCAATTAGACAAAACATCGTCTCCAAAGACACAACACACAAGAATTCTGTGACAGCAAATGATCGCAGTAGTGACGCTCTACAAATCCCATTATTATAGATCAGGGCTGCCCAACTGGCGGCCCGGGGCCCGTATACGGCCCCCCAGCCCCTTCCCTATGGCCCCCTACCCTTTTTTTAAAAATCAGCTGTTTAAAGTAAAACATATATTTTTTTGCGGCGGGGAGGGACAGGGCGGGGCGGGGCAGGGAGGAGGAGCAGGCTCCCTCCTCCTCCTCCTCCTCCCTCCCCCCGCCAATCAGCGCACTCCGTCTTTGTGAGGCAGTGATGGCGTAGGCGCCGCGGAGATGGCGTAGGCGCCACGCAGATGGCACAGGCGCCTCGCCCGCCCGCCGCCTGGATCCAGCGCGTTTGGAAAGGTAGGCCGAAGCAGGGGGCTTAAGGGGAATATGGGGGTGGGAATATATGGGGCAGTTTAATAACAGTAATAAATGCATTTAATTTGGAAATAAGGGAAATATGGGGGTGGGAATATATGGGGCAGTTTAATAACAGTAATAAATGTATTTAATTTGTAAATAAGGGGAAGATGGGGGTGGGAATATATGGGGCAGAAATATAATAATAATGTATTTAATTTGGAACTGAGGGCTGTTTTGCTGGGGTGGGCTCCTTTCTTCCTTTCTTCCTTGCTTTAATTCTTGCTTTTATGTTATTTATTTATATTTATTTCCCTCCCATATATATTCCCTTCCTCAATCCATCTCTCTTCTGATATTTATTTATATTTATATTTATTTCATTCAGTTCCATTTTTTAATTTATTTTATAATTAATAATGCAACTAGTAATTGTAAGTAAATTGGAGCCTGGGGAGGGGGCGGAGCCGGTGGAGGGGGCGGGGCCAGAGCGGGGGCAGAGCTGGGGAGGGGTGGAGCCAGGGGCGGGGGCGGGGGCGGAGGCAGACCCTAAGGCCCCCCAGGTGATCAGTGACCGGAATTCAGGCCCCCGGTCCAGTAGAAGTTGGACAGCCCTGTTATAGATTTACTAGCCGTCCTCTGCCATGCGTTGATGTGGCCCAGTCTGTGTATATTTGCATTCTGTGTGTATATGTGTGTATTTATATTAGGCCTGGGCAATCATGGTTCTAAATGGTTCTAAAGTACTTACAAAACTAAAGTTCTGGTGCTGAACACTTGGTGGCGTTGGTGCTTTGCTCTGTGAATCCATCCTTTCTTCTCTCTTTCCTTCCTTCCTTCTTTTTTCTTTCCATCTCTCTTTCCTTCCTTCCCCCTTTTTCTTTTCTCTCCTTCCTTCTCTACCTTTCTTTCCTTCCTTTGCTCTGTGATTCCATCCTTTCTTCTCTTTCCTTCCTTCCTTCTTTTTTCTTTCCATCTCTCTTTCCTTCCTTCCCCCCTTTTTCTCTCTCCTTCCTTCTCTACATTTCTTTCCTTCCTTCCTTTGCTCTGTGATTCCATCCTTTCTTCTCTCTTTCCTTCCTTCCTTCTTTTTTCTTTCCATCT
Source organism: Anolis apletophallus (assembly GCA_030556195.1). Taxonomy (NCBI): domain Eukaryota; kingdom Metazoa; phylum Chordata; class Lepidosauria; order Squamata; family Anolidae; genus Anolis; species Anolis apletophallus. The sequence goes on from JARBWK010000004.1 coordinate 85,558,632, forward strand.
CTCCTTCCTTCCTTACCTCTTTCTTTCCTTCATGTGTGTCTTTCTGCCATTCCTGCCAGGATATCTATGTTGTGTACATCGAAACAGGCCCATGTTTCACACTGAGTGTAAAAATACATTTTAAAACATATTAACTATATGTATTACTGTGTTGAGAGTGTCATTTTTTGTCATTTTGGTTGGTGGTGTGCCTCAGGATTTTGTAAACGTAAAAAATGTGCCACGGCTCAAAAAAGGTTGAAAAACACTGCTCTAGCCAGTTCATCACCTTGAGAGGGCAGCCTGTAATGACAGGATCAAGGCGTTCTAATGTAACAAGGAAGCTACCAGTTCAAGTACAAGACAAAAACAGGCAAAAGCAATATGGCAGAAGCGGCAGCATGAGCAAAGCGGAGCTGGGAAGAAGGGAGCCCGAGTGGAGAAGAAAAAGTGTTCGGCAGGAGGGGGAAGAAAGGGTATTGGAGGTTCCAATTTCCCACGGCACACCTGATGATCGCTCACGGCGCACTAGTGTGCCACGGCACACTGGTTGGGAAACACTGGGCTAGAGAGACATTCATGGAAAAACTATAGCAAAATGTGCTGCAGGATCTCCTGCAAAAAAGAAAAAAGTCTTTTTGCAGTTTAATAAATTGTTTCCATGTTTATTTTATGTTTTTGGTAAAAGAACCAATTAGGAAATGGCACACAAGCCAGTGGCTCCTGAAGATGGTTAACAGCGCTGTGACGTCACTGTGGCTGGGTTTGTATTGAAGAACAGCGCCCCTTAGAGGCCAGAGGAGCGCGCGCACGGCTTCCTATCGGCGGAATGAATGACCCCCGCGCCTTCCTTTCCTCTTTCCCGCGCGCCTCGAAGGCAGTGCAGGAAAAGGTCCGCCGCGCGCATGCGCCCTGCGCCTCCTCGCTTTGGAGTCGGTTGCCGCTGGGCGGGGCGGGAGGCAGGCAGGGGTGGGTTTTCTCTTCATGGCGGAGCTGAGCGCCTCGGTGGAGCGCTGGAGGAGACGCTACCTGGCGCGAGAGGTGCGGCGAGCGGGAAGGAGCTAGAGGCGCGAGGCGGGGGAGGCGGGCCTGACCAGTGTCGACCCGTTCATTCCCACGAGACGCGGGTTCTGGAGGAAAGCGGGTCTGTGGGGGAGGGGGGGGACTGCACGTCCTCTGCGACTCTCCTTGCACCTTGTGTCCTAGTCTGTAAGACTCAGACCCCTTATATCTCAAACAGGGTGTATCTACACAGTAGAATTAATGCGGTTTGGCACCACTTTAACTTCCACGACTCAATACAGTGGAATGGTTGAAATTCACAAGGTACTTTGCCTCTCCCAAAGGGTGTTTGCGCCTCCCCAAACTGCAGATCCCAGCGTTCCATAGCATTGAGCCATGGCAACTACAGCAGTATCAAACCGCATTAGCTCTACAGTGTAGATCAGGCCTGGCCCAACTTGGGCCCTCAATCCAAGTGTTTTGGACTCCCAACTCCCACCATTCCTCACAGCCTCAGGCCCTTTCCTTTTCTCCCTCAGCCGCTTAAGCGGAAATGAATAATCATCATCATCACCATCATAGTGATGGTAGCTTGTTCAACTTAAGCCGCCTGAGGGCTCGCACTAAGACTCTAAACCAGGCCTGGGCAAACTTCGGCCCTCCAGGTGTTTTGGACTCCCAACTCCCACCATTCCTCACAGCCTCAGGCCCTTTCCTTTCCCCCCTCAGCCGCTTAAGCAGCCCTGCAGCGCCTAACATCCTACTTTGCAACAGCTGCAGAGCTGTTTGGGCTGGAAGTCATCTCTTCAGACGCCAAGATTGATAAAGAGATAGATCACAGATTAGCAACGGCATATAGTGCATTTGGAAGGCTTCACAAAAGAGTCAGGAGTAACAAGCACCTGAGGCAAAGCACCAAAATCAGTGTGTACAGAGCTATTGTACTGTCTATTCTCCTCTATGGGTCACCTATCGCCAACACCTACAACTCCTCGAACACTTTCATCAGTGCTGTCTTCGCACAATCCTAAATATACACTGGATCAACTATGTGACTAATGTCCTATCCTTGAGCAAGCAGGGATCACCAGCATTGAGGCCATGCTATTGAGAACACAGCTGTGCTGGGCAGGGCACATCTCTAGGATGGAGGACCACCGCCTCCCAAAGATACTACTCTATAGTGAACTCACCACGGGTCAGCGCAAGAGAGGCACCCCCTAAAAGAGATATAAGGACTCCCTGAAACAATATCTCAGGCTCAGCCAGATTGATCACCAAAAATGGTCCACCCTGGCCTCACATCGGGAGGCATGGAGACGCACTATCCACAATGCTGCAGCCTCTTTCGAGAAGACACGCTGAATGAATATCGGAAGAGAAACAACAATGCAGAAAGAACCGCAACTTGGAAACAACATCACCCAAGGAGACTTTCTGCTGTGCTTTCTGCAACCAAACTTGCCTATCTCAGATTGGCCTTTTTAGTCATCAACACGCTTGTAGAAAGCGTGGGATCAGTCCTTCCTAAGGAATCGTGAGAGAGAGAATAATAAAAAACTTTATTTATACCTTGCCCCATCTCCCCGATGGGGACTCGGGGCAGCTCACACGAAGCCAAGCCCAAACAACGAATAACAATAAAATAAAATCAAAACACCAGCAATGAACACAATGAAAAAGATACATACATATAAATAAAAACAATATACAACTATGTATCTAAAATCACAAAGACAGGGCAGGCTGCAAGCACATATATTTGTTTGTTGTGTATATTTTTATTGTGCATTTTATTCTTGTTGTGATCCGCCCGAAGGGAGGAGCCGAATAATAAATAAATAAATATATATATAAAATGTTAAAACCCATGGTGGTATACTCGAAAACATCCTTTATGGGGGGAGGGGGAATGGACTCCGAAAACGGGGACATTGAGGTGAGCAATGATAGAAATTAAATAACTACTCTCCGAAAGCACAACGGAAGAGCCAAGTTTTCAGGTGTTTTTTTGAAGGTCTCCAGAATGGGGGCTTTCCCAATCTCTCCGGGCAAGGAATTCCAGTCTGGGGGCCACAGAGGAGAAGGCTTTCTCCCTTGTGCCCACCAGACGAGTCTGTGAGACTGGCAGGAACGAAAGGGCCTCCCTTGAGGAGCAGGGGGTTCGAGCTGGATCATGGAGGGAGATCCGGTCACAAAGGTAGGCAGGTCCCTAACCGTTTAAGGCACTGATTCTCAAAGTGGGCGGTACTGCCCCCTGGTGGGCGGTGAGGCGATCCAAGGGGGCGGTGGGAGACTCGGGAATTTGGGGGGCGGTGAGCCCCTTTAAGGGGGCAGTGAACAATTGGCCATTTAGGAGGGGTCGTGCGGCCCTCTTCTTTGGCCCCACCCCCTTCGCTTTGACCCCCACCTTTCCCGCCGGCAGGAGAGCCCGGGGCTTCCGCGGGGAGAGCAGGCCTTGCTTCTTCGTCCTCTGAGAGCCCTCTCTGGTGGCGGCATGGCAAGTAGCAAAATTATTTATGAAGTAGCAACGAAAATATGGTTGGGGGTCACCACAACATGAGGAACCTTATTTAGGGGTCATGGCATTAGAAAGGTTGAGAACCACTGCATTAATACATATATCTTTCTGTTTAATTGCTATTAAATTTTTTTAAAAAAAATTCTAGGGAGGCGGTGAGTAATTTTTTTTCTGGAAAGGGGGCGGTAGGCCAAAAAAGTTTGGGAACCACTGGTTTAAGGCTTTGTAGGTGATCACCTGTACCTTGAATTGGGACCGAAAAATAAATGGCAGCCAGTGCAGTTATTTAAACAGGGGCTGACCGCTCCCTGTAACTTGCCCCAGTTATTAATCTGGCTGCTGATCGCTGGACAAGTTGAAGTTTCCAGGCTGTCTTCAAGGGTAGCCCCACGTAGAGTGAATTGCAGTAATCCAGTCTAGAGGTAACCAAGGCGTGGATCACCATGGTCAGGTCAGACTTCACGAGTTATGGTCGCAGTTGGCGCACAAGTTTTAACTGTGCGAAGGCCCTCCCGGCCACCGCCGGCACCTGAGCATCAAATGTCAGCGCTGAATCCAAGAGGACCCCCAAACTGCGGACCTGTGACTTCAGGGGTAGTGTAACCCCGTCCAGCACAGGTTGCCACCCAATACCCCAGTCAGATGAACGACTGACCTGGAGGACCTCTGTCTTATCAAGATTGATCCTCAGCTTGTTCCATCTCATCCAGACCATCATAGCGGCCAGGTCTGAAGGGAAGGGGCCTGAGGCTGTTAGGAATGATAGGAGTTGGAGTCCAAAACACCTGGAGGAAAGGCCCAAGTTGGCCCAGGCCTGGTTGTTGTTTGGCAATCTCTTGTAGCCCGAGGATGATGGTCCTCCAAATCCAGTGTCTTCGCGGTGGGTCTGTAGGTGGCTGTGGAGCCCTATTTTTGATTCACATGTTCTCCTGCAGTGAGGACATTGGTTTTCAGGTGGAAGGCAGTCCCGGTCAGGGTTGGCTTGACACGCCTTCCTCTTGATATGTTTCTCCCTTTTGCCCTCCATTCGTGCCTCTTCAAATTCCACAGCACTGCTGATCACAGCTGAACTCCAGCTAGAGCGCCAAAAGGCCAAGGCTTCCCAGTTCTCGGTGTCTATGCCACAGTTTTTAAGGTTGGCTTTAAGCCCACCTTTAAATCTCTTTTCCTGTCCACCAACATTATGTTTCCCGTTCTTGAGTTGGGAGTATAGTAACTGCTGTGGGAGATGGTGATTGGGTATTTGGGCAACGTGGCCAGTCCAGCGGAGTTGATGGCGTAGGAGCATTGCTTCAATGCTGGTGGTGTCGATGCACCAGACATGGTGTAGAAGCACTAATATGCTTTCCTGAATAACCCACTGAAGAAAATCAACTAATTTGAAATGCAGTCAGAAAGGACTAAAAAGGAACATAAATGATAAAAATCAAGCTTGAATTTTCCCTAAAAGGCAAGATGAATATGAGACTGCTGTACTTTGGATACATCATGAGAAAATAAGGCTGACGAGAAAAGATAATGATGCTTAATAAAGCAGAAGGCAGTGAGCAAAAATACCACAATTCTCATAGATAGATTCTATCAAGGATACACACAGCCCTGAGTCTACAAGGCCTAAGCAAGTCTGCGAAAGATCCTGTGACTTAGAGCCATTCATTCATAGCATCATCATCATAGGTCAAAGTGAATTTGATGGCAGTTAGCAATGAAAGCCAGCCCAAGGTTGCTTACTTGCTCAGAAGGGAAGGAAGATGTTCATTTTTGCAACCTTTGGTTGTCTCTCTAAAGTTCATGTGCGCCCCCTGTGACGCAATGGGTTAAGCCCTTATGCTGGCAGGACTACTGACCGAAAGGTTAGCAGTTCGAATCCGGGGAGAGGGGTGAACTCCCTTCTGTCAGCTCCAGCTTCCAATGTGGGTACATGAGAGAAGCCTCCCACCGGATGGTAAGACATCCGGGCGTCCCCTTGGTGACGCCCTTGCAGACGGCCAATTCTTTCACACTAGAAGCGACTTGCAGTTTTTCAAGTTGCTCCTGACATGAAAATAAATGTGTGTTTTAACATCAACAGCACAACCAAAGTGCCATCAAGTTGATTTTGTCTGAAGATGGAACGGAAAAAAACATAATCTTTATTTTTTGTTTGCTCTGCACCTGTAAACACCCCTTCTCCATTGAGTTAGGATTGGTAGATCCTGGATAAATGTTGTTTCCGGTTGTGTGGGAGTGACTATTAAAAATAGGCCTATACCACATACTAAGTATATTGAAACACAATTATAAATTATGATTGTCTTAATTATATTGATTACATGATTCTTTTAACTGATTCTATTTTAAATAGAGTTTGTTTTACCCAATTTATACGAGGTATATCTGGTTTATGTAATGTATTATTGTGTTCATGTTGATGTGTTTTATGTGTTATCTATTTTATGTATAGTGTCTTTGTGCGCTATTTTGTAAGCCACCCCGAATCCCTGTGAGAGATGATGGCAGGTTATAAATAAACTTTTATTATATTATTATTATTAATTAATGTAACACAAATGTATCACTGTATTTTGAAAGCAGTTTTTTGAATGCAGTATTCTTTAGGATTTTTTGCCAGTTGCTTGAGAGTTCTGGTTGATTGTGTTCTGGTTAACTGAGAGTGTAGTGTATTTCTAACACTACTACCGTAGTTAAATATTTTTGGGAACGATTCGTATTCTCATACTTAATATCAGATACTTTATTTCAATAATGTAATAAAACAAAGAAGCTGGACTTGTGATGTGTGTAAAAAAGGTAAAGGTGGTTCCTCTTGACATTAAGTCTAGTTGTGTCCAACTCTGAAGGGTGATGCTCATCTCCATTTCTAAGCTGAAGAGCCGGAGTTGTTCGTAGATGCCTCCAAGGTCATGTGGCCGGCATGACTGCATGGAGTGCCATTACCTTCCTGCCAAAGCGGCACCTATTGATCTTCTCACATTTGCATGTTTTCGAACTGCTAGGTTGACAGAAGCTGTGGCTAACAGCGGGAGCTTACCCTGCTCCCCGGATTACAACTGCCGACCTTTCAGTCAGCAACTTCAGCAGCTCAGTGGTTTGACCCGCTGCGCCACCGGGGACTCTGTGATGTGTGTATGCGTAGATATATAAATATCTAGATATATAATTACTGATTGTTCTTATTCTTTTAGGACTATTCTCCAGATACAAGTCATGCAAAAAGTAAAAGTAGAAGGGCCCTGCTACTTGCAGGTAAAATTTGTACATTATGGTCCTGTGGAAGGTGGATCAGTAGCCTGAGCAGCTTGATGTATACTTCAAGCTATAGATCCATCAGTATCAAAACACTTAGTTTTTGACTGGAAATGGGGATACTGAAGAGTTTCCTCCCTAACAGTTCCTTCAGACTTTTCATACTCCACCATTATAGTACTTAGATGACCTACTTGACTGATTTCATCTTATAAAATTGTGGGATTTATAGTTTTATTATATATTTAGAAAACTCTGCCTGGGAGCCCTAATGTTCCCTTAACGACAAAATTCCCTCCGATAGATTAGTATCTGTTAGGATAGATTTCACTTTCCTCCTGCAGCTGCATGCATACATCTAAAAATGTGTTCCATTGTTTGTGGGATTCTCCAAAGTGAGTTAAGATGAACCCTGGTCATTAGGCTGAAGGAGGGAAATATAAACATTTGTAGCATAAGTAGAAATCTTATTACCCTTGTTTTCCATGATCTTCCTTGACCTGGATTTCCTAATTTTAGCTTTTTAAAAATAGATCTTTCCGTTAGAAAATGTGAAGAAAATATTCTTTGTAAAATAGTGACATTGGAAAACTACTTGGGTCTTTACAAGCATAGTATTTAGTTTTGACAGTAACTTTTGGGTATTTCATGTTGTTATTCTGTTTGTATCCTTCATATACATCTCAATATAGAGGTTTGTGTATTACTATTTGTGGGGTGGCGACCAGATATGACCCAGGAGTTGGAAAAATAGTTCTAGAGGTTGCATAATTTTAAATGTTCCTTAAGTGGAGACTTGCTGAAAGTTATACTTGTATTTCTAGATTCATGCCATCATGATTTTTTTGGTTCAGCTTTCCATTGTTTCCTTATAGATGAAGCGGATAGTTCACTTGATGCTACGATTAAGTCTTTACTCATAAATTCCTCACAGCCAGATCGATCTAAGAGAAAGTACAGTAAAAAACAGTTTTTGGATTCCTCAAAGAATTTTAAAAACTTGAACCGGTAAGAAAATCATTTTGCTCTTTGTGGACCAATATTCTCCTTTCCAGTCATTTTTTTCTCAGCATGTTCTGGGATCAGAAAATATTACTGCTTATTTCTGATGACATGAAAAGGTTTGGATATTCCAGTTTGTGATTATAGTGATCATTTGTGTTTATTAGGCTGGATAATATGTTGGATTCTCTGTGTGGTTCAAACCAGCTTGACATAGATCTCGGTGGAAATGTTCTTGGAAGTAATGAAACTCAGAATGGAGGCGCATATTCAGAAACAGGTAATAACATTCTTATTACTCCTAACACAACTCAAATGAAATCCGTTATGATTCACTTGTTGCCCGAGTCACATGTCTCTTGTAATATACATACCTGCAGAAAATCTGGGCTCCACTTTTATGCCCCAGACAAAAAACAAAGTGGCCATAACTCTACTTCTGCTTAGAAGTATAGGGAGGCCTTTAAAAGTACCATATTTACTTGAGTTTAATGTTCACCTCTTTTGGTTAAATTACATTGCCAAAATTGAGGTGCATATTAGATTTGAGGGAACATTAGAATTGTGCACATAAACCCACCTGAAAAGGCCCGGAAGAACATGGGGGCTGAACATGGAGTCAGGGTGGTGAGAAGAGGCTGTTCCTGCTGATGGAGGCAGTCTAATGACTTGGTGGAGGCCGTAGGAGGAGCATGCAGCTGGTGAGCCCATCATTCCTGCTGTTTAGCCATGAATCCTGGCTCCTGGGAGGCTCTTGGGGTCTCTCATCCACTCCCTTAGGCTCAGTCCTAGGCGGTTCCACACTGGCCTCATTCATGAAGCCTTCAAAACCTTGTCCTCAGCCTGACGGAGAGATGTGGCTTCTCAAATGGCCTGTTCATACTGCGTGCCTCTCTGATGTCCTGATGACTGCATTGTTGGCTGCATCACATTTGAGATTAAATCCATTTTTTGTAAAATTGAGGGGCACATTACATTCAATGGTACATTATACACTAGTAAATAAGGGTAAATTGTTGCACGTGGAGCATCACTTGGTCAGAAAAAATATTCTTGACCTTTTTAGGGGCACAAAAATATCTTACAAGGCCACCTATAGTCCTGCAGGTTTAGTTTATCTGCTTTTGGTGCGTTTCTTTACTTGTGCAATCCATTGGAGAGCATTGTGCATCACCTTTCTTTAGAAACAATTTTATTCATCTACTTGGCCTTTTTCTGGCTGCAGCCATGCTCATAACTGCCCTGCTGTCAAAGCAGGGCAACACCTTTTCCCAGTTCCCCATAAATAGGAATGAGCATTCACTTGCTCTGATGTTGGAAACATAGTATTGGAACATGGGAGCAATCTATTGTCATATGAATTACTTTGTGACAGTCCAGGGGAAGGAATCATGTGATTCTGCATTCTTTGCTATTGATTCCTCCTTCCCTTCTTCAGTTTTAAAAATCCTGCCTGCTGGCATCAGCATTTCCAGGATTTCCTTCATTTTCTGAATTTATTCTAATCACAGTATTCTGTGTCTAAACGTCCATGCTCTTGCTGTTCTGCATCCAGTTCACTTCTCTTCCACTTTTCCATTTCAAAACAAAACAAAATAAGATTTGTCTACTGTTTTTCTTCATTCCACTTTTGAGGAGTAGTTTGGAACAAGCTGATCGAATATAAAGCAACACAAGAAAAAACTAAATGAGATGACAGAAGAAGTTGAAAAGCTCTCAGTTGTCTGCATTAAATCATATCCCAACAGAGCCACTCATAACAATAACAGTCTAACGCTAGATCTACCCTACCCTATACCTCAGGATCTGATACCGGATTATTTGCTTTGAACTGGATTAACTGTCATATAATCTGGGATAAGGAAATAATCTGGGATCAGATCTTGGGATATATTGCATTTAGAAGGGGCCTATGTTGAATGCAAAAACAAAATTGTGGGGGGAAATATATTTTCTGGGAACAAATTAGAAAGAGTATCTGGAATATTTTTCCTAAGCCCATGTGAGATCATGTTGTGTGAGTATTAGGACTTCTTCACTCGTCCCCTGGGGCAGTGTCCCAGTGAAAGGGAAGGCATGTGAAGCAGCTCGTGGCGCCATGCACGGCCTCCCTCCTTTCCCCATCATATGGTGGGGACGGGACAAGGCACGTTAGCACCCTGTCCTTGTCCCCATCAGATGGGGGAAAAGAGAGAAAAGTGCAGGTAGGTCCATCAGAGCTACCTGAAAAACACTTTCCTCTCCATCGTGATTCTTCCCCTCTTCTTCGGGAGGAATGTGGGCAGAGCTAAACCAGCATCTCATGACACTCGACAATCCCATCAACAAATGGAAGAACGGGTTGAAAAAAGCCCTTAGACTGGTCCTACTGGAAGTGGTATCAAACTTCTCCTAGGCCATGAAAATCCACAGGGACAGGCCATATCTTTTCAGTCCTAAGGGGAAGGAGATCGCAAATCCTTTATAAACAAGACTGTTTTTATTTCTTTTTTCCAAGCTATGCAGCTTTTATTTGTGTTCTGCTGTTTTGTTATGGATCATTACCTTTTTATTTATTTCTAATTTGTTTATGATAAGACTTGCTGAGAGTAAGGATATAAACCCATGAAATAATGAAGTGTTCAGGCTTTTGTTTCACTATTGTTATTGGCATAGACTTTAAAAATATCTCTTGCTATTGCAATTTGTTTCTGCATTCTCTGAACACTGAATATCTCTGCTTATAAATAAAACGGGGTAAGAATACTCATCATATATGACAGGTAGAAAGGATAGTAATTGTGTATCAAATCAATAGCCTACACTGTTTTAATATTTAGTCATATGCTACCATGGCAACTTTTTTGTGTGAGTATAGACATCTCTCTCCTCTTTCCACATAGTGGGCTTTTTGAAATTAAAGGAATAATTTGCTGGGCATTTCTGCTTCTATTTTTACCTCTTAGATATTACGCTGCCTTCAAGTTTGACAGTGGCTACATGTTGTGATTATGATAGTGATGGTAATGAAGTAAAAAAGAGAGTGGACATTCATGACACAAAAGAATTAACTGGGGGAAAATTGATACCATCTCACATCAGTCAAATTTATCATGAATTATCTGTCATATATCAAAAGCTGCAGGTAATTAAAAAAATAATTTAACCATTTGTTAAGTATATTAAAATATATGAGATCACTGCAGTATTTCATTGTCTTGTTATGGTGCAGCAAGAAAAACTAACTCAACAAGAATTTGCTTTGCAACTCAAAAAACAAGAATGCTACTTAGTTGAACGGGAAGCCCGACTTTGTAGACATGAGGCTGCCTTGACCAAGATAAGAAATGTAGAAGAGGAAGCTCGCACAAAATTTCAAATTATGGAGGAGGTATAGTTTTTTTTTCTTAAATTCTTCTATTCTTATAACTTTCTAGCTAGTAAGAGCTGGGACTTTTTTTTGCTAGAAAAAAATCCCAAAAGGAATGGATAACTATTTGCTGTCCTACTGGCTCAATTGTTTTTATCACATGAGAGTTTGTCTCTGATTCAAAGCTGCTTAATTATGTGAGGCAGCTAAAATGCTAATATGAAAATTTGAACTTTTTGTTTTACACTTTTGTATGATTTCAAAAAAAAATCTGCTTCATTTGACCATCTGTTAAATCTTAATCAGTCTTTAGCTGCTGTTTACTGGCAGCCATTGCTTTGACAGATAGATGCACTTATATTCCTAGGAAAATATTTTACATTTCATCCATTTTAAAGCTCTTGGTTTCATATCCTGTAAAAAGTTAGAAAGTAATACAAGTATATGTGTAGAAATAGGGGCTGAATTTAAATTGATTTGGAAAACAACTTGTTAACAACTTGAGGTCTTTTTTAAAAAGTCCTTCCTTTTGTTTGTAGCAACACGAAGCTGAAATTCAGCAGTTATCTGAAGCTCTGAAAGAAAAAACTAAAGAAAACAAAAGGCTTAAGACATCATTTGAAACTTTAAAAGAGCTGAATGATACTTTAAAAAAACAGGCAAGTACAATTTTAGACACTCATGCAATGGGATTTGTACTGCTATAAACTGTGCTTTTGAGAGGTTTTGTAGTATTTTATCAGGTGACAGTGTATGGGATGAAATCATAATGCTGATTCACTGAAAAAATACTAGGACAACAGTGTTGGATTTCATTGTGTGCATACATTAGTGGAAAACACTGTTCATATGCTCAGGTTCAAAGTGGAGTACTATGCTGGATATCTTCCTTGCATAAACTTAAAAAAATCATTTCTAGTAGTGCTGTGCCACATTGGTTTTAGATCATGATCTTCATTATCTGTTATTGATGTTCTGTGAGAAACTGGCCAACATTCAAACACAATTCACACCACTCTTGATACATGTTAGTAGTCTTTTAAAATATTTCTGCCTTCAAGTTTACAAATGTATGTTTTCATTGAAGTGCCTTAAAGTTTTATATGTTTTGGTTTTTGCTTTCCTCTGTAAACTCTACTTTTAAATGATCACATGGCGGCAATGGATAGGAGTGTATTTGTGTTCACTAGATCCATTATGTGAGGCTTAATGCAGTGATTCATCACTGTGGGTCATTAGAGTCCCAATTTCCAGAACTTCAAGCCAATCTGGGACCAAGTTTGCAGAGATGAGAACCGCTGGTTCAGAAGACATTTGTATGTCTATATATACACACGGAAGCTTCAGCTTGAAATGTAAAATGTCTACCTTTCATTTACAAATACACATCTTTCAAAAAAACAATTTGCTTGCAATCTGTGCAGGGAAAGAATGGTTGATACCACCTATTTGATTTGTGAGGTGGGAGGGGCGGCAGATGGGTATGGACCCATACCCTATAAGGCAGGGCTGTCCAACTTCTACCGGACCGGGGGCCTGACTTCCGGTCACTGATCACCTGGGGGGCCTTAGGGTCTGCCTCCGCCCCGGCTCCGCCCCTCTCCCGGCTCCGCCCCCTCCCCGCCCCCCTGCCCCCTCCCTGCCCCCTTCCGCCCCAAAAGGCTCCAGCCCCAAAAAGGGAGGCAGCTGCGCAGGCTGCCTCCTCCTTTTGTAGTATTAACATAACTCAAAAACCACTGGACACATTGCTGCCAAATTTGGCCACAAAACATACTAATACTAACCCAAGGAGGGACCATCAGTCAAAAAATTGCTTTTCTCATTTGGGAGTTGTAGTTGCTGGGATTTATAGTTACCACACAAAGAGCATCCTGAACTCCACCAATTATGGAATGGAATCCAACTTCCCACACAAAACTCCCATAACCAAGAGAAAATACTACAAGAGTTTGATGGGTATTGAGTTTTGGAGTTGTAGTTCACCCATATCCAGAGAGCACTGTGGACTCAAACAATGTTGGATCAGGACCAAACTTGGCATGAATACTCAATATGCCCAAATGTGAACACAGATGGAGTTTGGGGAAAATAGACCTTGACATTCTGGGATTTATAGTTAAAACACAATCGAAGAGCATCCTGAACTCTTGCAACAATGGAATTGAACCAAACTCTCTGGCATATTGAATTCTCATTACCAACAGAAAGTACTGAAAGGGTTTGCTTGGGAATTGACCTTGAGTTTGGAAGTTATAGTTCACCTACACCTAGAGAGCACTGTGGACTCAAACAATGATGGATCTGGACAGGAGAAGGAAGGAAGGAGTGGAAGAGAAGGATGGAAGGGAATGGAGGGAGGAAAGGGAGGAGGGAAAGTGAGAAGAAAGAAAAGATAAAAGGGTGGCAGGAAAGGAAGAAAGGAAGGTAAAAGAGGGGCAAGGGTCGCTCTTCCTGTTTGCTGCCAAGGGGGCGGGGCCCGAGGAAGGAAAGAAGGTGAAAGAGGCCCCCTCCCTCAGGAGAAGTGGAAGGAGGGAGGGGGAGTAATAGAAACCAAGGGGCGGGACCAAAAATAATAATAAATAATAATAGGGGTAAGGGGAAGAAGGATGAGCCAAGGCCTGGGGGGGAGAGTGTTGCGGCCCCAGGGCCGCCTGTTGGACAGCCCTGCTATAAGGTATATGGACCTGAATGATACCTTAAAAATACCTGCAATCTGAATGATGCCTGCAATCTGGGGCCTTTTACTTTGGAGATATGAAACCCCAAAACTCCCCATTGTAGTCCCCCAATTCAGGAGAAAAATGAGAGCCAACAAAGTATATTCTGCCAGGGATAGAGATACCTGTTTCAAAATTTGGCTTATTTTTCTACCCCTTTTTAGTTAAGTGATGTAAGTGAAGAAAACAAGAAGCTAGAAGTCCAGTCTCAAAGAGTACAAGCTCGCTTAGAGAATTTGCAGGTATTATATAATTTTGTTTCAAATGGTTTATCAACTTGGCAATAAACTATTCTTACAAATTTTCCTGTCCACTTGTCTTTACAGAGGAAGCATGAATTTTTATCAATACAGAAGTCCAAAGGAGCTTCCCACGCTAGCTTAGAGCTTAAAACTGTCAAACCAGAAAAAGCTATAGCACCATCAAAATCCTATAAGGTAAAACACGTACTGTTCAAGGACTGTGCTCCCAACCAGTGTTTTAAAGTCTTAAAGGGATTCTGTTGTGAAACTGTAGTGGTTGGTTCAACATGAAACAAGCCACTCATTTAAAGTTAAAAGGGGTTTCTTGGACTGTAAATATCAGACTGTTTATATGCATGTAGAAATGGTGGGTAGGGAGACAATGAATTTTATTATGGAAGAAAGTTGAAGTTAATTATCTTGGATGTTCTTGTCAAATACATTTTATCCCAATTTAATGAAGTGGAAATATCACTAGTTTGTTATTATGTTAAAATGTATTTTAGATTGTTCTTATTTGTTTAAGGAAATGCAGAGGTAGGGGAGCAACCAGACTCTTGAATTTCTCCAAGGAGGATTCTGACTATGGTTGAATGTGGAAGAAAATAGAAGGTTTGCTTTCTCAGAAGAACCTGCATCAAGGAGAACTAGAGCAGGGGTTCCCAAACTAAGGTTGGCGGGCCGATGCGGCCCTTCAAGGTCATTTACCCAAATCCTGCCCTAAAGTTTAGACCAGTGGTTCTCAACCTGTGGGTCCCCAGATGTTTTGGCCTACAACTCCCAGAAATCCTAGCCAGTTTACCATCTGGGGACCCATAGGTTGAGAACCACTGCTTTAGACTTAGGGTCACCCCTAAATCTGAAATGACATGAAGACAAACAACAACAACAATCTTAATTCACAACAAGCTTAATTCAGCTCAGCCAAAAGCAGGCCCATACATCCCATTGAAAGTCTATGTTGGTTAAAATTGTTATTTGTTTTAAATATTGTTCTTTCATTTTTTTTGCACTACAAATAAGATATATGCAGTGTGCATTGGAATTTGTTCATTTTTTCAAACTTAAAAAGTTTGAGGACCCTGTTTTACAGAAAGAAATCTCAGGAGAGAAAAGAACACGCTTATTTTTAGTCATTGCTTTGACGAATGTTTCCTTCATGCAAATCCAGTTAGGAAAAAAAGTTCCTTCTTCAGACTGGCACAGCAGAATCATCCGTCATCAGTCTTCCATGCCTGATGTGTGTTGCAATGTAGATTGCACAAATTGGTACGTGTGGTAGATAATAATCTTCTAGTACTGAACTTATTTTAATAAACCTCTCATTCTTGCTGTTGTTTGCAGGTACCTTTTAATTCACACATCTATGACCTTTTAACCATCTTAATGGACTGGATTTCAGATCAGCACCTGAGCAAATTGATAGTAGAGGAAGAGAAAGAAGACACTCACAAATTATCAGTTGCTTCCAACAAATACTATATCCAGGAGAAGTGTATCAAGGTAATTTTGTTTCAGAATCAATATTTTTCATTTCTGCATATTTGGGGTCTTATGTGTCTAATAATTTTTGATTGTCTGTTATTTACATTTGACAGACTTAATGCTTGGTACAACTTCAAGCATATCTGATGATTTGTCATTTGCACTTCCATTTAGACAGGCTGCTTAACCACATTTGGATGTGTTCCTAGCGAGGGTCAGACCTTTCAAATAAATGATGTCATTGTAGTATATTATATTTTAAAATATTATTTTAATACTAGGAAAATAATTATTTCTTATGTCTCAACTGCAACCCAAAGCTCATTTTTCTGGAAGTGAGGCCTCATTAGATGCAGTGAGACTTCCTTCTGACTAAACGTACAGAAGGCTGAATTCAATTTTCATTCCATCTAGAGTTCTCCCGATGAAATCAGGATTTACATTACTATTGATTAATAAATCTCATTCATTTCTGTAAATATTTTTTAGTTGTGACTAATAATTTATTTATCCCATGGATTTATGCTGTGACTTCAGTATAGACAAAGATATAAATATGTATGTAACCAACCTTTGGGTTTCTTAGATTTATTTCTTCTACATAATTAAAGCAAAACAGGTCTATTCATTCTGGTTTTTTTTAGTTTTTTAAATATGGTTTTATAGTTTAATTTGGTTTTTATGTTGCTTATTTAATACGTTTTTAATTTGTAAGTTGCCTGAAGTCCCCATCTTGAGAAGAAGGTTGGATATAAATAAGTTGACAACAGCATCAGTAACAACACCATAAAAACAGTGATGTTGAATCTGCTTTCAGTCAGTACGATATTGAAAAATGAAACAAGCAAATAAAAAAGTTGATTGTACATAACTCATGTACTAATTTTAAGTATTTTCTAGGTTGAAAGAAAAAACATCTGCACTCACTTTGACCAAATCTTGTATAAACATAAACCATTTCTTGTTATTCAAAATAAAAGCTGCTACTTTTATTGCCCGAAGGATTTAATCCATTTTTTAATTTTTAAAAAACCATCCTTGCCCCAAATTTTTTTTTTAAATATATTTTTATTTGGGTTTTGCAAAAATAAAACACAGTTGGGGAGGGGGAGGGGACAAGGGAGGATTGCCCCAAAATTTGATGGGAAAAGTGGTTTGTTTTGTTTTTAAGTGTTCCCAGTACCCCAGATAGGGTTTGGGATTGAATCAAAGGGAGAGGTCACTGTAGGGCAGAACAAGTTTCAGGGAGGTTGCTTCTAGGGATTGTTGGGCAAGCGTGGTATTGCCATTTTTTCATGTACAGTCACTTTCCAGCCCTAGGAAAGAAAGCGTCTCTGTGTACATTTGAATAAGCTGTACTGTAAAACAAATGCTGTAGTGCTTGCTGGAGTTTCAGTAGTGCAGATTTCCTCTTCAGGATAACATCACAATCACTTACATTACTATTAGTTTGTCAACAACCTTCTTTATGTAGTCCAGGAATGTCCTTCCTATGGACCATCTAAAAGCAGCAGGAAGCATTTCACAAAACAGCTGTTCAAGAGATAATTAAGGCACTTGCACTCATGACATGGGACTTGCCCACAGACTTCTGTCTGGTCACGCTGTTTGTTAGCCTGCTGCTACTTGTTTTTGGGTAACTGCCTCCAGAAGTAAACAGGGCTCTTATGCCAACAGCAGCTGACTCTGGCACATTGTTCCTACTTCATCTTGGAACAGAGAAAACATACAGTCAATAGCAACCACTTTCTGGGATTGGTGCTGCTTTCTCCTTTCCTAGTTGTGGTTTCAAAACCTCAACTATGGAAACCAACATACCGTATTTCATCGCATAATAGTCACCATTGCATAATAGTTGTACTCTTATTTTTGGGGTCCTGGTATTGCTATTGCTGTTTCCCACACATAATAGTCGCAACTTTGATTTACTGGTCCATCTGCTTACCCATCTGTCTGCATGCCCAGAGACCCACCTGCCTGCTCACTCGTCCATCACTCACTCGCTCATCTGCCCACCCATGCACCTGCCCATCCACAGGTCACTTTCCCACTGAATGTATGCCCTCACTAGGTTGCCTATCCATTTGCTGACCATCCCCTTACAGAAATGCTACTTGAAGTGGCGTTCTTGGAAGGGGGTGGTCAGTGAATGGATGCACATTTGAGTGGGAGGGAGGGAGGCTGCATTCTTAGAAGGGGCTGGTGAAATAATAGATGGGTGACTGAATTAGTGCATGAGAAAGTTCCCTCTCATTCACTGACTTGCTCACCCACACAGTCAGTGGTCCATCCATTTGCTGACCACCTGCTACCAAGAACGCTGCCTCAAACATGAGTGGCTGGGTAAGAAGTTATTTATTCATGATGATAATAATAATAATAGTGGTGGTGGTCCCAGTGGTGATCGGCACACTGGATGCAGTGCCTAAAGATCTTGGCCTGCACTTAAACACAATTGGCGCTGACAAAATTACCATCTGTCACCTGCAAAAGGCCATCCTACTGGGATCTGCACGCATTATTCACCGATACATCACACAGTTCTAGACACAGTCCTAGACACAGTGTTCGACGTTTGATCAGTACAACAGCCAGCAGAGTGATATTGTTTGCTGTGTTCTTACCTTGTTATGTTTCAAATAATAATGATGTTATTTCTTACCTGTCTCTCCTCATGGCTCGAGGCAGGTCACAACACAGCCAAAGACACACAAATTCTTTTAAAAAATCTACAAATACTTTAAAAAAATCTACAAACACATATATTAAAATGCAATTCCATAACAGATACATATCAAAGCATTTATATAAAATAGACATTAATCACACAGGACAGAGACCAAAATACAGGACATGAGTTTAAAATTCATGCTTTCAACTTATAGAGTCCTAATCTTTCAGTTGTGGTCCCTTTATGTTTCACAGTGCTTGCCTCTGGTTGCCGAACAACTCCAGTGGATGCCCTTTGTAAATCCAAACTTGCATTTTCATGTGGTTAAATTTCTTTACTGGACTGTAAGGCAGTTGGATGGAGGGATGCAGGTGAGCAATTCATATAATCTGTTTGAATTGAGATAAGTCTGTTTCTCTCGTGGAGATTTCTCCTTTTATTGATTTTATTGATTGATTTTAGTCTGGCCTATATGTTTACATATTAAGTAATTTTTTTCTAGTTTTGATGCCACTAACTTCATAATATTTTGCTTTGATATAGAATTATTATTCTATGACTAGAGGGCTGAGACAAAAAGTTTATTTTGCAGAGAAAAGTAGAATTCAAACTTCACGAGAACATTGCTCTTAAGAATTCCTTCTTGATTTTAGCAATGTTTTGTTATATTGTACATGATTTCTACCCAGTACTGCTTCATCTCATGTGCCAAGCTTAACCAATGTTACCTTACATTTTTCTGCTTTGATGCAAGTTTATGTAACTTGTGGAAATTTCATAATTGTTACATGAGCATTCAGTACAAATTTACATTAGGCAGCAATTGGATTCATCAGCATATTTTTATCTGAAATGCTAAATACACCTCCACTTCTGGCTCAGAACCATAGTTCAGAACATAATGCTGGCATATTGATTAATATACTGTACTTCATTAAGCCATTATTCTGTGACCTGTCATGTTATTGAACATTATTCGCTAATCACTTAAATTTGTAGCTATGTTGCTTATACGTTAAGACAAGTACATTATCTTTACTTTTATTTGATTTGGAGATTATTATTTACTTTTATTGGTCATGTAACAGTATGCAACAATGACATCAACATTGAGAAGACTGGGTGAAGAATTATTTAAAGGTGTTGTTGCTAAGGGAAATCAACATACTTCTGAAAGTGTTGCTGATACCAAATTAAAGTCAGCAGCTTTCTTCAAAAGCTGCAGTTTACCTTTAAGGATGGTGTCAACTTTAATTATAATCAAAACAGTGACACAAGGTAAGTTGTTGGGTTTTTTTTGTTGCTGTATATGGCCTTTCCCAATATGTTTGAAATGCCTATAAATTATAGAAAGACCCTAAGCTCAGTTGAGATGTATAGCTGTAATAGAGAAAGAAGGTAAAGAGAAAGATATAAGGTGTTTGCAATGATGCCTAGTTGCACAACTTTTTGGACTTTGTGTTGCCTGAGGCTTTCATGGCCAGAATCACTGGGTTGCTGTGAGTTTTCCAGGCTGTATGGCCATGTTCCAGAAACATTCTCTCCTGATGTTTCACCCACATCTATGGCAAGCATCCTCAGAGGTTGTGAGGTCTGTTGGATGCCTCACATAGATGTGGGCAAAACGTCAGGAAATAATGCTTCTGGAACATGGCCTTACAGCCCAGAAAACTCACAGCAACCCAGTTTCTGGACTTTGTTTCCAATCTAAAAGGACCACAAACATAAAGCACATATAAACCTAAGAAGAACACTACTGGATCAGGCCAAAAGGTTAGGAAATCTTACATTTTTGGGGCTGCGTCTAAAAGAATCCCCAATTAGCTAGTTTTCAAAAAATCTCCTGTCCCTATACAAGGAGATTCCCTGTGTTTGTTACTGTTTATGGCCAATAGTAATTGATAGACCCATTCTCTGAATATGTAAAAGGAAGCTTGTTTCCCAAAATATTTTCAACTGTCATCAAAATACTTAATATCTTTATTGATTTGCTCCTTTGTTGGAGTCATACCTTTCACCTTTCTCCCAAAGATGGGAATAAACCTCTATCTACACTCCTTATTTGGGTGCATAAGGCATGCATTTGCACTATAAAAATGCATAGTTCAAATAATGTGTAAATTGTGTTTTGCTTTTAAGTCACAGTGCAGTAGGGGGCATCCTAACTAAGGTTTTGCACATGCAGAAGTCATTCAATTTATATAACTGTTCCTGAAACATAGGAGTTTTATATTATTTACCTAATCTGTGTATTACAGAAAAGTTGCAATAAATCCAAAATTAGTGTTTATTATTTTACCAAGTAGCTTACAGGAAATGCATATAGATATGCATATGCATGCTGGTTGGAATGCAAACACATTCAAAAATAGTAAAGGAAACATTTTTTGATCAGATTATTTGAAAATCAAGATTGTTTGGAATTAATATAAACTTGGCATTTTAGGATGAAGTTGTAAATGCACTTAAGAGAAAAGCCTAACTCCAGTTGTCAGTCCAAGTTAGAATTCCACTTAATCAATGGAACTTAGTTAAGTGTAGATTTGTTTAAATAAGCAGTTCTGTTGATCCAGAAGTTAACTGTCATCAAGGTATGATAAAAGCAGCTAGCTAGTCTTGTTTGATTCAAGGTGAAAACCAGACAGCACCCCAATTGCAAGGAAGTTTTGGGGAAATAAATCCTTCACATCTTGGTTATGCAGAATAATTGTATGCTATTCAAAATTAAATGTAACATCAGTTAACATTTCATCTTGAAATTCTAAAGTAATGTTTCTTAAGGAAATTTTCAGCTTTAAGTTGAAAAGAAGAAGTTTTTTGCTTGGAGTCCCAGCAAAATTGCCAGGCAAGATCTATGCCGTTTGAATTTTTTATTTCTATTAAAAGGGCTGCCATTGTGATACAATATACTTCTTAATGCAATGTGCATTTTGAAATTTGGCAAAAACTTAATTGCAAAATATATCTTTAAACATTGCAATATAGTAATTTATTTCAGACTTACTTTAAATTCCTATCTTAAGAGCAGCTGTTTTAATTTGTAAAAGAAAAACCAGAAAAGTTACAGCTGTATTACCATTTTGAATCTTTGACTTGAATCTTCACAGTTAAAGGCATGATTAGAAATATGGAGATAGTGGAGTCATAAGGTCTTAGAAAGCAAACTTCATAACTCTCTGTGTTTCTTGTCCTTTTGGCTCCAATATCTCTGATATCTTTCTGTACATCATGTGCTTTCATAATTTATAGTATTGTCTTTTACATTTTGTGCTTAAGTTCTGTTGATACCAGTGAGTCTCCTGCAGGTAGAACTGAGTTTGAATTTGAAATTGTCCCCATCCCTAGCCTAAATTTTAAAATTAGGAAATAATACATTTCCTTATTCCGTACAATAAATATGATAAACCATATATTTTCCTTATTTTAGGCCTAATATTGTAAAGGTAAAGGTTTCCCCTTGACATTATGTCTAGTTAAATCCAACTCTGGCGGGTGGTGCTCATCTCTTTTTCTAAGCCAAAGAGCTTGCGTCATCCGTTGATGCCTCCTAGCTCATGTGACCAGCATTACTGCATGAAGTGCTGTTACCTTCCCACTGAAGCAGTACCTATTGATCTACTCATATTTGCATGTTTTCAAACTGCTAGGTTGGCAGAAACTGGGGCTAACAGTGGGAGCTCATCCCACTATCTGGACTCGAACTGCTGACAAAGGTCAGCAATTTAGCGGTTTAACCTGCTGCACCTCCAGGGGCTCAATATTGTAGGCCAGGATTATCTCATAATCCTATTTATCTCCTATCTCCAAGAGATCCTTGGGAGAGTCACCCATTCTGTTCAACCTAAAATACTTGCCTACTTCTATTGTTAATCTCTTCTGGCAGGCCTACCCAGTCGGTTTTTAAGCGTGAATTTTAAATTTGTGTACTTTAATCTCTGATTTGTGTATTCCAATATATATTTTATAGAACTACGTTTAGAATGTATCTTTTATAGAAATACATTTAATACATGTATTTATAGTATTTTAACAACACTTATGTGCTTTAATAATTCTGTAACCCACCATGAGGAGAGGCAGGTAAGAAATAAAATTACTATTATTGCTATTTATCTAGATTTTTTGCAATTTTTTCCATTCTGAAAATACTCCGCACAGTAACTGTCTACCAGTCTTTGCATTTTGGATGCTAGTTCTATCTAAAAGAAGAAGAAGAAATATCACACTGGCTGCAATTAGCATCAGTTTCAAATGGCTAACAAATTCTGTTACCTACTGTACTTTCTGGCATATAAGACTACTTTTATAACCCAGGAAAATCTTCTGAAAAGTTGAGGGTTGTCTTATACGCCGGGTGTCATCTTATAGGGTGGGTGCTGAAACTTCCGATCTGGACTGGAGAATCTGCGGTTGCCGCATATGGTGGGAGGAGCTCAAGAACGGTCGCAGCCGCATCCCCGTATGCGGAAACCGTATGAAAGCAGCAAGGGTGGCGCTATACAAGTACGGTAGAAGGAAATCCACTCACCAGAATTCGTGGAAAGAAGCGACTTAACATGGTCCCAGTGATGAGGTGAGGGGGCACCTCACCGGGAAGTTGTAAGGGTGGAGCAAGCTACAGGCGTATGGGACGCCCAGGGTATGGAAAAAAGAGATAGAGCAGCACGGTGCCCAGAAAAACATGCCTCTTTCACCCATCTGGCCGCCCTTGTATCCTGTTACTGTATCTCCTTTTCTGCCTCTCAGATCTCGCTTCTGAGGACTGTAGTGAAGCGGCGCAGGCACCCATGTGCAAGATCTGAGAGGCAGAGAAGAGGGTATGGTAATAGGAAAATTAACATATTGAAATCAAATCTGATTTTCTTAAAAATTTTATTTGGTGTGCATTGGAAGAGAGGTAGTCTTATACAACGAGTATATCCCAAACTCAAGATTTAAACTGGAAAAGTTGGGGGTCGTCTTATACACCCAGTTGTCTTATATGCCGGAAAATTTAGTAGTTTGAAATGATACTGTAATTGTCAAACGTTTAACATTTTGATATTGTTTGGTTTAATACATATATGACTAAATTACATATAACTGTTTATGTGGGTAACAATCATGAGGTACAATTTTAATATTTAAATTTAAACATATTTTCCAGCAGATTACTTGGCTCAAGCCTTTGATTCACTTTGCATTGATCTGAAGACAGATGAAGGAAAGGCTTTGTTTTTGGACTATGAAGCGGTGCCTATTATATTGAATCATATACGAATATCAAGTAAAGGCCTTCTTTCCAATGCCATCGATAGTTTACTTCAAATGACAACAGAATCTCGTAAGTACATTGAATCTTTTTGTAATACTTGTTTGCTTATTTTATGTAACTGGCTTAAAAGTATGAAAGTTGAAATTCATAGAATACTTGCTCATCCATTAAAAAATGAGAACTGTTTCCATCAAGCAAGCAAGCAAGCAAGCCCTCATACAAAGTTTGTTCCTCCCCTAATTAGGGTTTGTTAATTTTGAAGGCAGGTAAGTTAGTAAATAAATATATATTTTTAGGACATTACTTTACTTTTCCCAGTGAAATAGAAGATAAAGTGAGGAGGATATAAACATGTCAACTTCTTTTAAACACATTTTTACATGTTTAAAATTCATAACTCACAACTCACTTCATATAAGCATGAAGTGAGTTGAGTCAGATCTTTTTTTCCCTTTTTCAGGATATAGCTAACCTAAAATACTTAGTAACTTCATGTAAGCTGCTCTGCGTCCCCCTTTGGGGGTTGAGGAGGACAGGGTAGTAATGTTGGAAATAAAAAATAAATAAATAACAACCAAAAGGAAAATAAGAATATAGAACTAAGGCTCAGACACTGCATATAATAGCCCTGGGACTCAATGTGGTATACTGGTTTGTGTTTTGGACTCGGATTCTGGATGACTGGGGTTTACATTTTCACTTGGGGACCATTGGGTCATGCTGAATGACCTGGGGGAAGTCATATTGTTGTGATCTAAGAGGAAGGCAAGGCAAAATGTCTTTGTTCAAATCTTGCAAGTCAAACCTGTGATAGGGTGACCTTAAGCTTGTCATAAAGCAGAAATAACTGTTCATATTTCTAATGATTTGGCATCAGGATGTAATCATTATTTCACCTCCCCGTAATACATCCATGCCCATTTGTTATAGGCACCCTTGGAAATAAACCTCAGTGGCCTCATCAACACTGCCGTATAATGCAGTTTCAGAATGCATTGAACTGGATTATATGGCAGTGTAGACTCAAATAAGCCAATTCAGCGCAGTTCAGCCTGCATTATATGAGTCTACATTGACCATATAATGCATCTCAAACTGCATTGTATGGCAGTGTAGATGGGGCCAGTGTGGATATGCTCCTACTGTGCAATTTGAGCACTTCACAATTGGGAGTGTACATTTCCGTGCAAGCCTTACACCTATTTTAGTTTAAGGCCTTAATAAGGAGTGCAGTTCATGAATACTGGACGCTCCCTAAAGTCAGGCCTAGACACGTAAATCTAGAATAAGGCAGCTTTCCCTATTAATCTGAACCCATCTTACTGATAAACTCTTTGTTGTGTGAGGAAGTTTCTGAATGTTTAATACAGGCATGTTTTCTGTCTCACAGACTTGTATGTCCATCCATGTAACTATCTGCCAAGAGAAATTATATGTATTCAGGTTAGCTTTGCGCAGTTTTAATTTCAGAGATACTTATATGGCTGCTTGAAGGAATGATCTGTATCATATCCTTCAGTTTAAGTAACAGCATTGTCCAGGTTTTGGCTCCAGTAGGATGTAATCATACCTCTAAATTATTTGCTTCTGGTTGTACTCTTCCAGAGAGCTTAGAAAGATTTTCAGATGTGCCCACAGCCAAAGAGAATAATAATTGTTCATTAAAGACTACAGCTAGTTGAACTAAAAGACTGACTACTCTGTGCATTCCTATGCAAACTAACCTGCTAGATTTTCCACAGAGATAAATTTCTGCTAAGGACTCATCCTACGCTTTCTGCCTAGAGTGATTATGCTGTTTTATCTTAACCAGGAAGTATTTTGCTTTTTATCTTTAGCCCCCTACATGCTAATGTCAAGAGAGCCGTTTTGAACACTTCATCTGGTGTTGGAAGCACTTTCCCTTTATGTCAATCTCACAAAATGGCAGGAAGATGCAACAATTACTGTACTAGCTTTGACAAACTTTTCTGCAGCTCATACTGAACCTTCCCATCTACTTCCTTAACACTGTATGCATTATTTTGCTACTGAGCATGCATATGTTAGGCCACATATGATGCATGTTTTATAACATTTGGGCATATGTGAAACCTCTTTGTGCATACATCTAAATCACAACATAGGTATCATTAAAACAAGTGTGCTGTTAGCCCTATACAGACATATCCTAGTTAGCAAAGCTATTGAAAAAGAAACTCCTTTATACAAAGTCTTTTAATGCCTGTATTGCTCTCCCCATTTTTTTCTCATGTGCTATCCATCCAGGTTTTTATTACCATAAATAGGAAAAGAAGGATGGATGGTGAGAGAAAAAAACTTCAGCACCTTGTTTTCAGTAAATAATCGGATTCTGCTCTAGTTCATCTTACTGTTGCTCTGTTTGTCTTCACAGTCCCTTATTGCAAGGCTTCTTAAACCTTTCCCAAACACAACCCTTTTCAATATGAAAAAATGTTTATGCGACTCCAGGTATATATAGTAGGTATATAAAATAGGTATAAAAATTAAGTCTTGCTGAATAGGCTGCTTTTTCTTTTTGTGGAGTACAGCTGAAACATTTTCTGCAGGGTCCACTATAAACAGTGCACAATATTGCTAACAGATTTGTGTAAATGGGTGGGATCCAGAAACCTTTTACTGTTGTCAATTTTTTTGTGATCCCAACAAGGGGACCCAATTTGTGGTTGGGACCCACACTTGAAGTAGCTGTACCTTATTGTACATGTCTGAACAGCAAAACAGAGAAAAGAGTAGAAAAATTTCACCAGCAATGCCTAACAAGCATCTATAAGTAGGACCATCAGAATAGAAATCAAAAGGAAAGTGGAAACTGGTGAAAGAAAAAAAATCATCACTGGATGCATGTTGGAAGAGTCCTTCAGCCGATCTCTGTAAGACTCAAAATGTTTTAATTTACTCATGTAATGCTTAATTGACCTGGTTGTTTCATTTCACATGTGCTGCTTTTTGTTTGGCAAAGAAAGATTGCTGAAAAGATTTGAACCTGTCCCCATTCTTTATTATTTTTGCTTCTGGTATTACATTTACTCTTAAAGAAATAATGGCCAAGAAATATATCTACTTCATTAATTGAGGTATATCTGTATATTGTGGTGAAGAACAAGTTTATACATGTACATCAAAAGCATAATGTAGTTTTCTCTGCAGCTGGAGAACACTCATGGAGATAAAGAGAGGACGAAGCTGAAAAGACTGAAAAGCAGTGGAACTGAGTTGAGTGTGAAGGATGGAATAGGAGAGGGGGGGGGGATTATTGAAAAGAAGAAACTTCACAAGTTGTGCTTCATGTAGCACATAAGGAATCATGCTGGTGAAGACTAATGTAATGGTGTTTTAATTCTGTCAAAGGAAAAAGCTCCCCTACTGCTGAAACAGCTTTGGCAGACTTTGATGGAGTCTTCACCATATTCTTCTCCTTGCATAACCCCATTGGTGCACAAAAAGGGGGACATTATGGAGGTGGTAATTTGGCCATGAGGAAGGTAAAGTTTCAGAAAGAAGGGATATTGCAGCTGTGACATCAGGGTGTACTACAGCCCTCCACTCCTGGTCAGAATGGAAGCAAGGACCACCAGCAAGGATCACCATCTGTTTTTGTTGCACTCTTCCTGGCACTCAAGCTGCAGTCAGAAAGATTATGAATTATCCCTTCATGTTTAGTGGTGCACACCACAACCAACAGTGACACTTTCCCCCCACCTTTTCATTCCAGTGCAGGACAATGATAGTAGTGGCCTGGGGGGGCTGGCCTGTTTAAGCCATCTGTTTATTGCAATTGCAATGCTTTCAGCATTACCACAACCTGCATGGCCATCAGCATGTTCAGCCTGACCTGCAGCATGCCCCCTTCTTTGAAGGAGGAAGTTCAGTTACAATTTATTGAGTTATTATTGGAAAGGAGATGGCACATTCTACTAGGGTAGCTCCTAATTTTGCAGTATTTTCCAGTAATGCCACCACTATTGATATTTGCAAGACAGCTACCTGTCTGGACTACTCATCTTCATCCAACATCACAAGAATGAGAATGGTGCCTATCTAATGCTTCATACTCTTTAAAGAAACACACTAGTTTTGGGTTATTCAAGATAACATATATGAATATACAGATATAGGAATTTGTTCACTAGTTTTTATTGAGTATGGATTTGCACAAGCTTCTCATTAAAAATTTAAGAGGGCTGTAAGGTGTGTAAATGTTGGAATGCTGCTGCTTTATTGTACACGCTAAAGTGGTTGCTAGTAATGTCACTGCATTTTGAGTTTGTAGTGTTTATATTTTTTCCAATAAGAAAATGGAAGTAATAATAAACTTTATTTGTACCCTGCCACAATCTCTCCAAAGGGAATCAAGTGGCTCACAGAAGCACTACGAAGTGCCGCAGTCAAAACAACGATACACAAGCATAAAAAGTAGTATGCAAATTTTAAAAACTTACAGGTTCCTGGCTTTGTGAGGGTTTCTGGCATAGGTTCTAATTGGACTTATTCCTGCAGAATGTTAACTCTTTGAAACAGCAGTACAGGTGGTGTTTGAAGAGGTAATCAGTCACATCCTTTCTTTTAAAGGACAGGTATGAAGTCATCTTGAAGAGAGGCATTTGAAGTTAGGAGAAATAATTTGTAGCTTATGTGGGATAAGTAGTGAAGTTTGTCTTTAAAGCAATCCTTGTCCCATCCCCTCCCTTCTCATCCTGCCTTTGTACTCTTATTTCTGATTATCTCAAGTTCTCTTTCTCTTCTGCCTTTAAAGCAGAGTGGTAGAGCTCAACGCATGGACAATACAGTGCTGTTTTCTATAACACAAAGCAGAGCATGGCTGTCTGAATACATGATTTGAGTTGTCTTAAAGCTTTCAGTCTATTATCTTTTAATAAAGACAGGATTTGGTTATTACTGTATATTGATGGACTCGTGCAAGCCGAATAGGGTAGGAGAGTGCAGAAACTGTCTTGGTAGGTTCAAACCATCTTCTGAAATGCTGCCAGATCTTCCCTCATGATGCCTCTTCCTCAGCTGTTTCTCAGTTTTGGTTAGTCTGGGAACTGTCTTTCATGCATTAGTGAATTCAACATTGGCTGTTTTGTAATATGTTCTGTATGAGACAGAATTTGAAAATGATGAGAAACCCCACCATAGATCTTGACAGGTACAGATTGGTTTTGAAACAGCTGTACACCAATGTGTTTCCAGGTGTGTTTTCATCTTCAAAACATTAAATGGCTTGGAAATATTTTAAGGAATGCATTGCCTCACATCCACATCCAATACACTTGTTTTGGACCATCTGCCACATCATTGCTAGTCATTCAAAAAGTATTTCCTTGTAAATCTCAGTTAAATACTCAAATTGAAATATCTCAGTGTATAAACTTCAATATATATATTGAAGTTTATACACTTTAGCCAGCAGGGATTCCCCTTCCTGCAGCTTCTTTTGCCATTATCTTACATCAATGATTAGTGATAAGAGTCTGTATAAAACAGTGGTTCTCAATCTGTGGGTCCCCAGATGTTTTGGCCTTCAACTCCCAGAAATTCTAACAGCCGTCAAACTGACTGGGATTTCTGGGAGTTGTAGGCTAAAACACCTGGGGACCTACAGGTTGAGAACTACTAGTTCAAAAGATAAAACAACTCTGAAGAGTTCTGGTCTGCAGTCTGAGAATACTGCATGGAGCTGAACTTCTGCTTTCTTAGCCAGGAAAGCTTCTGTACTGAGGCTTACTTCTGAAAAAGCAGGCATAGAATTGAACTGCCTCTTCCATAGTTGGCGAGAAAGTGTCCACATTAGTAAGAATTACATATATCTGGGACTGGCCATTTGCCTTTAATCAGTCCATTCTCTGGCCCACCCGCAGTTAAGATGCCAAGACTTCTTTCAAATTGAAATTCAGTGACTGGGTCCAGTAATATTTCCCATCTCAGGTTTAAAACACTTGTGAAAGTAATATGGATCTGTTCATAATAGATGACATTATATAATAATATGAATTAGATTATTTTGTTATTATACATATATACGTGTGTGTGTATATATCAAATATCTTTTTATCTTTGCTACATAATTTTAAATGACTGTTTACAGGTTGGATATTTTTGCAACCAGAAAAGGCTATTTTCAAATAATCCTGAATCTTTTATCTTGAAGAGCAAGCCATGAGTATCTATGAAAAATAAAGTCAAAGACATCAAATAAAATCAAAGATGTGTTAGTCTGGATCAGTATGCAAATCAGTATGCAAATGTGCTACAAGACCCCTTTGCATACAGTATATACAATAATTGTTAAGTTCTAGGAAACATGAACATTTTGTGATAGGGACTTCACAAAACATTTGAAGGGAAAATCCTACTACCAAGTCATTTCCTTATAAAATTTTTGTATTGTTTAACATAAAGATAAAAATGAATGGGGTACCAGTTTTTGTTTTATAGGAAACAAAGTGTTTTTAAAATCATAAACAGTGTATGCCACTAGTATTTGTGGTTGCAAAGATCCATGTTTTGAATGTTGTGTCTAAGTGTATCCAGACTCGGGTCGCTGCAATATTCATGACCTTTTTTAGGACAAGTTTGTGAAACTACGATATTAAGCTTCTTTATACTGAAATTCTGACACATTTCAGAATTCTTTAGATAAAAGAAAACCCTCAGTACTTCAGTTCATTCTTGTTAAAGAAAAAGACATCCAGTAACAGGATTGTGTAGAAAAAATAACTTATGTTCATTAGAAAAGATAAGACATTGAAAAACATGTGCTTCATGTGTATGTGTGTGTGTGTGTGTATATATATATATATTTGTGTGTGTGTGTGTGTGTGTGTGTGTGTGTATATATATATATATATATATATAAAATGGACTGATTTGCAACCCTACTGAACTGCTCATTAATTTGATTAGGAAGTTTTATTTGGTACTGATCCAGGGAGATTCAGTCCAGGAAGGAGCTACTTATCTCTTTACACATCCACCCCCTAATTCTGTTGTTGAGGCATTGCTGAGTAAAGATTGAAAGGAGTGTCACTCAGCTGCTCCTGACAGGGCAAACGTTAGGACATTTTAGCAGCGCCCTTACTCTTCATCTACCTTATCAATCAGTGTGGCAACCAGGCTGGCCTGCATGTCTTCATATCAAAAATGTTTATGGGATAAGATTCTGGCTTTTATCCCATATTTACCTGCTGGGCACAAGAATGCAATTGCTGGCAAGCTACTCAGATTTAGAACACTGTGATGGAGTCTGCATGGGTGCAAAATCCCATTGGTTTGAAGGCACATATGTCCCCTCAAAGAACCACACCTGCACATAAGTAACCTGTTCTTATCAGATAGAATAGCGGGATATGGACAATAATGCTTCTGCTATGTTGTCTTCAATACTCAGTTGTTTTGCTTACAACCAGCAAGATGGAGAAGGGGTACCTCTAAACTGTACTGTTCTTGATACCTTTTCTTCCCCGTTTCATTTATATGGTGCTCCACTGCCTTCCCATGAAGTTAGTTACAGCTCCCTCAACTATGCGATATTTGTTCACTGAGACTTTAAATTCCTCTTTTCTAGCTTCTGTTGGCATTCAAGCAAAATATGAAATGATACTAGTTGGCTAATATTAATATGCATACAATACTGGCTTTATCTCATCCATGCTAAAATCTAATTGTCATAATCGATCCCTTTATTTTACAGGATTTTTGCGTCGGTTTCTAGAAGCTTGTAGTAGCGAAGCATTTTTCCGTACTTGTTCAGTGCTTCTTCGAAATCCTAAACTGGATACGCAGATACTGGAAAAACTCAGCATTCTACTGCAAAAGCTCTCCAAAATTAAGTGAGTCTTTTACTTTTTGGAGAAATGTAGTTTTTAAACCATCTATCATTTTTGTGGGGTCAAGTCATAATTTATGCAGCATAGAAGACAACCTGTGTTAAAACTAACTAGAAAACAGACACAGAGGCTACAAAACAAGTCCGATAGCAGTCACGGTGAGGCAAAAAAAACCCCAGCAAAGTACAGATACCTGAAAAAGCATAGGTGGATGGACTCCCAACTGGAATTGTGGCCAGCCAATCACAGTATTCCAACTCCCTTTTAGGATGACTTTGTCAACATCTGTTCAAATCAAGGTTTTCCAGACCCTTTTTCTACTGAAGTCCCATATCTCTTCCCCCAGGAATCTAGGAATCCAACATTAAATGTGCGGGGAAATTGGGAGAGCAGTGTTACACAGCCTTGTTTTATGTTCATGCACAACATTCTGAATGGTGACCGAAAGAAAATACAGTCATGAAAAATTATGTAGTATATTTCTTTTTGTCTTCTT
Organism: Anolis apletophallus; assembly: GCA_030556195.1. Lineage (NCBI taxonomy): Eukaryota > Metazoa > Chordata > Lepidosauria > Squamata > Anolidae > Anolis > Anolis apletophallus. Next base: position 85,590,449 of record JARBWK010000004.1, read on the forward strand.
CCAACCTGCCCCTCCCCTCCCCAGCACACAGGCAACCATACACTATCTGTTGGTGACAAAAAAATAGCAGCATTTTCTCCTTTGCAGTAGTTCCAAAACTCCGGTCCCTAAATATTGTTTGGCTTCAATTCCTAGAAACTCCAGCCAGTAATCAAGGATTCTGAGTGTTCTAATCCTATAATACACACACCGAGAACTTTCAATATTTCAATATCATAATTCAGTGATATAATATCATTAATACATAACAAGTACAAAATTCAAAATTCCAAACGCCCGGGATGGGCTCCTACCCTTAGCGGGGGTTATTCAAGGTAAGTCCAAATGGGTATATTAGTCCGTAAAAGAGTGAGTTTTGAGGAAAAATATTGAGGGTTGTAGTGGAGGTCCCGGGGTAACGAAGCTGAATCCAAACGCCTGTGAGTGTCTTCCAAGAAGATGGGGATGAAAACAATTTGCAGAAAGGAGTCAAGGTGCTGGGCGGCTTAGATGTAGTAAATCACAGCGATGCAAGGGGGGAAATCCCGTATCACTAAGTCCGTCCAAGAATCAAAGGACTGTGGAATCCGGGATATTGTGAGGTATTTAGAATTCCCTACCAGAGATTGTCAATATCTTCTCAAATTACAAATCTCCGGATTCCACAGGATTCAAGCATGTCATTTACAAAGGTATCAAAATGGTGTAATATGAAAGAGACCCAAGACTGGGAACCACTGTTGAGAGATAGTCAAGCTAATATTTCTCTACTGTATAACATTCTTGAAAAAAATATTTTTCAGGAGCAATAAGAAGATGTTTGAATTGTTTACAATTCACCTGATGATCCAAGAACTACAGAGGACAGCACACCCAGATCATGCTTTTTTATGTATTAACCTCAATTCAATTCTCTTTAATTTGGGTTTGACAAAAAGCCACCATCTTTCAAATAGTCTAAACCAGCAGCAAGGTGCATTGAATTGATGTTTGTTTCTTCTAGCTGCTCTAATAGATCATTTGAAACACAAGTAGAGTCTTTTTGAGGAGGCCCTACTATTTGTATTAAATCAACAATTGATTGTTTTACCTTTCTGTAAACATTTTAATAAGTTTTACAACATTGTCGTGATTCACCAGTTTTCTGAATCAATATGGAACACCCTTATTATAAAGTAGTCCTTTACCTGGTAAGACAAAGATGATTAACTGTTGTAGCCTGGGAATCTGGAGCAGGGTGTGTGTGCACTGAATAGTCAGTCCTATTTGCCGAAAAAATCCTCAGCACTAAATGAGAGGATGTTCCAACAGCTCCAGTAATAACTTGAAATCTTTGGTCAGCATCTTGTTAAGAAAATACAGGCATGATTGGCAGAGAAGCCTTGGAAAGATGGGCTGAGAGCATCTCATCAGCCTCCTACCACAAGGGGATTACTTTCTGAAGTTCTTGGAGATATTCCAGCTATCATCACTGGCTTCTTTAATGATCCCATCCTTAAAGCTGTATCGCTGAATTCCCATAATAGAAACACATTTCTTTTGATACGAGAACTTTTGCAAAGTATTCTAATTTCTGTATATTTGGCAGGGTAAACCCCAGTTACTGAAATCAAATCCTGGATAATTTGACCCTGATCTATGTTATCTTACTTCAATTCTCCAGCATGGACAAAACATACATAGGGGCTGCTGTGTATTGGTCCCACAGCTTTTTCTGACAGATATTCTAATTTTTGCTGTACCAGAAGAGCAAATACCCAGATGTTGATAAAGTAATAATGTAGATTATGTGACCTTAAGATATTGCTAGATTTCATCTCCTAGCATTCTTCCCTGGAAGTTGTAATGCAGCCATCACTGGAGAACCATGTGATCTTCACCTTTGACCTGTTTACTTCAAATATGTGTAGTTTTCCTGTCAACTTTATTTTAAAACTTTTTTGCCATACATTAAAATATAATTTTAAACTGTAGACTTGTATTTAATTTTGTATTTGCTGAAATTTTATTATAGAATAATTTCAATGAGTACATGTTAAGGGTAAGGTTTTTTCCCGAGTCTTGCAGTATGAGGTGGGTTGATTATCCTACACTATCATTTTAGTGTAGGATATAGAAGTTTCTTCTTCGTGGTCTCTGTGAATCACCCAATTGTGTGAATTTACAGATTACCACTTCAAGAAATTCAAGGCCCTTCCACACAGCCATATAACCCAGAATATCAAGGCAGAAAATTCCACAATAGCTGATATGAATAGGGTTATCTGAGTCTACACTGCCATATATGCCATTTCAAAGCAGAAAATTGGGGATTTTATTCAGCTGTGTGGAAGGGGCCACGGTTACAGGTAAGCAACCTGTCTTTATTCCTTCAACCAATTATTGAGTGAGTAGGATTTATAAAATTGGTAATCTATTTGAAATCTACCCTATTCTGTTACATATGTTGTATCTAGAACTGTCAGAGAATATTGTGAATACAAATTACTAAAGGATTGGTTCATTTCAAATGTACATGGATTGTTATTTTTAAAATTACATATAATATCTTGTCTAAAATCTGAAGCATTGGAGGCAGGCCTACATGTTTCTGAAATTACATAACATTTCTACCATTTTTTAAAAAATACCCTCCATTCTCCTAGCAGTTGCTGTTTCTCCTTCGTGTGGTCTGTGAAATGCACACAAGTGGGTTTACTCCCGCGCATGCGTAGAATCTCGGACATACTAGCTAAAATTAAAGATTTACATATGCCCCTCCCACTCCCCGTCCCCCCTCATCCCCCAATGTAGCTAGCCAGGCAGTTCCTTTTCCGCCTAGCCAGCGAAAGGATCTCCGACTACTAGCTCCTGTTAGAAGTCCACGGATTGCTTCGACTATTCAGATAAGGATAGATAAAATGTCTTCTTTATCTTTTAAAAGGTGCTCTGACTGTGGAGCAACCTTGCCCCAAGAGTATCGACATGCTAAATGTCTCCTCTGTTTGGGAGATTCCCACATTCCCCAGTCCTGCAAAATATGCAGGTCTTTTTCTAATAGAACCCTGAAGAACAGGGATTCTAAGCTGAAGGCCTCCCTTTTTGAACAGGCCTTATTCTCTTCAGAGGCTGTGCTCCCGCGCTCTGTGAGCCAGCCCTCTCTGCTTTCGGGGACTGAAAATCCCAGCCCCTTGAGTGCTATGTCTGATGGTGCCATCCGTGAGTTGGCCCCTGGCCCAGCCATCGAGCCACTCCGGAAGAAAAAGCAAAATGACAAGCCTAAAGCTGCCAAGAATGGCAAACAAAAGGAAAAGGCTAAGGAGCCTCTGGCTCAGAAAATTTCAGGGCAACTGGTTGGTCTGCGGCCCTCCAGCCCCTTGACTATGGCACATAATAATGTGAGGCAACTGGCTGGCTCTGCGCCTCCCAGCCCTCCTTTGACTTTGTGTGCAACAGACGCACTCCAACTTTTTGAGGAAGACAGCACTGGATTTTCGGGGGTGGAAATTCCCCCTCACCTCCTTCCCGGTCTCCTGCTCTCCCCAGGATCCGAGCCTTGTCTTCCTCCGCCCCCTCAGCTGTCGGTTACCGAAGAGGCGCCCCACGTGGAGGCCAGCGCCACGCGGCCTTCCCCTTCCCTGCCTCACCAGGCTGCCTCTCCGTCACCGCGCGCCTGCGGGGGGCGCGCTCCAGCACCTTCACTTGCCCCGGTCTCCGAGAAGCGCCATGTGGAGGCCAGCGCCACGCGGCCCTCCTCTTCTTCCCTTGCTTCAGCCCCGGAGACCGAGCAGCGCCACATGGAGGCGAGCGCCACACGGCCTCCCTCCTCTCTAGCTGCTTCAGCTGCTGCTGTTTTCCCGCCTCCAGAAGACGCGCACTCGCTCCTGCAGCAGCGCGCGGCTGTGCAGCGTTCCCCTCCAGATCTGGGCTTCCACCTGGAGGATTTTGCTCACCCTCGGTCACGGAGCCCTCTGAAGGAGGGCTTCGGTGACCGAGCTTATCCCTGGGACTCCCCTTATGGGTATCCTTATGGATACCCCCCCCCTTATCCTCCTCCTTTCCCTCACTACCCCTTTTATCCCCCTGAGCCTTATCCCTCAGAGTATTTCCGCTATCCGTGGCCTCCTGCCACCTCGCAATCCATGGCACCTCCTTATCCTTCCCTAGCCCCCGCCCCCCCAGCCCCTCCCGCTCAAGCCCCTTCTCTCCCAGTTGCTGCCCCTTCTCAGTCCCCCCCTCACCTCCCAGCTGATGACACTGAGGTGGATATGGAGTCCACTTCTGATGCGACTCCCATTCCCCCATTGCCTGAACCTGAAGTTGATCCCCAGCAGGCAGAAGAATACAAGAAATTCTCTGCTTTGCTAATAAGACTGGCCAGATCTTTGGGCATACAACCTCTCCAATCTGAAGAAGTGCTACAGGACCCATATTTTACATCGGCTGAGCAACAGCAAACTCAGCAGTCCACCATGTTACCGACCATTCCTTATTTGGTCAAGTTATTAAAGGTCACTGGTGTTGCCCCCGCGTCTGTCCCCAGCACGTCCAGACGGGCGGAGAATTTATATAGGATTGACCTGTCCACCACCCCGTGGCTGGCCAGGCTTCCAAAAGTGAACTCGATTGTGACTGACGCCCAGCCTAAGCCGAACCAGAACAACCAGGCCGCTCCTTCTGACAAAGAAGGAAGAAAGCTGGATGCGATGGCCAAGAAGTTTTACTCCTCGGCGTGTCTGTCAGGGAGAATGGCACATTACGGAGTATATATGAGTGTCTATCAGTCCTATCTCTGGGGTAAGATAGGGCCGTACTTGGACCTCCTCCCAGTGTCCGAACAACCTATGGCAAAAGCCTTCCACCAGGAGGCGCTCACGTTGGCCACTCTCCAGAAGGACCTGGCTAAACATGGAGCAGATACTTCGGGCAAGCTTATTGCTGGCTCAGTGGCTCTTCGGAGACATGCCTGGTTACGATCCGCGGCGTTGTCCTCCAACCAACGCGCACTGATCGAGAATCTCCCTATGGATGAGGCTGGTCTCTTCAACCCTGAGACGGATTCTCAGTTGGAGCATTCTCATAAGATGAAGCAGACGCTAAGCAAATATAGCCATCAATCCAACTCTTCCTATCAGCCATACAGACAGCGCTGGCGCCCTTACTACCACCAGCCCTTTCGTGGGTACTACAACCCCGCCCCTCACAGAGGAGGTCAACGTCCGCAATTCCCCTCGCAGGGATACAAGCGTCCAGGTGCTCCGTTCAGGGGTCAGTACCGAGGTGGTAGAGCCTCCAACAATAGAGCACGCCGTTTCTAACCTGTTTCTTGACAGGCTAGCTCCTTTTCTTTCAGTTTGGCAGTCCATCACCACCGATAGGTGGGTTTTGGACATTGTCCACCGAGGTTATGCCATAGAATTTGATGCCCTTCCACCTCTTGGCAAACCTGTTTCCACACAAGCTTCCCCTGCGTTATTGCAAGAGATTGACGCTCTCCTGCTCAAGGGAGCCATTTCCCAACCCCATCCCACCAACTCCAGTTTTGCTTTTTTCTAGATATTTTCTAGTGGACAAGAGGGATGGTGGTCTACGGCCCATTTTGGACCTCCGGGAAGTCAATCAATTCATCAGACCACGTAAATTCAGGATGGTCACTCTCCCCTCCATCCTCCCTTTCATCCCGAAGGGAGCATGGATGGCCACTGTTGACCTTAAGGACGCCTACTTCCACATCTCGATTAGGCAGTCCTACAGAAAGTACCTCACCTTTATGGTGGACGGGGCCCCTTATAGTTTTAATGTCCTGCCCTTCGGCCTTTCCACGGCCCCGAGGACCTTTACAAAATGTATGGCGGTCGTCGCCTCCCACCTTCGCCAGCAGGGCGTCACAGTTTTTCCTTATTTGGACGACTGGCTTTTTTGCGCTGGGTCATGTGACCAACTGTCATCTGATATTGGTTATGCCTTATCTCTTTTGCAGAGCCTGGGACTGGTGGTCAACCGAGAGAAATCTCACCTCTCTCCTGCCCGTACGGTGCAATTCATAGGTGCGGTCATAGATTCTGTGTCCCAGAGGGCCTACCTCCCAGAGGATCGCTTCCTCAATCTCTGCCGCTCCATCCAGACCATCCAGACCACTCGTCGGTGTTCCGCATGGACTGTCCAGTCTATCCTTGGTCGTATGGCGTCCACCACGAACGTCACGGCCTTCGCCCACCTCCGCCCCCGCCCCCTCCAGTCGTGGTTCCTTTCTGTGTTCCAGCCAGGACTGGACAGCCAGAACATGCTTCTCCACCCCCCCCCATGTCCTACAGTCCCTGTCATGGTGGACAGACAGATCCAATGTGTGCTCGGGCCTTCCTTTCTCCCCTCCACAGCCATCTCTGTCCCTGACGACAGATGCATCTTCCACGGGGTGGGGAGCTCACATCCAGGACCTAACCATCAGCGGTCACTGGTCCCCCCAGGAAAAGAAACTCCACATAAATGCCCTAGAGCTCACGGCAGTGGAGAAGGCCCTTCGGTCATTTGTGACAGTAGTCTCCAACCAGGTAATTCAAGTCCTAACGGACAATACCTCGGTGAAGTGCTACATAAACAGGCAAGGGGGTACCCGTTCACCCACTCTCCTCTCCATATCTCTCCGGATATGGGAGTGGTGCATTCTTCACGACACGTTCCTCCAGGCCATCCATCTCCCGGGCCTCCAGAACACCTTGGCCGACTCGCTGAGCAGGACGTCGTCCACCACTCACGAGTGGCAGCTCAGTCCCCACCACTTCCTCTCACTAGTCAGACGTTGGGATACCCCCCAAATGGATCTATTTGCATCACACCTCAACACCCACTGCCGCAGGTATTGTGCAAGACTCCAGCCTCACGCATCCCCAGATTGTCTAGGGACGCATTCCTGTATCATTGGTCCCCGGGTCTCCTGTATGCATTCCCTCCACTTCCACTTCTCTCCAGGGTGGTAGCGAAGTTGTTGTCCGACAACTCGGACTGTATTCTAGTAGCCCCTTGGTGGCCTCGTCAGCCGTGGTTCACACCCCTTCTCCAGGCCTCTCAGGGAGACTTCCTCCGTCTGCCACTGGACCCCGACCTCCTCTCCCTTCAGCAAGGCCTTGTCCTACACCCGGACCTTCCATCTCTCCACCTCACCGCGTGAGGACCAGGCCCTGTCCCACCTCTCCGACCCTGTCCGCCTGATAATCCAGGCAGCTCAGAAGGTTTCCACTAGGAGGGCATACACATATAAGTGGAACAAGTTCCGCGAATTTGTCCAACCACTGGGCTACTTGCCACAGTCGGCTCCCGTCTCTGTTGTTCTAGACTTCCTGGTCCATCTCTCCACTAAGGGCTTTACCCTCTCCTCCGTTAAATGCTATTTGGCATACCCTGTCCTGGTACAGGAAGAAGTTTGGCCTCCCGTCCCTGTTTAGCGACCCCTTAGTGGGCATGTTTTTACAAGGTTATAAGAAATCTTTCCCTCCTGTCTCCCCTCCACCTCCGTCTTGGAGCTTGGAACTAGTCCTCTCACAACTTTCCAAGCCTCCCTTTGAACCTATGGCAACCTGTCATATCTCCCATCTCTCTTGGAAGACTGCCTTCCTTGTGGCCATTACTTCGGCCAGGAGAGCGAGCGAAATCACGGCGCTCCGATCTGATCCCCCCTTCATTCGGTTCCATGAAGACAAGGTGGTCCTCCGGACGGATGTCACTTTTCTTCCCAAAGTTATTTCCCACTTTCATATGACTGAGGACATTGTCCCTCCGACCTTTTTTCCCAAGCCGTCATCTCCTCTGGAAGTTGCTCTCCACTCCCTTGACGTTAAGAGGGCTTTGTCTTTTTATTTGCATAGGACAGCTCCTCATAGAAAATCCCCCAAGTTGTTTCTCAAGTATAGGGAAGATTCCCTGGGACTTCCTCTTTCCTCCCAACGTTTAGCCTCTTGGATAGTCCTGGCAATCCGACTGGCTTATAAGTTAGCCCGTAGAGAATTGCCTGTTGGCATTAAAGCTCACTCTACGAGGGCTGTTTCTACATCCCTAGCGTTTATGCGGGGTGTTCCTGTTGACCAAATCTGCAAGGCTGCTGCATGGGTGACCCCATCAACGTTTGCAGCTCACTACAAGCTCGACGTTCTCGCGAAGAAGGATGCATCCTTTGGCAGAGCCGTCCTGTTTTCCTGTGTGGCATGACCCACCTCCAAGGTACATAAGCTTGTTAAGTCACCCACTTGTGTGCATTTCACAGACCACACGAAGGAGAAGAATAGGTTGCTTACCTGTAACCGTGTTTCTCCGAGTGTAAGGTCTGTGAAATGCACACAGAACTCCACCCGTCCTCCCCTCTGATGTCATGCCTAGGTTCCTGCTGCTGTCTGGCGGTAAGGAACTGCCTGGCTAGCTACATTGGGGATGAGGGGGGCGGGGAGTGGGAGGGGCATATGTAAATCTTTAATTTTAGCTAGTATGTCCGAGATTCTACGCATGCGCGGGAGTAAACCCACTTGTGTGAATTTCACAGACCTTACACTCGGAGAAACACGGTTACAGGTAAGCAACCTATCCTTCTGAGCAATAGCTTTTACAGGCATTGCAAAAGAAAATGGCATTTCTGTTTCTAAAAGTTAAAGAAACTGATAGCTGAAGAAAATATTTGTGGGACAAAAATTATATTATAGATGGGGGGGGGGTCTTAGTTTTACTAAGGATGACTAGGTTGTTCTCTGCATACCACAGAGCATGTGTCTTTTTCTGTCAAGGGATAGATAAATGCTTTTGATTTACATTTTTTCCACACTTGTTTTCAAAATGAAGGGAAACATGTCAATGAAAAGACATTGGATAATTTCAATCTTTCCACGGCAAAAGGTGGCTTGACTCCATAAACTCCAGAAATCGGTCCTAGATTTCATATGCTTAATGCAAACATTCTTGAGAGTGGCAATTTGCATTGTGGGATGATTTCAGTCCAAGCCCACATAGGTTGAAAACCAGAGGCATGCTTATTTAAGTGGCTCATTTTCTCATTTTATGCATATGGGTAACCTCCATAATAAATATTTTGTATGAGAACACTGAGTTAATTTTTCCCATGCCTTTAGAATTTATGAGACTGGCATACAATTATGAGTATAAATGTAATTGTGCCACCCACTTTCTAACATGGAGGTGCAAGGATATTATTTCTGCACTGTAAGTACACACACAGCCTGGGACAAAGAAAGGTAAAATGGCTAATATAATATAATAGTGATTAGACCATGTATGTATATGTAATTAAACACTGAGTAATAAAAGCTGTAGCAATTGGAAGTCTTGTTGTGTGTGTCATGTCTTGTTTGGATGCACATCCATGCTAATTATAATATGAAGAAAGAGGTTGAAATGCCACTATCTGAGGTTGAAATGCCACTATCCTTTACAGAAAGCAGGAAATGTTATTATGGCCACTGGGCTGTGGAGGTGTAGAAGAAGGCATATGCCCACATCTCTTGTGCCACGCTTGTACTTATTACCTTGTGTCTGTCACTAGCACCTTGTTTTGCCCAGATTGGACAACAATGAACAAAGATTACAGATGTCTATATAACTTTTTAGTCCAGTGCTTCTCAACCTGGGGTCTCCAAATGTTTTTGGCTTTCAACTCCCAGAAATCCTAACAGCTGTTAAACTGGCTGGGATTTCTGGGAGTTCTGGGCCAAAAACATCTAGGGACCCCAGGTTGAGAACCACTGTTTTAGTCTATACACACACACACTGTTCTTATAACACAGGAGTGGGTAATAACAGAGCCATGAGGGCAGGCTAATAAGGCTATGTGAAGGGGATGGCTAAACCGCATCCATAAAATTGGCTGTTTTATCAGATGTCTAAAGAAAAGCCTAAGAAATCAGGCAAAGTAGGAAAAAAGAGCATCAGCTCCTCTTTATCTGTTTTTCCCTAAGCATCTTCTGTAAAGATGTATAGATCCAAACCTATCCTTTCTACCCTCTTGGCTCTTACCTCCTTCCTAACCAGCCTTGCCTTGTTGCTTTCCTCCATATTTCCACATTATCTTACTTTGACCAAGACTCTTAAAGATAGTTCACCCAGTTTGGAAATAGAGGTTGATCTCTTTGTGGTAAGGCCATGTCACCAGGCAGCAAAGGGAAAATTTACTTAATAGTGTTCAAACGGCAGCAGCATAGGAACATTTGCTGTGAAAAATAATACAGTGGCAGCTGCATCAAAATCATGCTCGTGTTGCAGCCAGCTTTCATTCAAAATCAAGGTGATCAGTGCAACTGTTTAGGAATTTCATTGTGCCTTATGATTTATTTTCCTGTTTAAGAAAGATAGGACAGATACACACAGCAGATCTCATTTAGAATAAAAAGAATTAAAATTACTTCCATGTACTACCATTTCCTGTTGTCTGATGTGTGTTTCAACACTTTGAAGTACTTTGTAATCGATAGCAGCATGCTTCAAAAGGAATATCAGGGCACCTGAACAACAGGAATTGGTTTCAGAAGGAACTGATGTCTTATTCAGAACAGGTTTCTGCATGGTGGCTTGTGTTTGCATCCTGAACAGAAAGTTCTTTGATTCCTCAAAGTACAGGAAGCAGGGTTAACAAAATCTGCCCCCGTATTTCTAATCTGTAGATTACTATATTGCATCTGGCTTTACACCATTGTAGCCAAGTAGTAAGACAGTAGGCATGTTTTGCTTTGGCACTTTAGGAAAGATTTGTAATATGCCAGCAGTATTTAAAACGACATCTTGTATAGAGCATAATAACCTCCATGTTGCTTTATGTAACTGGTGAAATCAGTAAGATTCTGCTGAAGGAAAATACGCTATGGGAGAAAATAAGGATATAAGTTGAATAAACAAAATTGCTTTGGAAGTGTGTATTTTGGCCTGTCATACCATTCTCCCATATGCCACAGTGCTCTTCCATTGCCATGTATAAATATGTGGGGGGAAGTCATAGGGAGGAGGAAGCAAGCTTGTTTTCTGCTGCCCTGGACCTAGGACGCGGAACGATGACTTCAAACTACAAAAGATTCCACCTGAACATGAGGAAGAACTTCCTAACTGTGAGAGTTGTTCAGCAGTGGAACTCTCTTCCCCAGAGTGTGATGAAGGCTCCTTTGGAGGCTTTTAAGCAGAGGCTAGATGGCCATCTGACGGTGTTTTGAATGCGATTTTCCTGCTTCTTGGCAGGTGGGTGGACTGGATGACCCATGAGGTCTCTTCCAACTCTGATTCTATGACAGACCTTAAGAGTGGCTGCTGTTGAAAAATGAGCTGATGCTCAGTAAAGAGCAGGGTCACACTGCAGGTGGTTTGAGTTAATAAAGGAAGCAAGAGTTTGCAAGAACTGACCAGAACTGCTGGTGACAGGGCTCTTGAGGGGAGGGGGCGTCTCATTTACAGGATTGCCATAATTCAAAACTGACAGTCAATATAATAAATATATCTAATTTAGTTTAATGTTTTAGTTGCAGTTCTTATCTAAATTGATAAAAGAAAATCTGTTTGGCGTCACAACTTTACCAGCCCACATTGACTCTGCAGTGATCCCATACATACCACAAACATCAAACACATGGTGGTGAGATTGTCATAACCAGCTATATATTTCCCATGTGAACTATCCTTACTCTTAAGCAGTGGTTCTCAACCTGTGGGTCACCAGGTGTTTTGGCCTACAACTCCCAGAAATCCCAGCCAGTTTACCAGTTTTTAGGATTTCTGGGAGTTGAAGGCAAAACATGTAGGGACCCACAGGTTGAGAACCACTTCTCTTAGGATCTGCTCCCATTTCCAATGAGTTTGATTTTCAACCACATTCTTGCATTGCTTTTTTTTCCTGTCATGCATGCATTCAAAAAAAATTGGATTCATTTAACGCAAAGGTAAAGGTTTCCCCTTGACATTAAGTCTAGTCAAGTCCAACTCAGGGGACTCATCATTTCGAAGCTGAAGAACCAACATTGTCCTTAGAAGCCTCCTAGGTCATGTTGCTGCATGACTGCATGGAGCGCCATTATTTTTGCTAATAATATGCAAGTATTTACACAGATCAACCTTTTTAAAAATTCAGTAAGAGGAAAGAACCATTTCCTTCAAGTCCAAAGTGAAATGATGCCCTATGGAGGGTTGAACATACCCTCAAAATCCCAATTTTCTATACAATGAGTAATAGGCAATAAATTTTGAACCAGATTAAAGCCCACATTGCAAGCAAATTTTAAAGAATGTTGCCAAGATTGCAGTGCTTATGAGGTATAATGTTTTTCTTAAATGTAGACAAACCCTAAGATCCTGCACTGGTTTGTGTCTTACCAGCCATGCTGAGCAATGGATTATGACAGCTATATGAGTGAAAAACTTTAACAGACAAATTATTTTACTGATCTTCCCAATATGTGCTTTCCATCTCATTAAAGCCTTATCGTTAATATATAGATTCTTTTTGGAAAAGTTATTTACTAAAAGTTCAACCTTAAGAAAACAGACTTTTGATCAGTGCGTTTTGTCATCCTGGCATCGAAAATACCATTGGTTCTTGAATTTGCACGAGAATAATCAGCCATTCAAATGTGCCCTTCTATAATTTATAGTTACTTAGCAATTCCATTTTAGCTATGATTTACTTCCTCTTTTAACATTTTCATAGTATGCGTTTAACAATAAATTAATAGGAAAAGTTTAAGCAGATGCATTTAACTGAACACTCTGGAAGCGTGCCCCCGGCTATAGCTTTCCCTGCCTTAAGAACCTCCATTCACAATGTGTGTCAGTGTTCTGTATGGTTTAATTTATCAGATCAAATTAAAGAAGAGCTGTGAGCAAAACTCATAATTCATAGCTGTCACAGTGTAGCCTTTATAAGATGAGTGGGGGTTTTCACCCTCAGGATTTGATTTGTTCAGGAAAGTCTTTCATCTCTTCAGTTTTTGCCTGGGCAGGCAGTTTCTAAAAATGTTGGTGAGCTTTGTGACCATCATTTTTCCTCCTTATTTGTGGCAATGAGAAAAGAAGTGCAGATTGTTCTGTCCTGACCAGAAGTGATAGTACAAAGTTGTTAAATTGGTACGATCGTTGACACACCTCCCTAGATAAAGAAATCTTAGACCTACTATATCTCCCTTTTCAAAAAGATTACAGGCTTTTTCGTCTCTCTCTTTTTTTTGAGCTTACCTGAAATACAGAGTATTATCTGAATTTATCTTCACTTCCCCTACTGCTCAAAGAGAGTGTCAACTCACCACATATTTAGTTAAGTCTTTAAAGTCGTATTTTCCAGACCTTTTGAATGCATCCTGTTCTTTTCCCCTCCACTCAAGAAAATGTAGTCTGCTTTCTGAGGCTCTTCCACACAGCTGAATAAAATCCCACATTTTCTGCTTTGAACTGGAATATATGGCAGTGTGGACTCATATAATCCAGTTCAACGCAGTCACTGTGGGATTTCCTGCCTTGATATTCTGGGTTATATGGCTGTGTGAAAGGGCCCTGAGATTACATAAATCAGCACCAAGTGAATCAACTCTACAATATGAGAAGCCACAAAGGGATTCTAATATTTTGGGTTTTGTGGACCTGATTTCAAGGCAGAGAACAGTGCCACAGAAGCATCCGTTTTACAGTTCAAAGTCCCTATAATTAACTGATCATTGTACATGTTCATACAGACATTCATTCTTACGTATCCCCAGGCTAAGAAGAGAGGTGTCAGGAGACTTCCCTTAGGTTGTGAAGTTTCAGGTTTCTCATCACAGCTTTTATCCACTTCCTTTGCTTTGTTCTCCAGATATTATTTAGCTTGGAGTTAATAACAAATCTCAGGTAAAAATGGTGTCTTGGTTCTTAGTCCTGTTCCTGGTGATATTTGGGGGTCTGATTCAGAAATTCCTATATTGTATTTAAGGGAGAACACTGAAAATAATAGATTAATACTGTAACAATATACATGTCCCAACAAGTGCTTCGACCTCATCTACTTGGCAGTAAATCATCCCACATTCAGTGGGACCCCCGGGTCCCACTGAATGTGAGATGATTTACTGCCAAGTAGATGAGGTCGAAGCACTTGTTGGGGAGGGAAGCCATTTCTCAACATAAAGGATTAACATCACACTTTTTTATCAAATCACTCTTGATTGCTCCAATATGTGTCTGAATGAATATGAGTTGCTCAGCAAAATAAGTGAGTCAATGCTGTTGTGCTCATGTCCTGCTTGTGGGCTTTCAAGAGCGAATGATGGATTGTCATTAGAGAGATGGTTGATTTGAGCCAGCATGGCTTCTGCCTCTGTCGATCTGCCCCCCTACCAAGAACTATGAAAATAAACTGATCCTGGCACCAGATCTGTCATTGTGGTAGCTGGAAAGTTCATACTGGGCTTCAAAGATCAGTGGTTTTATTTAAGAAGTGACTACAAAATATTTTCCCCATGCTTTTAGCAAGTAGTCTCCTTTTTAGAAGCCTTTGGGATGGACAAATGTGCTCAAAAAGAAGGGCACATGCATTTATTTTTAGAGGACACCACAACTTTTAAAGAGCAAATTCATCCTTTCCTTTAATGCAAAGCCACCCTTTTTCGTATGGTGAAAGGAGAATTTTTTCCCCAGTTTTGGACACCTGTGGGAGGTATCCAGGGAACCAAAATCATCCCCCAACCCACTGGTATTAACCATCCCTGTTTTAAGGGATTAGAATGCAGCACTGAAGCTCAGCAGTCTACATTTATTTTCCATTGTAGAACATCATGCCTGGATATTGCCCGAGGTCTGGATCTTATAAACAGGAAATCATTAATTTATTCATAATTTTTATCTCCAAGCTTATTTTTTAATCTTTTTTAAAAATCTTCAATCACATATAAACAACAGCCATTTTTTTCTGCAATTAACAATTTGAAAGCAATTTAAAACAGTGAATCTTTCAGAGGTAAGATGGCATATTTAAAAAGACGTGAAAGACTTAAGGGGAGAGGGGGAGAGTTTAGCAGACCCTGAAAATGGAATAACCACTGCCCCCGATGATCTCCCCTTCTGGAAAACCGTTGAAGTGAAGTGACCAAGGACGGCCTATTTCTGTTTACCTGCCTTGCCTTCAAAAGAAGGGGAACCCGAGATAAGGTCTCAAAAGGGGATTGCAACACACAAGTAAGTGTTTTGGGGAGCTGCTGCTCTTTATGGGTGAGGTCGTAAAAATGCGATCTGTACTACTGCATGGCTCACCAGTCTGAAAGTTCTAAGAAAATATTGCAGAAAAAAACACCTGTTGAATTGCTATGTGCCTTCAGTTCACATATAGAGATCCCATGAATTTCATGGGAATTTCTTTGGCAAGGAATCCTCAGAGGTGGTTTTGCGAGTTCCTTCTTCTCTACTAACCAGAGGTGTCAAACTGGTGGCCCTCCAGATGTTTGGTTCTCCAACTCCCAGAAACTAGCCAGCTTGCCCAATGGCTAGGAATTCTGGGAGCTGAAGTCCAAAACAACTGAAGGGCCAAAAGTTTGACACCTCTGGCCTACAGCATCTGAGTATTCATTCAGTCCCAACCTGGGCCAGTCCTGCTTAGTTTGCAAGATCAGATGAGATCTGCCCCCTTGGATGCATCAGGGCCACATTGATTTTATCCAGGCTGTATATGACTTATATAATTCAAGATTCTTTAGACTGGTGTTAAACCGTTTTTAAATTCAAGCAGTTCAATATTTTTTTAATCTTTTAAACATTTGTAATAATTGTTTTAGGTTGGTTTTATTGTTAAGTCACCCTGAGATCTTTGGATAAAGGATAGGATTTATAAATGCATCATCACAGAAAAACCTCATAAAACCAAGTTTATGACAGAACTGTTGAGCATTGCCATTATGTGTGAAAAACATGGCATTTGTCCACTTGGAAACCTCAGATTAATACTTGGTGACCATGGTGTTCAATTGCTGACCTCAATTTAGTTTTCATCTCCATAATATGAGTTGTAGTTGCCAGTAAAAAAAAGGAGAATTCTGTATACCATCTTAAGCTCCTGGGAGTAAATGCAGATAATACATGGAGCAGATAAGGAATACTTATATAAACTTCGTTGGAGATTCAGTATAGGTTTGCCTAGCTCATTAAAGATTCAGATCAGACTTATCTTCTGAGGAACCATTTATGTCTAAGTATTAAATTGTTTTAGTGGAAGAAACAAATTTAGGTGAGATTAGTAGGTGTTTTGTGGGGAAAGAAGAACATTTCTCAGGTCTGAATCATGCTCTGCTGAAGAACGGTTTTATCTAGTGGGAACAGATGTGCCTGAATTTAGAGTTTGTAATGCCTACGAAATACCATCTATCCCTCTGTGTGTGGGCTCAGATAAACATCAACTGGATGGGAAAGAAAAGCCATTTTGTTT
This sequence comes from Anolis apletophallus, assembly GCA_030556195.1. NCBI lineage: Eukaryota > Metazoa > Chordata > Lepidosauria > Squamata > Anolidae > Anolis > Anolis apletophallus. Next base: position 85,606,821 of record JARBWK010000004.1, read on the forward strand.
TTGGGAGAGAGAACCAGAATGTTGTATGGAATCCATTCAAAGAAAAGTGGGTTTGTTACATGCCAATGAAAGCTAATTAAACACCCTTCTGAGTTCACAGGGGTTTAGTGATTAGAGATAAATACATAATGGGAAGAGCCATTTCTCATTTCAAGCAAAGACAACCACAGAGGAAGTGGGCTCGGCTCCCACAGGGTTATTTCCTTGATAAGATAACCTCCTCTTTATGATGTAGCATGGCAGCTTTTACTGACTGGCAAAATAGGAGCACGTTTAATTGGTACTTCTCTTTATTATATTTCATTTAAAAACCCACCTCTAGGAGCAAAACAACGGCCATGAATTATATTAATCTGTTGAAAAGTGTGGTGCCTGATAGGATGTTTATTGCTTTTGTCTGCAAACCGAGGTGCCTCAAGCTGTCACTTTGGCACAGCAAATAAATGAGCATTTTCCGTTCTTAAGACAAAGAGAGTCTGTAATGGGATATTAGAGGGGCTATGGAGATGAAGCCCTTAAGTAGCTTTGATTTCAGTGTGTGAGAGCCAAAGAGCTCCCAAAGCTTTATGAAAGGACTTCCTTGAGATAGTAGTTTAGGCATGTAAAAGAGAGAGAGAGAGAGAGAGAGAGAGACAATTGCTAATAGCATTAGTTGAAGTAGTGCAGTGTGTTTATTCACACACACATGAATAAACACACTGCACTACTTCAACTAGTGCTATTAGCAGTTGGGTCTCTCTCTCTCTCTCTCTCTCTCTCTCTCTCTCTCTTTACATGCCTAAACTACTATCTCAAGAAACTACTATCTCAAGGAGATATATATCTCAAGCTTTCCAGTTCCTAGAAATCAAGTTCTCTCTTTTAATTACCATAGATGCCCAGGCATGTTTCTTGCAACACTGTCAATATCCTAAACTTGAGGACAAATGAAATGTCAACCTAAAGTGCCCTTATATAGAAAATATCAAGAAGTAAACACCAGGGAAAGGAAAACGTAATAAATGAATGAATGACCAGCAATCATGTATTTCCAGTTATGGAAGCAACAGTCCCAGCTTGGTATCTTCAAGAACCACAACTAGTCAACGTTGACAGCACTGAGGTTGATAGGTAACTTGACAGCAAACCTGAATCTAGTTAGTCCCAAATAGAGCAGATCTATACAATTGATAGGAGTACTTATATGTTGATATGTTATCAAACCTAAAATGGAATCCTCCTCTCTTTTATTTGTTAAACAACACAACCAGGACCTGCAGCAGGAGTTTCGCAGGTCCCACCAGACAGCATTGGAGCTGAGGGCGACAGACCTCTGCCAAATAGACTCATCAGCAGCCAGCAACCCCATGAAGAACCCCACTATCCATTCTTAAACTTCATTCATAAAATTAAACAAAAAAGTTTGAGCTTTCTATCTGTTTTCTATATCTTTGCCCTTTTTCCCACCACAAAATTTAAATCACTTCAGCTTTTTCACCCAGCTGGCGAGACTGGGAAAAGCCAATGCAGACCCACTGCAGAGTCTGCACCTTCTTTCCCCCACTAGCACAGTCTTATTAACATTAATAAAATATCTAAAATCAAATCCTGACCTTACCAGGAGTCAGGGGCTGCATCCCTTTAGACCGTGGATATGGAGGTCCATCGTTCCTCCCCCTATCTGCGATCTTGGGTGCCAGGAATCTCCTGGACCCCCAACACCCCTTACCTTACTCTTATCCCTCTGGGAACTCCGGATCTCCCAGTAGCCCCCCTTATTGACCCTTCAGCCCTTTCTTTGACTAACTACCTAACCCATAATCCCTTATCTAATGAAGAGACCGTGATCCTAATTGTGATGTTTGAACCCAGGTTAGGCCAGGGGACCCCAGAGGCTCCCAGCTGCCCACTGATCCACAGTGTATGTTTTCCCCAAGCCTATGGGTCCATTCGAGCCCATGGGATCCCGCTCTATATGTATAACTATCCAACCTGTGGGGACCAGACTTCCAGTAGTGGATACCCTTGTAACCACAGCTCCTCATGTATGTACATGTCTAATCTCGTTTATGCTTTTGTATCACTTTATGAAATTATTGGAAAGGTTGCCAACTTAGTCTTGCACTGACCTTTGTCCACATTTTTCCTGTCCTGGGAAGAACAGCCAACATCTTGCCAGCCGTCATTTACATTTGCTTGGTTTAATTAGCTACCTCAGTGGAACCCATAAGACCCAGGTGACACAGAGGTCAACTAGAGCCAGGTCAACCAATCCTCCTTTGTTTTGCTATTTGTCATTTACCTTCTCTGTGTGGAGTTCACAGTCACGAGAAACCATGCCACTGTCTTGGAAAGGCTATTTTTCCCTCATTGTTTTTTTCCAGTCATTGAACATTTATATGGACAATACTTTCTGCTGGAACTTGCATGGGAGCCGGGCTCAATCAGAAACTGGATGCATAAGGGACAATAAAAGTTTTGGCAAACCCATCAGGGTCAATGTGTCTGCACATCAGATATTTAATCCAATCATCAGCCATTATGTCATCCATTGTTTTGAGATCTGCCAGCCCCTTTCCAACCAATGGACAGAGGGAAATCTTAATCTGAGACAGCCAGAGCCTTCTAATTGGCTGAGACACACCAAACTCCCGCCTCTTCAGGGAGCCCCCACTGATGTCACGCCAGCTCAGCCAATCACATCAAAGCTGGGTCCAGCTGGGGACAGCAGGAATTTTGAGCCTGTAAAGTGCATAAAAGTGCATGTTAAGGATCTTAGCTACCACAAATGGTCATCAGATGATTTTAAATGAAATCTTCGGTGACTTCTCTCCAGCTTGGTGAGTATTCTTTTGTTGGATTGGGCTTTCTATGCCCGCCAAACGTACAGATACACAGCTGGCTGCACACCAGGGCCACTCACCGCTTCACGGGCTTAGCTCTCGACCTCAGGTTCTGGCTATCTGCAGCACAGATCTCGCTATCTGCGGCCGCTTCAAGTTTCTAAATTTCAGATAAAACTAGTCAAAAGTTGATCCAGTGGTGTACATTAGCTGGGGCAAACCTACAGGATTTAGACCTTAATGCAACGTGTACTGAAATAGTAAAGGGGTGTGTGTGTGAGAGAAGATAATTACTCTGGTTCCTGAGGCTAGATCTACATGGTCCTATATCCCAGGATCTGATATCGGATTATCTGCTTTGAACTGGACTATATGAGTCTACACAGCCAGATAATGTGGGACCAGATCCTGGGATATATGGCAGTAGAGAAGGGGCCTGGCTCTGCTGAGGGGTAGAAAACTGAGGTGGCTTTCATTTGACTAGCTCTAGGGTAGAAAATTAAGATTTCTCATTTTTTTGACCCTGCCAGATAAGGCCTCGGATCTGCCTCATGCTGAGCACTGGAGAAGGATTTCTAAGGGTGGCATCACTTCTATCTGTCATGCATCCCATTTCATACTGTATATGGTGAAAATATAATATAATCATCATCATCTCCGATTCTCTCTCCTTCATACAAAAGACTGGAATGGTTCATAAATTTGTTGGATCACAGTATTTAACTGACCATTCAATGTGTGAATAATGACATTTTGAGATTAATTTTTCTGATCCAAGATCATTTTGTCAAAGGCCATAACGGTTGTTGTGATCGAAATTCTGCATATGATATAGATATGTGATGTGATTCTGGGGTTTGTAGTTTAGGGAGGAGCGTTTAGCAGCCTCACTAAACTACAAAACCCAGAATTCTGCAGGAGGCAGCAACCAGATTTTAGGTGGATTTTTTTCCTCTAGTGTGATGAAGTAAAACTAGTCAGGCTTGTCCAAGCTGTGGCCCAGGTCGCCTATTAATGTGGCCTGACACTTACTTAAGTGTACACATGCTCACATACCAGAAAGAAAGAAAACATCGGGAGGAGATAGAAGATAATATACCACTTTTGTGGTGGGACTAATGGATTTTCAATCTGTGTTTTTTCATGGAAATTATAAACTGAACGATAGAATTGAAAAGAAAAACACCACCATGCTTTATTGTATTAGCTCATTTATTTGTTCATAATGTACAATAATAATAAGTTATATATACAGAATTACAAATAATTGTAACAACAGAAGTACTGCTGGCAAGAAATTAAGAACTAGTCTTGCTTTTTGCCTTAAAAAATGCTTTTGCGCTCTTGGTAACACAACAAGCATATCTATAAGCAAAACAAAATAACATATAAATAGCACAGTCTTCACATTGGTACTACTCACATCAAGGTCCTGATGCTGCTCATGAATAGAAATAGCTGCTGCATATTTCACCCCTTCCTCTCCATTGGCGCCCCCTTGCAGTGGGGGAGAGGCTTGCGTACCCTAGTGAAGTTGTGAGCTATGCTGGCGGTGGCATAATAGCCGGCGGTAGGGCCTCCCATACCAGACAGGTCACAACCGAAGGGTCTGACAAAGAGTGTCAATGGGCAGGATGGGCTCTCTAGCCTTTTGGCAACCATCCTAAGAGAAGGAAAACTCTGATTTCAAACCCGGGCAGATGGTGCTCGTCTAACCCTGTAAGGTCAACCATCTAAGAGAAGGAAACTCGAACCAAACCTACGACCTGAGGACCTCGCTGCCACCGTCCAAGCTTGCTAGGCCCTGGCAGATGAACCTTTGATTTAAAGGGTGAGGCCAGTTCTGTGCACGCTGCGCTCCACCAGAAAAATCCATTGCACAGGCTCGAAGGACACATCCAACTTCCGAAAAAGCCCTGTAGCGATAGGCGAGGGACGAAACGGTAGGTGTAAAGATGCACTGGAAGCCGCAGACCCAACCCTGCATGCAGGCGGCTCAGGACTTTGGTCGCTCGAGACTGACCCGGAGATGACAGTCTTGTTCGGCAGCATCCTGAACGACCAAGCAGCCTTTTAAGGAGAGCACTGCTTGCTCCGTATGGAGAGGGGCCTAGAAATGGTGGCCTAACGAAAGCTCATCCCCGTCTACCTGGTTGGCTAGCCGCGGCCAACAGGCATCTTCCGATGCGGTCGAACAAAGACAAAGAAACAAAGGCCAACACCTGCCTGCAAAGGTGCAAATAGACTGACACTTGCATGCTGGAACATCAGAACCATGCAAGATTCTGCAGATAGTGGACGTCCTGAGCGTCGTTCTGCTCTAATAGCCCATGAACTATCACGGCTTAACATTGACATCGCTGCTCTTAGTGAAGTTCGTCTCCATGAGGAAGGCAGCCTTAAAGAACACGGTGCCGGCTACACACTCTACTGGTCTGGCAAACCCAAAACTGAGAAACATCTTTCAGGAGTAGGCTTTATGATTAAAAACTCCATCGCCTCTAAACTCGAGACGTTGCCGACAGGTCACTCTGATCGCATTATCTCCTTACGCCTCCCACATGCTGTTCTCTTCAGTATATATGCCCCAACTATGCAAGCTGACCCTGTGGAGAAAGACAAATTCTATCATACTGTCCATTCTCCTCTATGGGTCTGAAACATGGGTCACCTATCGCCAACACCTACGACTCCTCGAGCGCTTTCATCAGCGCTGTCTTCGCACAATCCTAAATATACACTGGACCGACTATGTGACGAATGTTGCTGTCCTTGAGCAAGCAGGGATCACCAGCATTGAGGCCATGCTATTGAGAACACAGCTGCGCTGGGCAGGACACGTCTCTAGGATGGAGGACCACCGCCTCCCAAAGATACTACTCTACGGTGAACTCGCCACGGGTCAGCGCAAGAGAGGCGCCCCCCAAAAGAGATATAAGGACTCCCTGAAACAACATCTCAGGCTTGGCCAGATTGATCACCAACAATGGTCCACCCTGGCCTCACATCGGGAGGCATGGAGAAGCACTATCCACAATGCTGCGGCCTCTTTCGAGAAGACACGCCGAATGGGTCTCGAAGAGAAACGACAACGCAGAAAGAACCGCAACTTGGAAAAAACATCACCCAAGGAGACTTTCTGCTGCGCTTTCTGCAACCGAACTTGCCTGTCTCAGATTGGCCTTTTTAGTCATCAACGCGCTTGTAAAAAGCGTGGGATGAGTCCTTCCTGAATCTTCGTTCGCGAAGTAATGCCGAGAGATTTCACCCTTAAACTGTATAGACCAAACTTGGAAGTAATATATTTTTAAAAGGAAGACAACAAATTTTCTTCTTTGACATGAGTAAAGTTTACCCGTTCTTCTTGAACCACTTTATTAAAATGAATGAAAATATTTTTAATGAGTGTATTTTAAAAGTAATTATGAAAAGTAAGTACTGTAAAGGTAACCAGAAACTTAACAAGTTACTCTTTTATAAAGAGAAAATTACCTTTAAAATAGTAACGAATCACTAAAAATTAATTAAAGAAACTTACATTCCAAGCTTAGAATGGATCAGTAAAGTAAATGACAGATAGACATTTAGTGGTAGACAAATATGTAATAGGATGGGGATGAAAAATTCTGTCTACAATTGATGCAACAATGCAAAATGGAAGGACTGAAATTACTGAACATTTTATTGTAATCCCACAGTTACGTTCTGCCAGCAGAAAGCAATCTGTGCTTGTGGATTTCCCCAACCAACATAACAAAGCAGGAGTGAGAATCCAACCTCAATGTTCAAGACTGTGGACAGGGTTAATGTACTATATTTCCATCACTGACTGTATTTTTCTTCTGAGTAGTTCTAAAATTAGAAGGAAGACCTCAGATCACTAGGTGGAGCATCTATGACAGTGGTTCCCAACCTTTGGGCCTCCAGAAGTTTTGGACTTCAGCTAGGGTTGCCACTTTGTGATAAAAGAATAAGGGACAGGTACCTAAAAATAGGTACCTAAAATAGGTACCTGATGATTTTCAAGTTTTTATGAAGGGTCCCTTATTTTTTGTGAACATTTCCCTATTTTTAGGTACCTGTCCCTTATTCATGTGGCAACCCTAACTTCAGCTCCCACAGTTCCTAACAAGGAGTTGAAGTTAGGAGTTTCTGGGAGTTGAAGTCCAAAATACCTGGAGGCCCAAAGGTTGGGAACCACTAATTTATGGCATAACCCATCACCGCATCAGACATTTCTGAATTGGGACCTTTCTAATCCAAAACTGTGTGATAGCTTCAGTGTTGGTAGGTGTTTTTATCCACACAAGGAGCTGTCTCGGTTCAACACAGTGTTCAGATTTGTTCCGCATACACATGAATAGTAAACCTGCACACAAGATCAGAGGGCATGTTTTCAGCTCTTGATCCAAAGGGTGTGCCTGGTTCTTCTATTTATTTAGGATACGGTAAATGGTACTGGGGAAAAACTGAACTACACTCAAATGTACCTTTTTTAGATTTCAAACAGCTATATATACTTTAAGCTTAGAATATAAGAGCTCACAGACTAACAAAATGGGTACCACACAGACACACTGAAAGACAACATTAAATATTCATTACATTGACCCTATTAAAGTAGTGACTTTTTAAATTCTCATTTCTTCAGGGCTGAGCAAGTAGGGGGTAGGGCTTTTTATTATCTTCAAGAATATGAGTTATCATTTGTTCAGTCATGCAACATGTAATTAAAATATTATTGCTTTTTAAGTTGTGAAGTTTCTTTTAATAATAATAATTTCTGAGAATTGTCAACCTGGCACTTTGTGACGAACCGAATAATAAATTAGCCAGCTTGGTTATTAAGCTATTCATTGGTCGATGTACTAGTAATTATGATTTCACAAGGGCTTCCTGCTTAAAAGATAGGTTGCTTATCCTTTTTCTTTTGTAATTTAAAAATCAGGAGCATAAATTGTCATATCACAGGCACATGGTTTACATAGGAAGGTATTTGCATAAGGCCCAATAGATCTTACCCTCAGTACATGCATAATAACACATAGTTCAATAACACATAGTTCCACTGGTCAAACTACAAAGTATTCAAACTTAGAGAAGAGGAGACATGGCATCTCCTGTCCTCTTACTGCCAATACTGATGGGCATTGTGCCAACACCACAATGAATGATGTTCCACTAAAAAGTTTTTAGTGTGAGGAAGGATAAAATACATTTGCTTTTCAACAAAGTGTGGCCTCCTGTTTTGTCTTAACTTAGGGAACTACCTTTTTAATAGTGGGTAATTGGGGCCTGAACACCCTAATGGCACCTGATCCTGTCGAATCTTGCTGAATACTTGGATGGGAGGCTGCCAAAGAATACCAGGTGATGTGGGCTCTATTTCAGAGTAAGAAACTGGGGGGAAAACCCACCTCTGAGTATTACTTGCCCAAAAATTGGTACAAAATGCATGGCGTCTCCATAAATTGATAGGTGAATTGAAGACACATACACATACAAGTCCTCACCTTAAGTAATCAAAGTAAAATTGAAGTACAGCTAAGGTGTAACATGAAAGTGTGATTCCTTCAGAAGTGGGTTTTACTTTCCTTGTGCACAGGAGAGGAGGAGAAGAAAAGGAAGTTTAAAGCCTAAGACTGAGACTATGGGTTGTGTGGTGTGTCATTACAAGTGAACTAGGTTTCTCCATTGGTACTGATGGTCCCTTAACAGTTACTCTTAGAGTTGCTCATGGAAACTATTATTTTGGTTAAAGTAGATCATAAATGCAGTTGACATCATAACAGTTCGATCCAACATAGTAGTAATATTATTGACTATTTTCTATTAACTGAATTTACTACTTTCAAACCTGAAAACTGTGTAAACACCAGTTATAGATGCTTTATCAACAAATCTCTATAGTGACCTATTTTGGAGAGTTAGTATAATATCCCCAGATATCTTATGATTATTGATGTATAAAAGATGACCACAATAATATTTTTTCTTAAGTAATTGATCATATTCATAGATATATCCTGGTAACATTATAATTAGCACATATTTGCATTACTATATATGCATAACAAATAGTTCTGAAATGTCTGTGTGGACCACACATGCCAAGAATTTTCATGTCCTGAAACTGAAGATACAGGCTTATAGTCCAGTCCATATAAGTAAATATAGTTTCAAAGTATTCATTGCTTTTGTTTGAAAAGTCATGAGAAGAAATTTATATGCTGTATACAGAGACAGAAATTACATTCCTGTGTGTATCCATGTTATGCTTCTACATTATATCTAATAGCAGTTATGAACAGTTGCAGACTGGAATAGAACAAGCCACAACAAAACTATCAAATTTCTTCAAAATCAGTCATGAAATGGGTAGATTGATCTGTATACTTGTAAACTGAGTAGGAAATGAACCTTAACATCTTTTCCCAGTCCACTTGTCCTAGTTGTTCTCATCCAAGAAGTCTACTGGTTGAGCTCCTTGCATTTGTCTCTAATGACAACCATGGCAAACCTTCAAGCATTTAATTCTCGGAAGTACATCAAATGCTATTGATGTCTGAAAGCCATCTTTGCTTCCAAGATTCTGCCTCATTCTGGGTCCCATTGCTCTTGGAATCCATATATTTTTTTGGAAATGTACATCAGAGCAATGCATGTCACGAAGCCACCACTGGTTCAGGTTTGGGCATCACTTGTGCCCACTCCAAAATATCTGTGCAGAGAGACTCCACAGCATCTAACCGCTCAATCTGCACTAGTTTTGTTAAGAGTTCTGGAATACTGTAACCCGCTGTGCTGATGCGATCAAAGAGCTGCATGCCATCTGTCATGCCCCCAATTTCATCACGCTTCAGTCCAAAGCTTTCGGCAAGGTGACGCCAAGTCTTCACAATAGCTTTTTCAGTGTTGTATGTAGAGCTGAGCATCCTGCTGGTCTTCTCCAGACAATCAAAAGGCAGCTCTGTGGGACTGAGACCTAGAACGAAAGTTTGAAACTAGATTAAATCCACACATTTTGCTTCTAATACCTGTACATTTAAATCTGGGATAAAGATGTGAATTACACAGCGATTCAGATGTCGGAGTGCATCTGCCTGCATTCCTTGCAAGTGACTATATAAGTCTGTCTGCTGGCAGTCAAGAAACATCTCGAGGGCTCAATGATTCCCACCCTGACCTATGAAATTATCTTCATTATCATTGTGTGCAGGCAAAATCCAATATTTAGTCTAAGGTGGAGTAGATCTATCAAAATCAACGTGGCTCATCTAAATAGTAACTAACAAGTACGATGTCTTCACTCAGTGGGTCTACTATACTTGGAATGAACACTGGATGTAGCCCTATGCTGAATATTTTTCTTACTCTCTCACACACACCTTCAGTTTGTTTTTGCTTCTTCTTGCAATGAAAATAACAAAAAATGTTGTTTGGTTACACAATGTTCTGCTTGGACATCAGGTAAAGTCAAAACATTCTTTCCAAACATATTTGTTTTACCCAAAGCTGTTGATCCATTATTTCTCTCATTCTCAGCTTGTTTCCTTCTTTACACATCTTCATGTCATTTTTACTACTGGTGTAAGTTTACAGCAAGCCATCATATGAGGCAAGAAAATTTAATTGGAGGCTTTTGCCCAGGGGGAGAGATACAAGCTCCCTCTCCAGTAAAGGCTTTGTGTATCCATTCACAAGCATCAAAAAAGAATCTTTCTTTTTAAATGAATCATTATTTTCTCCTCAGGGGCAACGCATATCTCAGGTAAAGGGTGACATTCCTAGTGAGGCCTACTAGCTTTCCCCATCTTATTTGAGGCTAACAACAAATCACGCCTGAGAGAGAGCATTTCTCAAATGCGTCAAAAGGTTATTAAGACAGTATAGCAATTTTGACAGGTGAAAATATATAGCTAAGGTATTCCATCAGGAAATGAGGCATAAAAATTCCATGGAGCTGAATGATGCCGTGTCTCCTATTTAACCCCTTCCAAAAGAAACCCTAACTATTACATGCTAAATGCCCCAACATGACCATTTATTGCCCACGGAGAGTGTTTGGGCTGCAGCAGAGAATAGCCTGGCTATGTGCCTGTAGCTTGATGCACAGCACAGAGATCCTGGAGAATCCCATTGTCATTCTGCATCTTGCTGCAGGTCCAAAGTTGGATGCTTCTCTGTCGCCTGTTCCTCCAAACAATTTAGAAACAAACTGATAAATGGACATCTTGAGAAATTCAACATGGAAAGAATAGGTTCCTGGAGAGGTTTTGTTGGTTACATGAGGGAAAAATGGAATTCGAGCTTCAACAATGATAAAAAAATTGGGCCATGCAGATGTCACTAACAATGTCAAATCTATATAACCAAAGTGCCTTTCTAGCTACATTCCCAAAATATGTAAATTATTCCAAAAGGTTTTTTTTAACTTCCCATTTGAACTGGCTTTATCAATAATCGATTGATTGAGTCATATCAGCAGTTTATTATTTCAGAAAACAGGTAATGAGATGAAAAGAGTAATATTTTCAGCGGATACATATTTTCACCTACCTTCTGCAACACTGCATACATTAGCATACAGATCAAGAATCTTTTTCCTCCGGCTTTGTATCTGAAGAAAATAAAAGATAAAAAACATTTATTATTAAAGCGTGGACTTTCAGAACTTCTTTGGAAGTGCGTGAAGAGAAAAATAGCGACAGTGTGTTTTGTGTATTCTTCAACTAGGATAGAAGAAAGAAATTAATTTAGTATGAAATGCAAAATGTACTATGCTGTGAATCTTTGATGTGGAGGTTCTTTAAAAGCAGTGTTTAGCTTTTCTAGTTGTGGAGATAGGTTTATTGTCATTGAAGTGCAAGCAATGCCTATTGAAATATGAAAAAGAAGCTGAATATAATTATTCAGAGAGCTCAAGGCAAGACTTGAAGGTCCTACTTTATTTTTTCCCTTTCCATTGCAAGCCGGAAAATAATTGTGTAGAAGAAGTGAATGCAAAAGTAACTATATAATGATATTACAGCATTCCATTTTCTAGAGCAGAATATTCATCATGAGTGATCAAACCTGTAAGCACACAAGGTGCTCCTCCTAGGAGTCTACTAAGGTCATCCCATGGCATTCCCTCTATGATCCACCTCAGAGGTTAAGATCATTGGGGAGGCCCTGCTCTCCGTCCCACCCCTCTCACAAGCGTGACTGGGGGGATGAGAGTCAGGGCTTTCTCAGTGGTGGCCTCTCGTCTGTGGAATGTACTTCCCAGTGAAATTAGATCTGCCTCATCCCTCCTGACCTTCAGGGAAAAAAAGCTGAAATCATGGCTCTGGGATCAAGCTTTTGGCCAGTAACAGGAGTAGTGCAATATGAGACTGCAAATGAACATAATGATGACTTAGACCAGCCCTGGAATACGATTTGGGTCATTCAATTTTAATTGACGTTTTAATGCTCTGTTTTAATGAATTTGGTTTTAATGCTTTTTGTTTATTTACCAATGTATTAATATATGGCTTTGAATTGTTGCTTTTGTAAGGCCGCCCTAAGTCCCCTTCGGGGTTGAGAAGGGCAGGATATAAATGGGGTAAATAAACAATAAATAAATGAATAAATAATTCCCATGCTGCAAAATAGTGCTACATATTGTCAAGGTGATGTGTAAGATTGCATAGCCACTGGTGTCATGCAGCTGCAATACCTTGGTTATACGAAGATACACTTTTGGGTGGGTGATATAACTCCGTCCTCTCACTGTGCCACTTCCCCCTTGCGCTTTTTTCCTTTTCTTTTGATTTTCTTTATATTTATTTTTTTAAAACTTTTTAGGCGAAATGAGTGAATGCTGCCATAGAAGCTGGGGACCTCACTGCATGAAATATATCCTGACCATGTGGCGCAATCAAGAATTATTGAGGGGCTTTGCCATCAGTAGACCTCAATGGCTTCATCAAAATTTGGTTTCCAATGGCCTGTAAATGGGGATAGGGCAGGAAAATCCTATTTTAAAAGCAGAGTTCCCAATGTGTCTTTAGAACCATCAACCCCTACATACATGTATATCTATGCATTTTAGTTCAGATGCATTTCTATGAAGATTAATTTTTCTCAGTCAACATGATGGCTATAAGTAAAACTAATTGTGCTCAATTTGTTATTTTTCCCTGGTTCAGAATTCTTTCATATCTGTATCCAATTGTGTTAGTTGGTGCTTTTGTTATTTTGGCTCTGCTTTAAGCTTCATCTAATCAGCTCATACAAATACTGGAATAAGGCAGGTTTTCTCAGCCTTGCCTAATTTCATTTTCAATCTACTGTTCAATTCATTATGTTTTAATTTTCCTTCATTGCCTCCAATGTATTATTTATTGTGGTTCTTCTGGTGTTTTGACAACCAACAAGAGTACAGCAGGCACATATCTTAAAGGGAGTTTGCATGTCATGGGAATTGTAGTTTTACAAGATCTGTAGCCTTCTCTACCAAGGAGTTCTGGTGCCTCACCTAGAAGTTCCATAGTACTGGGCCACAGCAGGTAAACTCGGGTCAAATTGCATTAATTCTACAGACACCAGTGATTATTTTACGGACTGTGTTCTTCCTTCCAATATCCTTCAATAGAGAAGTTCATCACTCTAGCTGGCACCATTTTAAAGACTATATCCAAAGAGACTTACGCCAGTAGATTTGTTGTTTGTAGAAGATTTATCTCGAGCCAGATGGACTAGAGACAACAAGCACAGATCTGGTGTTCCTTGTTTGTCAATTGCAGCTTCTTCATCACTGTCCATGCTCCGACTTAAAAGTCTCTCATTCTCCGAGGAAGCGTCATTTTCACTGGAAAGAAAACATAAACATAAGGTTCTATAAATATGACATGAATGACTACTAGTAGTGGCTTTTACTTGGTTATTGATTTATGTAAATATTGCAACAGAATGCCTTCTCTTAAGCTAAATCATATGGAAAAGTCCCCGTCCTCCCAGTTACATCCTAATTTTGAGTCAATAACAATTTATAGCACAATTCCATAAATTTCTACTGAGAACAAAATTTTGTTGAGATTACTGGGTTTACTCCCAGTTAAATAGCTCCGGGCAAATCCACATTTCAGTTCCTAGATATTTTATAAATATGATCAAATATACTCTTTGAATGATGCATTTATTTAAACAGAATTTCTATTCCTTTGCACACATGGTTTAGCATCTTCAGTTGAAATTAATTTTTGAGCATCCCATATGCAGCATATTGCTGTCTGCATGTGAGCATGAGTAAGTTGCAATTTTAATCTTAAAGCATTCAAGAATATGAGTTTAACCCCTTTCCTTTCTAAGAAAGCTCTGCTAACTCTAAGGACTTTATTGCACGAGGCAGGCAAACAAGCAAACAGCTGGAGCATTGGAGTCATGAGGGTGTGTGGAAGTATGATTGGAAGTCCACAAAATGGCAAAGTGACCCAATTGCACTCCTGAAGATAGGTGTGATATTGAATCTTCAACTTGGTATTCATCCCTAACCCCACACTAATATGGCTGTAACAGAATGGCAGGCTGTTGTGATAAAGTCCTCAATATTGTATACCTGCTTATCTTCCTATCTTACTGGATTTCTCTTTTTCTTAAAGCATATTTTTACTGTGCTGTTTTTACCTATTGTCAATAAAAAAGGATTGTTTTTCTACTCAACGTGTGGTGTTTTAAAGTCAGATGGTTATTCCTGTTCTGGAGTGCAACAGAAGTGAATCAAATGAGACCTAATTCAGATTTCATGGTTAGGTTACACAAATTTCTTCACAATTTCTGTAGACAAATTACATTCACCTGCACTGGCTGCATTTTTTTTATATTACCTACCTCTTGACCACTTTTGCAGGAGTTGCTGTTAGTTTTCCAAATTCATCTTTCTCTGAGAAAATGACCACATTTTCTGCAAAAAATAAACAAACAAATACATTACAAAGATAAAAAATCACAAGTCCCTCCAAAACATCCTAACATTGTAGGTACAATTGTGGAGGGATTTCCCCCCAAATGGTACCAAATCCTAGATATATAGATATAGATAGGTATTATGAGTTACTGGTGGCAGCACATTGTTGATTAGGATTAGAAAACTATGTAGATCAACACTATTGAAATAATTCTGATCACTTTTGCACAAGGCTTGGAAATGGCGTTTTATAGCAAAATAATCCACATCCTCAACAGGTTGTTTTAGATTCCTGTAAATTTGTTCAGATGGATTTGGTACCTTTTTGAAACAAACTTCACTGTTTGTTTGTTAGATTTTCTGGGTGACTGTTTCAACAAAATGTAATTTTAAGCGTTATTTGGGGAAGGAGGGAGCTCTGTTCAATTAGAGTCTTGATTGCCTTGATGCCTTTCCAATTATTCTTCTACTAAATGGAATTTGAAACCAGGCAGTTAAAAGAATGACTTTGCATGGGACATTGCACCAGGGCAACATAATCCTTGTGAGATACTGTGTGTAAAACTCAGAAAAGAACGTTTCCAACCTTGTACTTCTTTCTTTTCTTCCTGCATAATGGCCGGGGCTTCCACAGTCTTCCCAGGATGGCTGGTGCAGCATGCTGGAAGAGGAAAACATGCCTCTTGTTAATATCCTCTGTCAGCAGCAACTGAAGCCTAGCAACTCAGGGCTCGAATCCTCTTTCCTAACTCCAAGTTACCTTGTGCTGACGTTTTCGTTTTGACAATGTAAAACATGATGATCAGGACAATAGCAATAGCCATGATGAATATAGTTGACATAGCAATTATGAGAGCTGTAGCAAGATGGCCTTGTCCAGTCAGATCTGCAAGGACAATGAGAAATCGTTAGGCACAAGGAAGCAATTCAATTTTAATTTTAAATTATTTGCCACATGCATTTTTCCTATTGAATTAGATTAGGGACTGTTGGGGCACCTTTATAGATTTTTTTATGGCACCTTGATTACTTTGGAGAGGACCGTTTGTGACTCACATATTTTGTTTGGTGCACAATTGCATAGGCTATGGGAAGGTTTGTCTGATGAAATAAACTTGTCTGTGAAAAGTTTCAACCCAAATGCACGAAAATTTGGCGGCAAAATCATATTCACGTATCAGCTACTGCTCTTGATACAGACTTAAGGATTCATTACAATATGCAGAATTTCTACATGAATAATTTCTAAACTCAAGTATTTGATTACTGCACTTTTCAAGCTAAAATGACCCTGCTACAACTGCTCTATCCCTATGTTGCTATATGATCTATGCACCTCATTGACCAGCCTATTTTATAACTTGTTTGCACACCAGCCCCCCCCCCCTCCCCCAATGAGACCTGAAGTACTTCTGGTCACTGCTTATGATGCTTGCCTTACTATTGTTATATTCTTGTTTTATGTTGTTTAAATATTTTATTTGCTGTGTTGTTAACTATATGTGTTTGGGCTTGGCCCCAAGTAAGCCGCCCCGATTCCTTTCGGGGAGATGGAGCTGGGATATAAAAATAAAGTTCCATATACTGGCTTTTAAAAAAAATACAGCAGTAGTGACATGACAACCATTACAATGTTTGATTCGCATCATCTCAATACACACACACACACACACACACA